>CM035136.1:29563327-30163327 GCA_020205605.1 Panax ginseng | reverse complement strand
TCTATACATCATTTAGTAGTTATATTTGGTGAATCATATAGGGTGAGACGAGCCCAACGTTGGAAGGGTGTTTTTGCCACTATCATACAAGATGTCTAATGACAAGTACCACTATCTAGTGCCCAAAGCACTAACTCCTGAGCGGGGTTTGGCACCAGACAATGTCAATGGGCAAATGAAGAGGCAGATATACGAGAAAGTTTGGGATAGGTTTACTGATCAGCCAGAACCAACAATAGTCAACGTATTGAAGGAGTTCTATGCAAACGCTGAGGATAGGGCCCCGTTCAATGCATTTGTGAGGGGTAAAAAGGTGCCCTTCAGTCTAGAAGCTATCAACAATTATTACAGCCTACAAACACCTATGGTATGCCATTATATGCAATTGCATGACAGTGGTCCCGATTATGATCAGATTCTAGCCAAAATAACTAAGTCGGGTACCACATAGGTTAAAGGACGAAAGGGTGGCACAATCTTCCTCAGTAAGGACTTGAGTCGCTATGGCAAGATATGGTATGCGTTCTTGTGCGCAAAGTTGTTCCCATCCACGCATACAACCGAGGTAACGAGGGAGAAAGTGATACTATTGTATGCAACTGTGCAAGACTTCATCATCGATGTTGGTGACATTATCAACTTCTCTATACGGTGATGCCTGCGAGGGCCATTTTTCGGCGGCCTGCCACACCCATCCCATATATATGGGTTGTGCAAGTAGGCTGGCGTTAGATGGTCCGGATATGAGCCTACCCAGTAACCTCTCTAGCTTTTGGATTCCCGCATAATTTCACACTATACTATCTGGCCTGGGGGAGAATCACATCCAAGAGGAGTTGGGTTTATATTTCCACCAACCTCTGAGGAGGAGGCTGATGCTGAGGAGATTACTGGGGAGCAGAAGACTGAGGAGA
The DNA here is from genome assembly GCA_020205605.1 of Panax ginseng. NCBI lineage: Eukaryota > Viridiplantae > Streptophyta > Magnoliopsida > Apiales > Araliaceae > Panax > Panax ginseng. The sequence goes on along the minus strand of CM035136.1, from coordinate 30,162,413 downwards.
GTCAACGGACCGACAGATACATGTTTAGCTCTCAGTTTCGCAGCCTTTAGAGACAAATTGATGGGCACAACAAGGACAATAACAGGAAGATGACCCGATTGGAAGCTAGGCAGGACCACATGTTCAACGCCATGAACACGTCCTTCGCCTCATTAAACGCAATACTCCAAAGTCTAAATCCAGTTGCTCAGTTCCAATACCAGCAGCCTGCGCCTATGCCACAATATCCACCATCTGATTCTGACAATGAACCACGCCGACTTTATGAGCCATGACCACCATCACCACCATCACCTCACTCTTAGATGATTACAAGGAAGTCCTCTTACACTTACGACTTTATTTCTACAATGAGGACATTGTAATTTTTAAGTTTGGGGGAGTTAGTTTAGTTTATTTTTAGTTTAGTTTAGTTTTTTTTGCATATGCTAGTTTAGTTTTGTTATATTTTTGCATAAGTTGTCATGTTTAGTTTTAGGTTCATTATGTTGCATTCATGTAGTATAATTGCTTAATAGCTACATAAGTAATGTAGTATTGTAAATAGTTTTTATTAAGTTTCCATTTCTGTTATTTTTATTCCATATTGTAAAAAAAATAGAAAATTTTGAAAAAATTAGAAAAAATTTAGTTCGTACTGTGCTTGTCTTGCACGAGTCCAGTTTTTTGATAAGTTACAGTCTGTTTTGGGCCAATGATGAGGCTGACTTTAAGTAGACAAGTATATTATTGACTATTAGAGCTTTGATGGGATTTCTTGTTATGAAACGAATCTTTTTCTGTTTGAAACTGGTATAATAAGGTTAGCACAGTAAAAACAACTAGGTTGACTGATTGAGTTTGAATTGACACATAATAGAACTTTAAAGGATAATGCTAGTTGAATGAAAGAATGACAAGAATAGGCAGTAAAGCCTAAAGTTAGACAAGAACTTAAGTTTGGGAGGAAATTTGGGGTATATAAGCTAAAAAAAACATATGAATAAACATAATGGCTAGTCTAGTTTCATGGCCTTTTTTACTTGAGTAAGTAAGCCCGAGGGAGTGTCTTTACACCTAGCGCCCTAAAGCCTTAATGGTTTGGGAGTCGTTGCTCGAAAGCTCGTTAAGGTAGCATTGAAACGCCTAAGTGAATTAGACATTGCACAGCCATGTATAAAAAAAGAGAAAAAATAGGAAAAAAGAGCAAAGAGCCCCCGTAATTGAAAAATAAAGCATAAGTACCCTATTTTGACCCTTGATATTGGTAATTGTTTAATTTTAGTTGGATCTTGACTATTTTTGGATTTCTTGAGTTTACACTGTATGATGCCTTCAAAGAGACCTATTATGTGTTAAATTTGATTTTTATATCAGTTAGCGTAGTTGTTGAGCACACACGCACTATATCAGTGATAACAGTTTAAGATTTGATGATTGATGAGGAATTTACTGATTTGTTTTGATATGATGTATTATCATGTTTACTTGACTTCTCTGAGGCCGGTTGAATAGACTTGTCTTTGTCATTCTTCTTTGGATTAAGAGGCATGTAGATTAGTTGCATGCATTTTTTGTTTTGTTTCGCGCATTTCGAGGACCAAAGACGGATTTAAGGTTGGGGGAGTTTGATGAGTGGGTTTTATACCTACGAATCGGCCTCTAATTCGGACTTAAACTGTGTTGATCCTGTATATTTATGTTTCTTTCTACTTATTTATGTTTGTTTTATGTTTAGGTGTGGTGGCATAGCATTTGTGGCATAAATGGTGGTTTTGTGGCGAAACTTGCATAAAAAAGCTAAATAATCAGATATGCAGAACACCCCCACGCCGGGGCAAAATACAAAGGATACCCCCCGCCAAGGTAGTACTCATTTCAGTGTAGAAGACCCTTTCGCAAGGCAAGTGCTCTATAGAATAAAAACCACAGCCGGGCGGGGTGCAGGGGAAAGAACAAGAGTTATACTTCAATTGGAGTTCTGCAGCAGCGTGAGAAGCAAGTTGGCATGGTTTGGGACTTCAATTGGCGTCAGTTTTCTGACTAAATTCATGACTATTGATCAGACTATAACATAACAACATGGGAGAGATAACAACAATCAATCAAGAAGCAAGATTAAGCCCTAATTTGAGTGAAGAACATTGGAGGAAAGAATTGAAGGTCAGAATTATGAAGATTGAAAGTTTGAGCGAAGAAGAAGGGTGGTTTTGTATCTATTCAACTTCTTTAATTCAATTATTTTAATTGGAATGATGGATTCTTTTATTATTTTAGTTTTTATTTCATTCATGATGAACTAAGTTACTTATTAGGCTTATGATGGATCTTTATGGTTGAACGATGATTGTGAAGCATTAATTTTAGTTTACTAATCTATCATTCAGTTTATCTATTGTGATTTGTGCTTTAATTTAAGAATTGCTTGATCACCAATTCTGTGTGGAATTGTATGGACTCGAGAGATGATGTATGAATCTAGACTTAGTCACTTTAGCATGTGTTCTTGAATTATGTGTTTTAATGGAATCTTGATGAATGTTAGGGTAGAGATATGCTTAACATCGCATGTAATCGGGTAGAGAATTTGAATTTAAACCTTATTTGATTTTAATTCACGTAGAGATATAGTTAATTAGTTAATTAGGGTGTTTGGCTTAATTCTATCTAATTTGTGGATTTAAGTTAATATGGTTTAGTGCATTGAGAGATGGCTAATTCTACCTGAGTGTTCTTGATTAATAAACTGGGATAGTGAATTAAACTGGAATAAGGTGTAACAATTGGAGTGAGACTTAAAGTGAAGTTGTAAGCCTAATTCTCCATTATTTGCTTGAAATTACGGTTTTTAGGTTGTGTTGATTGATTGATATTTTAAATATTTTTAGTTTTTGATAGTTATAATCATTGTTTTGGATAGTTTAATAAAATTTGGATTAATAGAAAGTTGGTAATTGTTAGGATTAATTTCATACTAATTTCTGTGGGAACGATACTTTTACTTATCATTATATTTCTTGTTGACCACGTGCACTTGTGTGTGAGCGTAATTAGATTTCGACCAACACCCTTGCAGGTTTTCGTCCGTGTATGCACACTAGATCCAAGGGTAAGAATGAGTTGTTGCCATATGCAGACGATATTGAAAAGAAGTTTCGGAAACTACGGATAACTAATTAGGAAGGAATTACGATAGAAAAATTGGCAAAAGAAATTGAAACTGAAATTCCAGAAAAATATGGCAGAGAAAGAACAAAAAGAACTTAGGGACTACGCCATGCCAACTGTGACCGATATTCAGTCCAGTATTCGGAGACCTGTGATCACTGCAAATAATTTTGAAATCAAACCGCAGACCATTCAAATGTTACAAAATTCAGTTCAGTTTTGGGGGTGGTCCGAATGATGATCCGAATGAACATATCATGAGCTTCTTAGAAATCTGCGACACTTTTAAGTTCAACAATGTTACGGAGGAAGCAATAAGGTTAAGACTGTTTTTGTTCACTCTACGAGATAAAGCAAAAAGGTTGTTACACTTCTTGCCGCTAGGTTCAATTACTACTTGGGATGATTTAGCTCAAAACTTTCTGGCTAAATTTTTTCCACCAACAAAAAAATCAAAACTAAGGAATGAGTTTCTCATATTCAACCAGTTCGACTCGGAAACCTTGTATGAGGCATGGGAAAGATTTAATGATTTGCTCGATAAATGTCCACATCCTGGGATCGAGCGATGGTTACAAGTTCAGACATTTTGTGATGGGTTGCATGGGCCTACCGGGGAAAGTGTTGACGCAGCAACTGGAGGTGCTATTTCGGGTAAAAATCTTGATGAAGCTTAACAGTTGTTAAAAACGATGGCCACCAATAACTACCAGTTGCCTATGGGGAGGTCTAATCCACCAAAAGCAGCAGGAAAGTTGGAATTGGATGTGGTTACAGCCCTAGCTGCACACGTGTCAGCAATGATTAAGAAGATTGAATCATGGGGTCCACATACAACATCATAAATGGATATGGCGTGTGAGTTATGTGCCAAAGGAAATTCTACAGATCAGTGTGCTATCAGCGCAAAGTCGACTCAGTTTGTGCGGAGTTATAAAAAATTGCAGCAGCTATATCAGAATGCTTACAATCCGGGATGGAGGAATCATCTGGGTTTTTCTTAGAGTAACAATCAGGCTCCAAGACCACAAAATCCACCCAATTTTCAGAATCAGGCTCCACAACAGGCAGAGAAGAAACCGAATTTAGAGTAGTCATTGGCTAAATTCAATGTAACAACTGACAAGAGGATGAGGGAGCAAGATAAATTGTTGAGCGTGTAGATATGAATGTAAAAAGCTAAATAGTGTCAATTAAGAACTTGGAAAATCGGATGGATCGGATAGCTCATGCATTGAGCAATACAAATACCATGGGAGCATTACCAAGTGACAAAAGAGATTAATCCAGGAGAGATGAACAACAAAAAGCGGTGACTCGAGATGTTGGAAAGAGCTACATGCGATAATTAGAAGGAATGAAAATTCAGATATTGTAGTTATGGACGAAGAGGAAATCACGGAGACAGATAAGGAACATGATTTGGAGGTAGAAAATAAAGCAACTGAGACCAAACAAAGCAGTGTGGTGTCTCACATACCTTATCCGCAGAGATTTTAGAAATCCACATTAGACAAACAATTCTCTAGATTCCTTGATGTATTCAAAAAGCTGCAAATCAACATACCTTTCACGAAAGTTTTGGAACAAATGCCTAGTTATGCCAAGTTTATGAAAGAGGTTTTGTCTAAGAAGATGAAATTGGGTGAATTTGAGACAGTGGCGTTTACCAAAGAATTCAGTTGGATTCTACAGAATAAATTACCCCAGAAGTTGTAGGATTTAGGGAGTTTCACTATTCTTTGCATGATTGGTACTCAGTTTTCAAAGAGAGCATTGTGTGATTTGGGGGCTAGTATAAATTTGATGCCACTATCCGTGTACACTCAACTGGGGTTAAAAGCACCGAAACTGAAAAATATCGACTTCTGATTGGCGCAGACGGATCAAGAACATATCCGAGGGTATTGTAGAAGACATTCTGGTTACGGTAGACAAATTCATCTTCCCAGCGGATTTTATTATTTTGGATTATGAGGTGGATAAGGAAATCCCAATCATCCTCGGTCATCCATTCTTAGCAACTAGGAGAATGTTAATAGATGTACAAAAAGGTGAGTTGACAATGCGAGTCGAAGATCAAGAAGTCACTTTTAACGTATTCAAATATATGAAGTTCCCAAAAGAAGAAGGAGAATGTTTACAGATAGATTTGATGGAGGACATAATGAATGAGAGGATCAGTGAAAATTATTCTGATGATCCATTGGAAGTTGTCTTGGTTGGAATTGACACATTCGATGACTTGGAAGAAATTGGGTATGTCAAATTGTTAGATGCACTAACAGTTTATCGGAAATTCAACAAGCAATTTGATACTATTAACCGACCTGAAGGAGGAGAAAAGAGGTTTAAAACATCGTTAAAAGAGCCACCGGTTCTAAAGCTAAAACATCTTCCTTCTCACTTGAGGTATGCCTATTTGGGAAAGTCCGACACTCTAACAGTGATTATCTTTGTGGATCTTAATGAGAATTAAAAAGAAAAGCTAATAAGGGTGTTGAGAGAGAGTATAAAATGGCAATTAGGTGGACTATAGAAGATATTCGGGAAATTAGTCCATCATTTTGCATGCACAAAATTTTTCTTGATGAAGGGGAAAATCCGAGCATTGAGTAACAAAGAAGACTGAACCCGATCATGAAAGAAGTAGTGAAGAAGGAGATCATAAAGTGTTTACACACCGGTATCATCTATCCAATTTCAGACAGTTATTGGGTAAATCCTGTGCAGTGTGTACCGAAAGTTGAATAAGGCTACGCAAGTTGGAAAGTATGCATGGACTACCGCAAGTTGAATAAGGCTACGCGCAAGGATCACTTCCTCTTGTTGTTCATTGATCAAATGTTAGATAGATTAGCTAGACACCAATTCTACTGCCTTCTTGATGGTTATTCAGGTTACAACTAGATTGCAATTGTGACGCCCCCAAAATAGGTCCACACAACCCATTCTGAGTCGTCAAATACAAAGTACATAATTTAAATACAAACTTCATTTATACAACTATTAATTATCGTGTAAAATACGACAAAACATACGCTGTGAGTTTTAATACAAATATTGTCTCGTAAATAATATCCAAACTCAAATAAAATCCTCATTACAATTATTTTCACACTATTTTTTAAAATAGCGAGGATTACTAAAATAAACATCATGGACCATTACTCCACTCCCCGACTAGTCCCATCTACATTCTCGCCTCTTGAGAAGAAAAATGGAACCAAAAGGAAAAGGGTGAGCTCAACTAGCCCAGTAAAGAATATTATGACTAAGATAATGTACAAAAAATTATCCTTTGTCCTCAACAAAGAAAAATCTGATAGAATACAATAGACAACAAGTTTTAGATCAACAACTGCAGTGAAAATAACAATCCATTAGAAGAGTCAAGTAAAGCATGATGTCTACTATCTTCTATGATTTAAAATTCCATCATCAATATTTTATCCTTGTAACACCAATCATAAAAATTTCAAATCAACTAATTATCCATGCTCTACGGGCCAAGAATATTCGTTTGTATCACCAGTGGTCATGATCATGTTAAACAAATATCCATATATGCACTACGGGCCAAAGAGGACTTTCACCACATCATTTGTCTGTAACATTACATGTTATGATTATACCAATACACAATTCCTGGTCATAATCATACCAATCAACAATCCATCTATGCACTATGGACCAAAGATGACTTTCACCACAATATAAGCATGAGGATGATGACAATGATATAAGGAATCAATCAAGTGAGATCAAGGATAAATATTAGACATTTATAATTCAAACTATCCAGAGTTCAAGAAAGTCCAAATTGTCAACATGATAATTAATTGTGGAGTAAAATTCAAGAATAATATTCATGTATCAAAAATAATTTGGACATAAAAGAAACTAATTTTGTCCTGAATAGTACCCCGAATGAAAATATTAAAATTTAATAAGAAAGTTCAACTCAATATTCCAATTAAACGATACTAGATGAAGTGCAAAATTTAAGTATATTCTACTAGTTTCAGGGATTATAGAAGCAATACTTGCCATAGTAAGTTTAGATTTAGGAATATGAAATAAAATAATATACGAAACTGCAAATGGATTTTCATCCGTCATGCGGTAATCCGCGTAGACAAATTTTTTCCACAAATAAAGAATGAGTACGAAGGGTTATTCACCATGCATGCGATAATCCGCATAGATAGGTTACTCCCGCAAAATAATAAAGAATGAATATGAAGGGTTATTCACCATGTATGCGTAATGCGTGAGACAAAGTTACTCCCATAAATTAATAAAAAATGAATCTGAAAAATAATAGCCCTTACCTTAGTAGGAGATTGAATCTCGCAATAGTGTAGTAAATAGAATACTCTTCTTTCTCTCTCTTATTCTCTCTATAGTTTTCTCTCTATAGTTTTAGTGAATTCGTAAGAATGAATGAAGAAATGAGCTTTATTTATATGATGTGAGACCCGAATTTTATGAAATAAAAGTATTCAATTTTTCTATTTTGGTAAATAGTTAAATTGATAAAAGTTTAAAGTTAAGGGTAATATGTGAAAATTTTTTTTTTTGCAAAGTAAGCAAGTTGATATAAAATATAAGTTTTTGTCGGGAATATTAGATTAGTCGGGGAATATTCTTTTTGTCGAGAATATTAAATATGATGCAATACAATCATTGGTGGACCCACAATGAAATTATTGTCGGATTGAAAGCGACAAAAATACTTTATGAAAATAAAAGCGGAAGTTTTACCATTAAGCTGTTGAAACACACGGTGTTAAAAAATACGATGTCTGGCGTGGTTGCATAGTAGTAGTACGGTATTGATTATTGATGCTTATGTGAGAAGTCACTCGGTATTGTTGATGGTATTCGGGACACTTTTTATGTCGGGTACTATTCACGATTACTATTCATGAGTTCTTTCATGAGTTACTATTCATGAGTTACTATTCATGAGTTCTTATTCACGAGTTCTATTAAGATACTATTCACTATTCCGTAAAATATATTTCTTTTCGGTCCAAATTATTTTTTGGGTACAATATTAGTCCATGAGGAGATGTGCTAATTTTTGAGATAGTTGGTTGAAGATATAATAGTAAATCAATATGGACATTTGGTGGATAGTTATAATGTAAATCAATATGGATCGTTGGTTTAAAGTTTTAATAGTAAATCGGTATGGACCGTTACTTTAAGTTTTAATAGTAAACCAATATGGACCGTCAGTTAAAAAGTAAATCAATACGGATAGTTCATGAATTAGTTCTTATACGATCCATTCTTCTATAAATAGAAGCTCATTCCTTCATTATTTCTTACGAATTCTTTGAAACTCTAGAGAGAGAAATTATAGAGAAACTATAGAAAAGTATTACGCTACTTCCCTACTCTTATATTGGTTTCTTTTTACGGTAAGGATATTATTATTTCTTTTGTATTCATGAAGAGAACTTACATTATTCCATTATTTATTATTACATTGGAATATACTTATATCTGTGAGCTACCTATACTTGGTGAAATTCTTACATTATTTCATTCTTTATTATTACATTTGAATATATCACATACTATGCGTTTTTGTGGGACACAGTTCGATCTTTATTATTACATTGGAATATCACATGCATGGTTTTTCTGTGGGACTGGTTCGATCTTTATTATTACATTGGAATATCACATGCATGCGTTTCGTGGGACTGGTTCGTTATTTATTATTACATTGGAATAATACTTTTTTTGTCTTGATGTTTATCGCATGCTGGTGATTTCTTTTGTTATTCCATTCTTTATTATACTCGGTTGGTTAAAACTTTGACTTCTATACTCCATGAAATTAGTGGAATATCCTTGATATTTGCGCTTCATCCATATCTTTTCTTGGAAATATTTTTTCGAGCATTCTTGAATTTTACTCCACAAAGTAGTATCATGTTGACAATTTGGACATTATTGAGTTCGAGGATAAATTAACTTATAAATCTTTAAAACTTATTCTTGAACTTGTTTTATTGAATTATTATGTCATTGTCATGATGAGTTATGTTGGTTATTATGTGAAAACATGAAAGTTTCTTAGAAAACACAAAGGGTTGAAAATCAGATTTTGGTAAAAATGGAGTATGAAATTCAATTGACATATATCTCTATTATATTTGAATTTTTGAGTGTGGTCAAGTTCTAGAGTTAGATCTATGAGTTTTCTAACTTATCAAGTGGAATCACTAGAAAAGGTGTTGTAGATTTTTCGTGTGGGTGATTTTAGTAAAGGAGTCAAAAAAAAAAAAGTGAAAAGAAAAAGCTCTTTGCGAGAGAAAATTTAAAAAGGGCATTTTTGGCCACTTAAATTGTGAGAAAAATTTGGCCTTTTGGGACATGAAAATATATGGTATAAAGTACCTCTTGTCCAAAAATGAGCTCATTCAGACTTAAAATGAGCAAGTTATGACTATTTCAATATTTAGGTTTTTTAAATGAAAAAATGCTATATATAGGAGTTCTATAACTCAGATGACCATGAAATTTAAAGCTGGAAGCTCACGTTAACATGTGTAAGATCTGCCAAGATTTGGGAATTTTTGGAGTTAACCTTGAGGTAGCTAATTTCTTAAGGAATTAATTAGAAATTGATTTTTGAAAAATAGTAAATGATTTTAAAAATTCGAGAAAAAATATATTTCAAATATGGGACTATATTATGCTTAATCCCGAGAAAAAAAGAATAATTTTTTGGGATTTGATTTGGTATTTTTCATGAAAATGATTTAATTCTGAACATATGAATTAAATATGTTATGTGAAGTTGAAAAATTGGTAAATAGGATTTTATGGCTTGAAAATCCTATATAAAAGGTATATCTTGATTTTGATGAGTAATTTGATTATTGGTGATGAAATCTTATGAGTATGGCATTTTGAATGATTAAATGCATTATTTGGAAAAGTGTAAACAATTAAATTAAATTGTTTATAAGTTTAAGGAGTGATTAAAATATTGTTATAATATTAACAATATTAGATTATGATTTTATTAAGTGATTGATAATGTTTAGATAAATTTAAAGTCTTTAATATTTATCCTTGATTTAGTTTGACTAATGCTTATAATATTATCATCATCATCCTCATGCTTATATTATGTTGAAAGTCATATGTGGCACTGTAGTGCATAGATGGACTTGGTATGATTATGACGGGGATTATTCGGTATAATCATAGTAGTAATGTTACAAATGATGTGGAAAAAGTCCTCATTGGCCGTAGTGCATTGATGGGCGATTTTTGGTATGATTATGGCTATGGATTCTCTTTGGTAGTAGTCTGAAGATGAATTGTTTTATGGCATGATCGGGGATAGTTGATGAAAACACGATTATCTTTGGTAGTAGTGCATGGATAATTAGTGTCGTGATCTTAAAGAATATCCTTGGCACATGTAGTGCATGGATGATTCGATGATGTGGATTAATTATTGAAATTTGAGTCTCGACAATGAAATATTAATTCATGGATGTGATAATAATGAATATCTTTGGCCGTAGTGCAAAGATGATTTAATGATTCTGGCGAGGAATTGTGATTTGGTATAACCATGATTTTTGATGTTTGGTGATGAAAATTATCTTCGATCACAGGTGCGAAGAGAATTTAGAATCACAATTGTGATTATGAGTTATTCACATGATCGTGGGCGGGAATTGTTGATTGATGTTTACGGATAAAACATTATTGGTGGACTTTTAACATATAGAAGATAATAGACCTTATGGTCTATTTGACTCTTCTAATGGATTGCTCGTTCAGCTTTGCAACTATGGTTGAAAAGTTTTATTATCATCATATGTTCTAAATCTACGATTTATTATTGATGAAAGCTATTGATAATTTAATTATCTTTAGTCATGATATTCTTTCTTTGGGCTAGTTGTGCTCACCCTTTACTGCTTCACAATTCCTTTCGGTAATAAGAGTGTTCTTAGTAAAGAGTGTTTGGCGGGGGTATTAAGAGGATTAGAGCGGTGGTCTCTAGGTTTGTGGAGGTTCTCCTAAGCGGTATAGAAAAGTGTGTTGTATTCTATACATCATTTAGTAGTTATATTTGGTGAATCAAATAGGGAAAGCGAACCTGACTTTGGAAGGGGTGTTTTTGCCACTATCATACAAGATGTCTAATGACATCTGACCTCGTGTTATCATAAGACATGGTTGTGCGCATCCACTTCTTGAATATATCTCTGAGCACTACTATATGATCTTGGAGTATATTTGAAATATAATTTTCACTTGGAGACAGCGGAGATAATTATATGTAGAGAGAAGACTCACCATTGGAAAGAAGATGATAGTAATCTTCTTCTTTTTTCTTTGGGGACTTTTAGATTGACCGAGGATAATTATGTGGACATATGATATCTATCATAACCTAGACGCATGGCCTCCCATGTCTGAAGGTTTTCTTGAGCACTTCCCAAAGATTTTAATTTCTAAAGCAGGTTTTTGACTATACTTTTATGTAAAGTACCATTGTAAGGTTGTAATGAGAGGTACCATGAGAGTTACATACATTTGTATTAAAACTCATATTTAAGCGTGGTGCGTATTACATCTGACATTTCAATGATTAATATAAATGAAGTTGTATTTGAATTTTTTTGTACCATGTATCTGGCGACTCGAGAATGGGTGATGTATACCTAATTTTGGGGGCGTCACATTTGGTATCGAGCTTAGGGATATAATATTTGGTGGAGATAGTAGAGTCTAGAACTAGGAGGAGAGGCGAGTTATATACTTCAGTTAGCTAGTGTGTGACTTACCTAATTTGAAATTGTTCACTTGATAAGTTGACAAATTATGATATGTCAATTAACCTTTGTTTTGAAGCTATATTCTAGAATGATATCGAAATACGAGGAGATGAGAAATGGGAAAATCATGGTAGCGAGGAAATTTAGGGAAGGTACAATCGAAAAGAAAGAAAAGGTATTCTCATCTCTTGAATATCGAATGCGTACGTAAATTTTGAGGTGAAATTTCATAAGGAGGGGTGATTGTGAGACCGAATTTTATGAAATAAAAGTATTCAATTTTTCTATTTTGGTAAATAGTTAAATTGATAAAAGTTTAAAGTTAAGGGTAATATGTGAATTTTTTTTTGCAAAGTAAGCAAGTTGATATAAAATATTCGTTTTGTCGGGGAATATTCGATTAGTCGGGGAATATTCTTTTTGTCGGGGAATATTAAATGCAATCGGTACAATCATTAGTGGACCCCACTAGAAATTATTGTCGGATTGAAAAGCGACAAAAATACTTTATGAAAATAACGGCGGAAGTTTTACAGATTAAGCTTTGTTGAAACACACGGTGTAAAAAATACGATGTCTGGCGTGGTTGCGTAGTAGTAGTACGGTATTGATTATTGATGCTTATGTGAGAAGTCACTCGGTATTGTTGATCGGGTATTGGGACACTTTTTTAGGATACTATTATTATTCGAGAATTCTTATTCATGAGTTCTTATTCATGAGTTTTGATTCTTATTCTATTTGAGATTCTTATTCATGATTCTTATTCATATTCTTATTCTTATTCAGTAAAATACTATTCACGTAAAATATATTTCTTTTCGGTCAAATTATTTTTTGGGTACAATATTAGTCCATGAGGAGATGTGCTATTTTTTTGAATAGTTGGTTGAAGATATAATAGTAAATCAATATGGACCCATTTGGTGGATAGTTATAATAGTAAATCAATATGGATCATTTGGTTTAAAGTTTTAATAGTAAATCGGTATGGATAGTTACTTTAAGTTTTAATAGTAAACCAATATGGGACCGTCAGTTTAAAAAAAGTAAATCAATCTGGACCGTTTCATGAATTAATTCTTATACGATCCATTTTCTATAAATAGAAGCTCATTCCTTCATTATTTCTTACGAATTCTTTGAAACTAGAGAGAGAAATTATAGAGAAACTAGAAAAATAAGCTTCTTTACTCTCTACTTACTACTCTTATATTAGGTTTCTTTTTACGGTACGGTAAGGGGTATTATTTCTTTTGTATTCATGAAGAGAACTTACATTATTCCATTATTTATTATTACATTGGAATAACTTTTTGTATCTGTGAGCTACCCTATACTTGGTGAAATTCTTACATTATTTCATTGGAATTTCATTCTTTATTATTACATTGGAATTTATTACATTGGAATATCACATGCATGCGTTTTTACATGGGACTGGTTCGATCTTTATTATTACATTGGAATATCATCACGTGCATTTTTCTGTGGGACTGGTTCCATTCTTTATTATTACATTGGAATATCACATGCATGCGTTTTTTCTGGACACTGGTTAGATTATTTATTATTACATTGGAATAACTTTTTTTGTGCGATCTATCGCATACTGGTGATTTCTTTTGTTATTCCATTCTTTATTATACTCGGTTGGTTAAAACTTTGACTTCTATACTCCATGAAATTAGTGGAATATCCTTGATATTTGCGCTTCATCGATATCTTTTCATGGAAATATTTTTACGAGCATTCTTGAATTTTACTCCACAAAGTAGTATCATGTTGACAATTTGGACATTATTGAGTTAGGGATAAATTAACTTATAAATCTTTAAAACTTATTCTTGAACTTGTTTTATTGAATTATTATGTCATTGTCATGATGAGTTATGTTGTTATTATGTGAAAACATGAAAGTTTCTTAGAAAACACAAAGGGTTGAAAATCGATTTTGGTAAAAATGGAGTATGAAATTCAATTGACCATATCTCTATTATATTTTGAATTTTTGAGTGTGGTCAAGTTCTAGAGTTAGATCTATGAGTTTTCTAACTTATCCAAGTGGAATCACTAGAAAAGGTGTTGTAGATTTTAGTGTGTGGGTGATTTTAGTAAAAGAGTCAAAAAAAGCTGAAAAGTGCCAAAAAAGCTCTTGCGAGAAAATTTAAAAAGGGCATTTTTGGCCACTTAAATTGTGAGAAAAAATTCCGGCCTTTTGGGACATGAAAATATATGGTATAAAGTACCTCTTGTCCAAAAATGAGCTCATTCAGACTTAAAATGAGCAAGTTATGACTATTTCAATATTTAGGTTTTTTAAATGAAAAATGCTATATAGGAGTTCTATAACTCAGATGACCATGAAATTTAAAGCTGGAAGCTCACGTTAACATGTGTAAGAAGATCTTGCCAAGATTTGAGAATTTACTGGAGTTAACCTTGAGGTAGCTAATTTCTTAAGGAATTAATTAGAAATTGATTTTTGAAAAATAGTAAATGAATTTTAAAAATTCGAGAAAAATATATATTCAATATGGGACTATATTTGCTTAATCGAGAAAAAAGAATAATTTTTGGGATTTGATTTGGTATTTTTCATGAAAATGATTTAATTCTGAACATATGAATTAAATATGTTATGTGAAGTTGAAAAATTGGTAAATAAGATTTTATGGCTTGAAAATCCTATATAAGGTATATCTGATTTTGATGAGTAATTTGATTATTGGTGATGAAATCTTATGAGTATGGCATTTTGAATGATTAAATGCATTATTTGGAAAAGTGTAAACAATTAAATTAAATTGTTTATAAGTTTAAGGAGTGATTAAAATATTGTTATAATATTAACAATATTAGATTATGATTTTATTAAGTGATTGATAATGTTTAGATAAATTTAAAGTCTTTAATATTTATCCTTGATTTAGATTTGACTAATGCTTATAATATTGTCATCATCCTCATGCTTATATTATGTTGAAAGTCATACGTGGCTGTAGTGCATAGATGGACTTGGTATGATTATGACCGAGGGATTATTCGGTATAATCATAGCTTAGTAATGTTACAAATGATGTGGAAAAAGTCCTCATTGGCCGTAGTGCATTGATGGGCCGGTTTTTGGTATGATTATGGCTATGGATTCTCTTTGGTAGTAGTGCGAAGATGAATTGTTTTATGGCATGATCGGGGATAGTTGATGAAAAAACGATTATCTTTGGTAGTAGTGCATGGATAATTCGTGGTCGTGATCTAAAGAATATCCTTGGCTTTTGTAGTGCATGGATGATTCGATGATGTGGATTAATTATTGGTGAGTCTCGACAATGAAATATTAATTCATGGATGTGATAATAATGAATATCTTTGGTAGTAGTGCAAAGATGATTTAATGATTCTGGCGAGGAATTGTGATTTGGTATAACCATGATTTTTGATGTTTTTGGTGATGAAAATTATCTTACGTCACAGGTGCGAAGAGAATTTAGAATCACAATTGTGATTATGAGTTATTCACATGATCGTGGGGGAATTGTTGATTGATGTTACGGATAAAACATTATTGGTGGACTTTTAACATAGAAGATAATAGACCTTATGGTCTATTTGACTCTTCTAATGGATTGCTCGTTCATTTGCAACTATGGTTGAAAAGTTTTATTATCATCGTATATTTCTAAATCTACGATTTATTATTGATGAAAGCTATTGATAATTTAATTATCTTTAGTCATGATATTCTTTCTTTGGGCTAGTTGTGCTCACCCATACGCTTCACAATTCTTTTCGGGTAATAAAGTGTGTTGTATTTGTGGTCGAATTCGGGGGATAAGAGGATTAGAGCGGTGGTCTCTAGTTTGTGGAGGTTCTCCTAAATAGTATAGAAAAGTGTGTTGTATTCTATACATCATTTAGTAGTTATATTTGGTGAATCATATAGGGTGAGGCGAACCTGACTTTGGAAGGGTGTTTTTGCCTTTATCATACAAGATGTCTAATGACATACTGACCTCGTGTTATCATAAGACATGGTTGTGCACATCCACTTCTTTGAATATATCTCTGAGCACTACTATATGATCTTGGAGTATATTTGAAATATAATTTTCACTTGGAGACAAGCGGAGATAATTATATGTCGAGAGAAGACTTACCATTGGAAAAAGAAGATGATAGTAATCTTCTTGTTTTTCTTTGGGGACTTTTGGGTCGACGAGGATAATTACTGTGGACATATGATATCTATCATAAACCTAGACGCATGGCCTCCCATGTCTGAAGGTTTCCTTGAGCACTTCCCAAAGATTTTAATTTCTAAAAGCAGGTTTTTGACTATACTTTTATGTAAAGTACCATTGTAAGGTTGTTAATTGAGGTACCATGAGAGTTACATACATTTGTATTAAAACTCATATTTAGCGTGGTGAAGTATTCTATCTGATTTCAATGATTGTATAAATGAAGTTGTATTTGAATTTTTGTACCATGTATCTGACGACTTCGGAATGGGTGATGTATACCTAATTTTGGGGTTCAATAATGTGGTTCGGGTCTTCTACATATTTATGTAACATATATTTGTGAAAAACTTTATGAACACGAGACATACTTGGCAGTAAGGCGAGTTTATAGGCCACAGTTCCTACTCGGTCGAGGATTTCAAATGGACCAATAAATCGAGGGTTGATCTTTCCTCTCTTTCCAAATCTCGTAACTCCTTTCCATGGAGCAACACGTAATAATACATAATCTCCAAC
Organism: Panax ginseng; assembly: GCA_020205605.1. Classification (NCBI taxonomy): domain Eukaryota; kingdom Viridiplantae; phylum Streptophyta; class Magnoliopsida; order Apiales; family Araliaceae; genus Panax; species Panax ginseng. The sequence goes on along the minus strand of CM035136.1, from coordinate 30,145,675 downwards.
ATTGAATTCCACGTCCCTTCGATGAAGATCAACATAACTCTTTTGTCGATCTTGTGAGGTTTGAATACGTTGTCGGATCATTTGAATTTTTTCCATAGTCATGCGTACCAATTCTGGTCTCAATAACGTTGCTTCACCCACTTCGTCCCAACATACAGGAGAACGACACTTTCGTCCATACAACGCCTTGAATGGAGTCATGCCTATACTTGCTTAATAATTGTTGTTGTAGGAGAATTCCACCAATGGTAAATATTTGTCCAACTTCCTTTGAAGTCTAGGACACAAAGTCTTAATAGATCTTCAAGTGTTTGAATAGTCCTCTCCAACTGCCTGTCCGTCTGATGATGATATGCAGAACTGAATTGTAAATCAGTGCCCATAGCTTTCTGCAAGTTGACCCAAAATCATGAAGTAAATCTTGGGTCTCGATCAGAAACTATAGATATTGGCATACCATGCAATCTCACAATCTCATCTATGTATAAACGAGCAAGTCGTTCAAGTGAATACGTTTCTCGTATAGGTAAGAAATGAGTAGACTTGGTTAATCTATCGACACTGACCCAAATTGCATTTATGCCTTGAGAAACCTTGGGAAGACCAGTAACGAAATCCATGTTGATTTGCTCCCACTTCCATTTTGGAATTTCAAGTTGTTGTAATGGACCTTTTCGTACTTGATGCTCCGCCTTGACACGTTGACAAGTTAAACACCTTGAGATAAACTCTGCGATATCTCTCTTCATAATGCTCCACCAAAATGTATGTCGAAGATCACGATACATTTTGGTACTTCCATGATGGATTGAAAATAGTGTGTTGTGCGCCTCCATCATGATTTATAACTGATCCCTTGGTTGGGTTGACTCTTTATCGCGCTCCAATAACTGATCCCTATTTACAACATCTGAATACAAACACAGTTTGTGAGAAATTAGATATTGACGTATCTCGGGTTTCAAACCTCTTAGAAACATCTGCGTCATTCTCTCCTCATTATCAACCAAGTGGGAAGCAAATCGGGACAACTCGGCAAACTTAGCTTCGTACTGCGACACAGTCATATTGTTTTTCTCCAGCTTGATAAACTCTACCTCCTTCATGTGACAAATACTTTCGGAAAAAGTACTTGTCGTTGAACAGTTCTTGGAACTTCTCCCAAAACATCTATAATGCGGCAGGTTGAGTACGTTTTACCGATTCCCACCAGTAATTTGCCTCTCCTCGCAACATAAAGGTGGAAAAAGGAACCTTTTGCTCCTCGGAGCATCCCAAGACATCAAACATCTTGGTGATCTACTTTATCCACGTCTCCGCCTTAAGTGATTTTTGCTCTCCAATAAACTACGGTGGTCCCAGTTCCTTGAAATGTTTAGCGGTGACCGTCCGACAGTTGCCAGTGTTTCCACCTACATTTTGAACAGGAGTCGTTCTCGCCTGATGTTGCATGAATTGCTTAAAGCCTCTGAACATCTCATCGTTCATCATTTGGTCAGCGTTATTATTTTCTTGAGGATTATTGCCATCCTGATGCACATTATCTTGGGTATTGATCGTTGGTGACTCAACGGTCTCATGTGCTTCATTGCTTATCTCAACATTTTTGGATGTCATTATCAAATACTACCACAAAACAAGGGTTAATTAACATGTCACATATTATCCCTATACTCTGACCGACCAAATAAATACCAAATAAACTTAAGTAGGTCATACTAGCGAAGGAATTTCCCGTCTCTCCCCTCCTAGTTCTAGTCTCACATCTCAGTCATGGATCATATCCCTAAGCTTTGATACCAACTGTGACGCCCCCAAAATAGGTATACATCACCCATCTTGAGTCGCAAAATATATGGTTCAGAATTTAAATACAAATTTCTTTGATATAGTACTACAAAACGTAGCTGAGAGTTTCAACACGAATAATGTCTCGTAGAGAGTATACAAACTCAAATAAAGTCCTCATTACAATTATTATCACATTATTTCACATAATAGTGAAGACTACTATAGCCACCTATCTGAACCGTCACTCCGTTCCCCGACTAGTCCCAGCTATATTCTTATTTTCTGAAGAGAACAATGAAAGCAAAGGGTGAGCTCAACTAGCCCAAAGAAAGAATATTATAACTAAGATAATGAGAATAAATTATCGTTATCCTTCTTGATGTTAAACTAATAAAATATAATAGACAACAAGTTTAAGCTGCGGTATGGAACCAAAGAATCCATTAGAAGAGTCAAGTAGAGCATGATATCTACTATCTTCTATGATTTTAAAAGTTTATCATCAATTTTATCGCTGAGACTCAGCTCAATAAATAGTCAACATCACTTAATTATCCATGCACTACGGGCCAAGGATATTCGGGTTATCGCCAATGGTCATGATCGTGCCAACCACTGTCCATCAATGCACTACGGGCCAATGAGGACTTTTACCACATCATTTGTAACATTACGGGTCATGATTATACCGAATAATCCTTGGTCATAATCATACCAATTAACAGTCCATCTATGCACTATGAGCCAAAGATGACTTTTATAACAATATAAACATGATGATGATGACAATGATATACGAATTCAATTAAATACAAGCAAAGGATAAATTCTAAAGATTTATAATTTAATTTATCCAGAATTCGATAATGTCCAATTGTCAACATGATACTGCTTTGTGGAGTAAAATTCAAGAATAATATTGTATCAAAAATGATTTGAACCGAAAAGAAATCAATTTTTATCATGAATAGTACCCCGGGTGAATAGTACCCCATGAATAGTACTTCAGGAATAGTACCCCGTGAATAGTACTTTGGCGTGAAAAGGTTAAAACTTATCAAGAATGCTAAGAATAATATTTTCATGAAAAGATATTGGATGAAGCGCAAATATCAAAGATATTCTACTAATTTTAGGAATTATAGAAGCAATACTTACCATAGTAAATTTAAATTTAAGAATATGAAATGAAATAATATCCCTTTCATACTATAAAGAATGAAAGAAAATAATATTTCTTACGAGTATTGAAATAAAATAATATCCTTTACCTTAGTAGAAACTGGATTTGACTGGAATATCAGATATTATTTTGAGAAAATCTTGCAGAAAAACTACGTTCAAAGTATTTTTATACTCAAAAGAAATACTCACAATACTATAATAAAAATGCTTGAGATTGTTTTGGTGTGATTTAAGATGGAGGGTTGCCCTCTTATTTATAGCAACGGAGGAAGGAAAAAAAACAAAGTACTCTGCCTAACTTTTCCATTCAAAGCCTAACTTTCCTTCATTTTCTATATGGGTGGGGGCCACCCGTTGAAAACCAACTTTGCAAGAAGAAAAGAAACAAGCTGTCTTTGAAAAAAAAATAAGGCTCCTGTATTACTTTTGAAAACAAGAATTCGTTTACAATTTGCCCACTAACTATTATGCTCCTTATATCACATGTTTATATATATATATATATATATATATATATATATATATATAATAACTTTATTATTTAAACAATTATAATATATTAATAATAATATATTTGAATGAATATTTTATCGAGAAATAATTGTAATTCCACAGATAATATGTCAAACTTTCAACAATTATTTCATGCTAAAATTCCTTCATTTATATCCACACAAAATAAATATATTTCTTTATCATATAAATAAATAATTAATTATTCACAAATAATATTACAGAATCACAATTATGACAATCGAAGTCGTTCCCAAGAAAGAGGGGGCTTTCAGATAAGGATTTCTCCTTACTTAGTGGCCTTGATTAGGTGACAAAACCTCTTTCCTAGACAGAACTTCCTTAGACATTGTGTCCCCCAAAATAGGTATACATCACCCATCTTGAGTCACCAAATACATGGTACAAAATTCAAATATAACTAAATAATATAATTATCGTGTAGAATACGACAAGACATAACTGAGAATTTTAAAACGAATATTGTCTTCTAGAGAGTATTCAGCTCAAATGGATTCCTCAATACATTTATTATCACACTATTTCATAGAATAGTGAGGACTACTAATGCTATCATCTAGACCGTCACTCCGTTCCCCAACTAGTCCCAGCAACGTTCTCATTTCCTGAAGAGAACAATGAAAGTAAAAGGGTGAGCTCAACTAGCCCAGTAAGAAATATTATGACTAAGATAATCCAGAATAATTTATCGTTAGCCTTCAACAGTGTTAAACTGATAAAATATAACAAACATCAAGTTTAACTACAGCAGAACAAGCAATCCATTAGAAGAGTTAAGTAGAGAATAAAATCTACTATCTTCTATGATTTAAAAGGTTTTTTTATCATTTTATCATTTGAGACTCATTAAATAAATAATCCACATCATCCCCACTTTTCTGACGAGGATATTCATTAGTATCACGACCACAAATTATTCATGCACTATGGGCCAAGGATATTCATTTTTTCATCAATGGTCATGATCATACCAACAACTGTCCATCAATGCACTACGGGCCAATGAGGACTTTTACCACAACATTTGTAACATTACGGTCATGATTATACCGAATAATCCCTGGTCATAATCATACCAAGTCCATCTATGCACTACAGGCCACAGATGACTTTCAACATAATATAAACATGAAGATGATGACAATGATATAAGAATTCAATAAAACAAGTTCAATGATAGATTTTTAAAGATTTATAATTTAATTTATCCATAAATCAATAACGTCCAAATTGTCAACATGATACTATTTTGTGGAGTAAAATTCAAGAATGCTCAGAAGAATATTTCCATGAAAAGATATTAGATGAAGCACAAATATCAAGGATATTCCACTAATTTCATGGAGTATAGAAGCCAAAACTTTAACCAACTGAGTATAATAGAATATATGAAGCCATGAAATGGATTTTTTGCCCCATTATGCAAATAATCCACGTGGACAGATCATTTCCACGATTTAATAAGGAATAAATATGAAGGATCATTCACCATGCATGCGGAAATCCACATAGATAGGTTATTCCAACAGAATAATAAAGAATGGGAATAACAGAATAATTCACCAGGCGTGCGTAATCCGCACAGACATGTTATTCTAACATAATAATAAAGAATGGAACCAGGTCATTCGTAATCCGCACAGACAGGATATTCCAACAGAATAATAAAGAATGGAATACCAACAAAATTCACCAGGCATGCGATAGATATATGACATGAGTTATTCCAACGAGAATAATAAAGAATGGAATAACAACCCTTACAGTATTGAAAGAAAATAACTCTCTTCATGAATCTGAAAGAAATAATACCCCTTACCTTAGTAGGAGATTGGATCTTTGCAATAGTGTAGTAATGAGAATACTCTTTTCTTTCTCTCTTATTCTCTCTATACTTTTCTCTCTATAGCTTGAATGAATTGGTGAAAAATAATGAAGAAATGAGCTTCTATTTATAGGCTTGGCAGAGTAAGGGTAAAATAGTCTTTTTGCCATAATTTATGTCATCATCACTGACATCATCGATCATATTACATCATTGCTTACCTCATCGTCTGATGACATCATCGCTTGCATCATAGGAATTCAAATTCAATTTGTTATCTGCCACCTCCTTTTACTTTTATACCATGAATTTACTATAATAATGCTACCATTCAAATTATAAAAAAACGTACTATTATATAATCACATCATACTACTATAATTTAATATTATAATTATGAAACCCCAGATTTTATGAATAAAGAATTAATTTTCTCGAAATAATTTTTTATATTATGGTGTGAGTTTAAGATAATGTTATAGTTGTAGGTAATATTTATAAATTTTGTAAAGTATGCAAGTTGTCATATTATATTCAAGTAGGGAATATTACGTTTAAATGAGAGAAAATATTAAATGCGACCAAGACAATCATTAGTGGACCCCTAGCGGAATTATTGTCGGATTGAGAAAGCGACAAAAATATTTTATTGAAAATAACGGCGGAAGTTTCTGGTTGATCTTTGTTGAACTACTCGGTAGTAAGAAATACGATGTCTGCGTGCACAAGTAGTAATACCTAAGTATTGATTATTGATATTTATGTGAGAAGTCACTCAGTTTTGTTCAATTATTGCTACAATAGTTGCTGCATAGTATCTCACATTATTTGATTCAATTATTGTTGATTTAGAAGTTTTGTTTTATTCACGTAATAAAATAGAAACATCTTTTTATATAAAACAGAATACTTTATTAAAGTTATTCTATAAATAGAATATATTATATTCTATTATGCATAGTATTTTGCATAGTAAAATCTTTTTATATAAAACAGAATACTTTATTAAAGTTATTCTATAAATAGAATATATTATATTTTATTATGCATAGTGTTTGTATAGTGCCCGCATAGTGTTTGCATAGTAAAAATCTTTTTATATAAATAGAATATATTATATTTTATTTAAAAGATTTTTCTTTAAATATGGACCGTCAGATTAAAGTAAATCAATCTGGGTCATTCATGGATTAGTTACTATGCATTCCATTTTCCTATAAATAGAAGCTCATTCCTTCATTATTTTCTTACGAATACACTGAACTCTAGAGAGAGAAACTATAGAGATAGACTATAGAGAGATAGAAGAAAGTTTTTCGCTACTTCACTACTCTTATATCAAGTATTATTTTACTGTAAGGATATTATTCTTTTGTATTCAAGAAGAAAACTTACATTATTCCATTTCTTTATTGTTACATTGGAATAACTTTTGTATCATGCGTCTTTACCCTATACTTGGTGACATTCTTCTATTATTCCGTCTTTATTATTACTGCCGGAATATCCTCGTCTGCATATATATCTGTGGGACTGGTTCCATTTTTTATTATTCCGTCTTTATTATTACGTTGGAATATCATATACATGCTATACACGGGGACTGGTTCCATCATTTATTATTCGCATTTATTATTACATTGGAACATCCGTCGGTGTGAATTTCACGACACTGGTTCCGTTATTATTATTTTGTTGGAATAACAAATACATCATGCTAAGTACCGCATGCATGGTGATATCTTTTGTTATTCCATTGATTATTATACTCGAGTTGATTAAAATTTTGACTTCTATACTCCATAAAATTAGTGGAATATCCTTGATATTTGCACTTCATCCAGTATCTTTCCATGGAAATATTCTTCTGAGCATTCTTGAATTTTACTCTACAAAGCAGTATCATGTTGACAATTTGGACGTTATTGGTTCATAGATAAATTAATTCTTGAACTTGTTTTTATTGAATTCTTATATCATTGTCATCATCCTCATGTTTATATTATGTTGAAAGTCATCTGTGGCCTGTAGTGCATAGATGGACTTGGTATGATTATGACCAGGAATTATGCGGTGTAATCATGACCATAATGTTACAAATGATATGAAAATTAAAAGTCCTCATTGGCCCATAGTGCATTGATGGACAGTTTTTGGTATGATTATGGCTATGGATTCTCTTCGGCCAATGGAGCAAAGATGAATTATTTTATGGCATTATCAGGACCGTTGATGAAAACACGATTATCTTTGGCCCGTAGTGCATGGATAATTTATGGTCGTGATACTAAAAAATATCCTTGGCCTGTAGTGCAGGGATGATTTAATGATGTGGATTATTTATTGAGCTGAGTCCCAATGATAAAAGTGATGAAAACCTTTTTAAATCATAAAAGATAGTAGATTCTATTCTCTACTTGACTCTTTTAATGGATTGCTTGTTCCGCTGCAGTTAAACTTGATGTCTATTATATTTTATCAGTTTAACACTGTTGGAGGCTAATGATAATTTATTCTGGATTATCTTAGTCATAATATTTCTTACTGGGCTAGTTAAGCTCACCCTTTCTTCACTGTTCTCTTTAGAAAATGAGAACGTAGAGGGACTAGTCGGGGAACGGAGTGATGGTCCAGAGGATAGCATTAGTAGTCCTCACTATTCTGTGAAATAGTGTGATAATAGTTGTAATGAGGACTCCTTTTGAGTTTGTATAATCTCTAGTAGACAATATGTGTATTCAAACTCACAGTTTATGTTTTGTCGTATTGTACACGACAGTGGTATTATTAAGTTGTATTTGAATTCTGTACCATGTATCTGGCGACCCAAGATGGGTGACGTATACCTAATTTTGGGGGCGTTACAGTTGGTATCAAAGCTTAGGGATATGATCCCTGGCTGAGATGTGAGACAAGAATTTGGAGGGGAGAGACGGAGAATTCCTTCGCTAGTATGACCTACCTAAGTTTATTTGGTATTTAATTAGTTGGTCAGAGTATAGGGATAATATGTGATATGTTAATTAACCATTATTTTGTGGCAGCATTTGAAAATGACATCCGAGAATGTTGAGAATAGCAATGGAGCAAAATAATATGACTGTATCGCAGCACGAGGCTAAGTTTGCAGAGTTATCTCGGTTTGCATCCCATTTGGTCGATAATGAGGAGCGAATGACGCGAATGTTTCTAAGAGGTTCGAAACCCAATATACGTCAATACCTCATTTCTCATAAACTTTGTTTATATTTAGATGTTGTGAATAGGGCTCAGTTATTGGAGCGCGATAATGAGTTAACACAACCAAAAGGTAACGACCAACAACACGATAATAATCTTACCGGTGGCAACGGCCATGGGAACAATGATAACCATCGTGGGAAAGAGAACGTGGTAGCTGACGTGTTGAGTAGAAGATCGTATGCGTTTACAAGTACGAATATACGAACCCACGTAAAGATAATGAATATACGATTAGAATCGACTTTAATCGATAAAGTTAAAGCAGCTCAAGCTACATACCCGAATCTGATGAATGTGAAAAAGAAGGTTCAAGATGGCGTTATTCTAGAAGCAAGAGTTGCTGAAGAGAGGAAATCTCAACCCTCGATTTAATTGGCCCATTTGAAATCCTCGATTGAGTAGGAACTGTGGCTTATAGACTCGTTTTACCGCCAAGTATATTGCATGCTCATAACGTTTTTAACATATCAATGTTACGTAAATATGTGGATGACCCGAACCACATTATTAATTTAGAATCGGACGAGATAGCGGATGATTTAACGTATGAGATCTCGTGTTAAAATCTTGGATAAGAAGAATCGTATCCAACACTCAAGGGTTATACCTCAAGAGTTAGAATCTGAAATGTATCCTCACCTGCTCAAAGATACCAGTACGTCACGTAAATTCGAGGGCGAAATTTCATAAGGAGGAGATTGTGAAACCCAGATTTTATGAATAAAGAATTAATTTTCTCGAAATAATTTTTTTATATTATGGTGTGAATTTGAGATAATGTTATAGTTGTGGGTAATATTTATAAATTTTGCAAAGTATGCAAGTTGTCATATTATATTCGATTGGTGGGGAATATTCGTTTTAAGCAGAAATATTCGTGACAACTAAGCACAATCATTGGTGGACCCTATTAAGCGGAATTATTATCGGATTGAGAAAGCGACAAAAATATTTTATTAAAAATAACGACGGAAGTTTTACCGTTGATCTTTGTTGAACTACTCGGTAGTAAAAAATACGATGTACGCGTTGTTGCATAGTAGCACATGGTATTGATTATTGATATTTATGTGAGAAGTCACTCAATTTTGTTCAATTATTGCGACAATAGTTGCTACATAGTATCTCACATTATTTGATTAAATTATTGTTGATTTAGAAGTTTTGTTTTATTCACGTAATAAAATAGAAACATCGTTTTATATAAAATGTAATACTTTATTAAAGTTATTCTATAAATAGAATATATTATATTCTATTATGCATAGTATTTTATAGTAGTAAAATCTTTTATATAAAGCAGAATACTTTATTAAAGTTATTCTATAAATAGAATAACTTATATTTTATTATGCATAGTGTTTGCATAGTGTTCAAGATAGTGTTTGCATAGTAAAAATCTTTTTATATAAATAGAATATATTATATTTTATTTAAAAGATTTTTTTTTAAATATAGATAGTCAGATTAAAGTAAATCAATCTGGATCGCGTTTCATGGATTAGTTCTTATACATTCCATTTTCCTATAAATAGAAGCTCATTCCTTCATTATTTTCTTACGAATTCTTTGAACTCTAGAGAGAGAAACTATAGAGATAGACTATAGAGATAGAAGAAAAGTTTTTCTGCTACTTCACTACTCTTATATCAAGTATTATTTTACAGTAAGGGATATTATTTCTTTTTGTATTCAAGAAGAGAACTTACATTATTCCATTTCTTTATTGTTCATTGGAATAACTTCGTATATGCATGAGCTACCTATACTTGGTGACATTCTTCTATTATTAAAAGTCTTTTTATTATTACAGCCGGAATATCACATGCATGTTATCTGTGGGACTGGTTCCATTTTTATTATTCCGTCTTTATTATTACGTAAGAATATCCTATATATGCTATATCTGTGGGACTGGTTCCATCATTTATTATTCCGCATTTATTATTCATTAGAACATCACATCCGATTGTGAATTTTACACGACTGGTTCCGTTATTTAGTATTACATTGGAATAACTTTATACATCACAATCTAGTATACATGGTGATTTCTTTTGTTATTCCATTCTTTATTATACTTAGTTGGTTAAAGTTTTGACTTCTATACTCTATGAAATTAGTGGAATATCCTTGATATTTGCGCTTCATCTAAGATATCTTCCATGGAAATATTCTTACGAGCATTCTTGAATTTTACTCTACAAAGCGATTATCATGTTGACAATTTGGACGTTATTGGTTCATGGATAAATTAATTCTTGAACTTGTTTTATTGAATTCTTATATCATTGTCATCATCCTCATGTTTATATTATGTTGAAAGTCATCTGTGGCCTGTAGTGCATAGATGGACTTGGTATGATTATGACCAGGGATTATGCGGTGTAATCATGACCGTAATGTTACAAATGATATGAAAATTAAAAGTCCTCATTGGCCCGTAGTGCATTGATGGACAGTTTTTGGTATGATTATGGCTATGGATTCTCTTCGGCCAAGGGAGCAAAGATGAATTATTTTATGGCATGATCAGGACCGTTGATGAAAACACGATTATCTTTGGCCCGTAGTGCATGGATAATTCGTGGTTATGATACAAAAGAATATCCTTGGCCTGTAGTGCGGGGATGATTTAATGATGTGGAATTGAGCTGAGTCCCAGCGTAAAAGTGATGAAAACCTTTTTAAATCATAAAAGATAGTAGATTCTATTCTCTACTTGACTCTTTTAATAGATTGCTTGTTCCGTTGCAGTTAAACTTGATGTCTATTGTATTTTATCAGTTTAACACTGTTGGAGGCTAATGATAATTTATTTTGCATTATCTTAGTCATAATATTTCTTACTGGGCTAGTTGAGCTCACCCTTTCTTCACTATTCTCTTTAGAAAATGAGAATATATTTGGGATTTAGTCGGGGAGCGGAGTGATGGTCCAGGAGGATAGCATTAGTAGTCCTCACTATTATACGTGAAATAGTGTGATAATAATTATAATGAGAACTCCTTTTGAGTTTGTATAATCTCTAGTAGACAATATGTGTATTCAAACTCACAGTTTATGTTTTGTCGTATTGTACTGCACCTGATTGGTATTATTAAGTTGTATTTGAATTCTGTACCATGTATCTGGCGACCCAAGATGGGTGACGTATACCTAATTTTGGGGGCGTCACAATAATAATATATTTGAATGAATTATTTTATCGGAAAAGATAAAATACCAACTTTCAACAAATGTCACATTCTAAAAATTCCTCAGTTTAAATCCACTTCGAATAAATATTGTCTTATCATATATATCAACAATTAATTATTCACAAATAATATTATAAAATTACAATATTGACAACCAGGTCGTTCCCAGGAAAGAGAGGGCATTCCGATAAGGATTTCTCCCTATTGGCGCGCAATTAGGTGACCAAGCTCCTTTCCTCAACAGAACTTTCTAGACATTGTCAATAATGTAAATAATAATATTATTCAAATAATATGAATTATTGATTTGATAATTTGAAATACTGTGCAATGGCAATTATTGAATCAATAATATAAAATATCAACGTAGCAATTATTGAATCAATAAAATAAAGTATTGAACAGTAATTACTGTAACAATTATTGAGTAGTGACTTCTTACGTAAGCATCAATAATCCAAGAATCTGAAAAATAAAATATCGTGCTACTATGCAACTATGCCAGACATTGTACTTTTACCACCGGGTATTTCAACAGTTAACGGTAAAACTTTCACCGTTATTTTTATAAAAAGATAATTTTGTCGTTTTCTAACTCCGACAATAATTTTATTATGGGGTCAACCAATGATTGTGTCGTCGTACGAATATTCCAAGACAAAAAGAATATTCCCCGACCAAACGAATATTTTATATCAACTTGCTTACTTTGCAAAATTTATAAATATTACCCACAACTATAACATTATAACAAATTCACACCTTAATATTCAAAAATGATATTTATAGAAAATTCATCTTTATTCATAAAAGTTAGGGTCTTACAACCTCCCCTTCTTATGAAAATTCGCCCTCGAAATTAGGGTACGTACCTGGTATGTCGAAGAGGCAAGGATACCTTGATTTCATTTCAGATTCTAACTCCCAGGTCATTTCCTCAACATCGTGGTTTCTCCACAAAACTTTGACTTGAGGTATAACCTTGGAGCGTAAAATATGCTCCTTCTTATCCAAGATTTTAACAGGAACCTCTTCATACGTTAAATCTTCCGTTATTTCGTCCGGTTCTAACTCAATAATGTGGTGCGGGTCTTTCACATATTTACGTAACATAGATATGTGAAAAACGTTATGAACATGAGACATACTTGGTGGTAAAACGAGTCTATAGGCCACAGTTCCTACTCGATTGAGGATTAAAAATAGGCCAATGAATCAAGGATTGAGCTTTCCTCTCTTTCAAAATCTCGTAACTCCTTTCCATGGAGCAACATGTAACAACACATGATCTCCGATATCGAATTCTACGTCCTTTCGATGAAGATAAGCATAACTCTTTTGTCGATCTTGTGAGGTTTTTATACGTTGTCGGATCGTTTGAATCTTTTCTGTAGTCATACGTACCAACTCCGGTCCCAACAACATTGCTTCACCCACCTCATCCTAGCATACTGGAGAACGACACTTTCTTCTATACAACGCCTCGAATGGAGCCATGCCAATACTTGCTTGATAACTATTATTGTAGGAAAACTCTACCAATGGTAAGAACTTGTCCCAACTTCCCTTGAAGTCAAGGACATAGAGTCTTAATAGATCTTCAAAAGTTTGAATAGTCCTCTCCGATTGCCCCTCCATCTGAGGATGATATGCCGAGCTAAATCGTAAATTCGTGCCTATAGCTTTCTGCAAACTAACCCAAAATCGTGAAGTGAATCTTGGGTCTCGATCAGAAACTATGGATACTGGCATACCATGCAGTCTTACTATCTTATTTATGTGCATACGAGCAATACGTTCAAGTGTATAAGTTTCTCGTATAGGTAAGAAATGAGCCGACATGGTCAATCTATCAACACTGACCCAAATCGCATCTATGCCTTGAGAAACCTTGGGAAGACCGGTAATGAAATCCATGGTAATGTGCTCCAACTTCGATTTTGGAATCTCAGGTGGTTGTAATGGACCTTTCGGTACTTGATGCTCCGCCTTAACTCGTTAACAAGTTAAACACCTTGAGATAAATTCCGCGATCCCTCTCTTCATATTTCTCCACCAAAATGTATATCGAAGATCATGATACATTTTGGTACTCCCAGGATGGATTGCAAACGGTATGTTGTGCGCCTCCATCATGATTTTATACTTTAAATCAGGGTCGTTAGGAACACAAAGTCTGGAGTTGACTTAAAGTATTCCTTTTTCATTGATTCTTGATTCCGGCATAGCACCTTCTTACACTTTCTTCTTCATACGCATCAGCTCTAGGTCTGTAGCTTGAGAAGCTTTAACTTTATAGATTAAAGTCGGTTCTACTCGTATATTCGCTATCATCACATGGGTCCCTGGAGTCTTTAACTCTATCTCCATCCTTTGCAAGTCATATAAAATGGGCCTTTGCGTTGACAATATCGCACTCGTACCCGCATATGATCTTCTACTCAATGCGTTAGCTACTACATTTGCTTTACCAGGATGGTATTGAATAGTATGATCATAATCTTTTAGCAGTTCAAGCCAACGTCGTTGCCGCATGTTGAGTTCCTTTTGAGTGAAAAAATATTTGAGGCTTTTATGATCCATAAAGATCTCTACTTTCTCCCCATACAGGTAATGCCTCCAGATTTTAAGTGTGAAAACGACAGCTGCCAACTCTAGATCATGAGTAGGATAATTCCTCTCATATTCTTTGAGTTGTCGCGAGGCATAGGCTATGACTTTTCCATGTTGCATGAGAACACATCCTAAACCCTTTCCTGAAGCATCAATGTAGATGACATATCCTCGTGCATCAGATGGTATTGCCGAGCAGTCTTTGAAAATGAGTCTCTCTTGAGTTCTTGAAAACTCTTCTCACATTCCACGCTCCAACCGAATTTTGTATCTTTCCGAGTTAGCTGAGTTAATGGAGTAGCGATTCGAGAAAACCCTTCTATAAATCTCCGATAATAACCAGCTAAGCCGAGAAAGCTACGTACTTCGGTCACTGATATAAGTTGCTCCCAGCTTTGAATAGCTTCAATATTTGCCGGGTCAATAGATGTTCCAAGACTTGATACTACGTGCCCAAGGAATGCTACTTCCTCAAGCCAGAACTCGCATTTCTTCAACTTGGCATAAAGCTTGTTTTTAGGAAGATTTTGGAGTATCAGCCTCAAGTGTTGCTCATGATCTTCACGGCTTTTGGAATATATGAGGATGTCATCAATAAAGATGACCACAAAGTGATCCAAATATTCTTTGAATACTCGGTTCACCATATCCATGAAGGAAGCAGGAGCATTAGTCAATCCAAAACACATGACTAAGAATTCATAATGCCCGTACCGAGTTCTGAAGGTAGTCTTTGGAATATCCTCAGTTTTAACCTTCAGCTGATGATATCCAGAACGAAGATCGATCTTTGAAAAGAAATGTGCTCCTTGCAACTGGTCAAACAGGTCATCAATGTGAGGTAACGGATACCTATTCTTGATGGTGACATGGTTCAATTCCCGGTAGTCAATACAAAGTTGCATACTCCTATTTTTCTTCTTCACGAATAGAACAGGAGCACCCCAATGAGATGTACTAGGACGAATGAAACCAATGTCAAACAATTCCTGCAATTGGGTCTTTAACTCCTGAAGTTCAATAGGATCCATTCGATATGGGGCTTTGGAAATGGGTTTTGTACCGGGTTCAAGGTCGATACAAAATTCAATTTCATGCTCTGGGGGTAGGCCAGGAAGTTCTTCAGGGAATACGTCAGGAAATTTATTAACAATAGAAATATCATTCCAATCTGACGTATTTTTGTTTAAATTTGTGACATGAGCTAAGAAAGCTTGACATCCATTTTTCAATAAACGAATAGTTTATGGCTTGAGATGACAGTGATTGATTTTAATGGTTTGGTTGCTTGAATTCGCATAATAGGTTGGTTAGAAATATGAAAGCTAACAACCTTACGAAAATAATCAATTTTTGCATGATAAGTAGTTAACCAATCAATCCCTAGAATCACGTCAAATGCAAGTATTTTCAATGAAATAAGATCGACAGGTAATGTGAGGGTACCGATTTGAACCAAACAAGACTTATAAACAGTGGATGTAATCAAAGTTTCTCCCAACGGAGTTTCCACAGATAAGTCAAAGTCTAATTTCTCCAGAGTCAAATTTAAACGTTGAGAACAAGTAGGAGAAATAAAAGAATGGGTAGAATTGGTATCAAATAAGGTATAGACTTCGCTAGAGTTTATAATAAGCTTACTTGTGATGACCTCGTTCGGGTTCCTTGCTTTCTCCGAGGTCATAACAAACGCTCTCCCTTGAACTACTAGTTTTGAATTGTTTGGGACGGCATTTTGTGTCACAGTTCTAACTGGACTTGTCTTCGGTGCACGACAAAATTGGGCTAGGTGACCTTCTCTTCCACAATTATAACACGCTTTGGATGGCATCGCGCAGTTTGGACTGATGTGTCCCTCCCCTCCGCATTTGAAGCATATGATAGGTGGTCATTCTCCTTCCTTAACAACGGGTGCTGATGATGACGTCTTTCTATCATTGTTGAATCTCTTCTTCTTGAAATGTCCACTTTTATTGTCTTGGCCATGATTACCACCAAAGTGGTTACCATTTCTGGCATGTTGATTCCCTCCACGTTTGTTGTCACCGCTTCGATGACTGCTACCACTGCTATTATCATTTTGCCAGCTGCTTTCTCTTGGTTGGGTTGACTCGTTATCGCGTTCCAATAACTGAGCCCTATTAACATCTGAATACAGACACAGTTTATGAGAAATTAGATATTGACATATCTCGGGTTTCAAACCTCTTAGAAACATCTGCGTCATTCTTTCCTCATTATCAACCAAGTGATACGTAAACCGGGACAACTCGGCAAACTTAGCTTCGTAATGCGACACGGTCATATTGTTCTGTTCCAACTTGATGAACTCTACCTCTTTCATGTGACGAATACTTTCGGGAAAGTACTTGTCGTTGAATAGTTCTTGGAACTTCTCCCAAGACATTTTCGGTCTGGCGGAGTTGAGTACGCTTTACCGATTCCCACCGATGAATCGCTCTTCTCGCAACATAAAGGTGGCAAAGGGAACCTTTTGCTCCTCGGAACATCCCAAGACATCAAATATCTTGGTGATCTGCTTTATTCACGCTTTCGCCTTAAGTGGCTTTGGCTCTCCAATAAACTCCGGTGGTCCCAGCTCCTTGAACCCATTTAGCGGTGGACCGTCTCAAGAGAGTTTCGATGTTTCCACCTACATTTTGGACAGGAGCCACTCTCGCCTGATGTTGAATGAATTGCATAAAGCCTTTGACCATTCTATCGTTCATCATTTGGTCAGTGTTGTTGTTTGCATGAGGATTGTCGACTTCCTGATGCACATTATCCTGATTATTGATCTGTGGAAACTCAACGGTCTCCTATGCTCCATTGCTATTCTCAACATTCTCAGATGTCATTTTCAAATACTACCACAAAACAAGGGTTAATTAACATGCAACATATTATCCCTATACTATGACCGACCAATTAATTACAAAATAAACTTAGGTAGATCATACTAGCGAAGGAATTCCTCGTCTCTCCCCTCCTACTTCTTGTCTCACATCTCAGCCAGGGATCATATCCCTAAGCTTTGATACCAACTGTGACGCCCCCAAAATAGATATACATCACTCATCTTGAGTCGCAAAATACATTGTACAAAATTCAAATACAACTTAATAATACAACTGTCGTGTAGAATACGACAAGACATAACTGAGAGTTTTAATACGAATATTGTCTTCTAGACAGTATTCAACTCAAATGGATTCCTCAATAAATTTATTATCACACTATTTTATAAAATAGTGAGGACTACTAATGCTATCATCTGGGCCGTCACTCCGTTCCCCGACTAGTCCTGGCTACGTTCTCATTTCCTGAAGAGAACAATGAAAGTAAAAGGGTGAGCTCAACTAGCCCAGTAAGAAATATTATGACTAAGATAATGCAGAATAATTTATCGTTAGTCTTCAACAGTGTTAAACTGATAAAATATAACAAACATCAAGTTTAACTACAGCGGAACAAGCAATCCATTAGAAGAGTCAATTAGAGAATAAAATCTACTATCTTCTATGATTTAAAAGGTTTTTCATCACTTTTATCGCTAGGACTCAGCTAAATAAATAATCCACATCATCCCTGCACTATGGCCAAGGATATTCATTAGTATCACGACCACAAATTATCCATGCACTACGGGCCAAGGATATTCGTGTTTTCATCAATGGTCATGATCATACCAACAACTGTCCATCAATGCACTACGAACCAATGAGGACTTTTATCACAACAATTGTAACATTATGGTCATGATTATACCGAATAATCCCTGGTCATAATCATATCAAGTCCATATATGCACTACAGGCCACAGATGACTTTCAACATAATATAAACATGAGGATGATGACAATGATATAAGAATTCAATAAAAACAAGTTCAAGGATAAATTTTTAAAGATTTATAATTTAATTTATCCAGAAATCAATAACGTCCAAATTGTCAACATGATACTGTTTTGTGGAGTAAAATTCAAGAATGCTCAGAAGAATATTTCCATGAAAAGATATTAGATGAAGCGCATATATCAAGGATATTCCACTAATTTCATGGAGTATAGAAGCCAAAACTTTAACCAACTGAGTATAATAGAATATATGAAGCCTCAAATGGATTTTTGCCCGCCATGCGGTAATCCACGTAGACAGATCATTTCTACGATTTAATAAGGAATGAATACAAAGGATCATTCACCATGCATGCAGAAATTCACAAAGACAGGTTATTCCAACAGAATAATAAAGAATGGAATAACAGAAGAATTCATCAGGCGTGTGTAATCCACACAGACAGGTTATTCCAATAGAATAATAAAGAATGGATGGAAACTTAAAGAAAGTCCGGTCATGCGTAATCCTTACGAGATAGGATATTCAACATAATAATAAAGAATGGAAAAACAACGAGAATTCACGGGCACGCGCGATAGGCCGCATGCAGATGAGTTATTCCAACAGAATAATAAAGAATGGAATAACAACCCTTACGAGTATTGAAAGAAAATAACTCTCTTCATGAATACGAAAGAAATAATACCCCTTACCTTAGTAGGAGATTGGATACTGCAATAGTGTAGTAACAGAATACTCTTCTTCTTTCTCTCTTATTCTCTCTATACTTTCTCTCTATAGCTTGAATGAATTGGTGAAAAATAATGAAGAAATGAGCTTCTATTTATAGGCTTGGCAGAGTAAGGGTAAAATAGTCTTTTTGCCATAATTTATGACATCATCATTGACATCATTGATCATATTACATCATTGCTTACCTCATCGTCCATTGACATCATCGCTTACATCGTTCGATGACATCATCGCTTACATCATAGAAATTTAAATTCAATTTGTTCTCTTCCACCTCCTTTTACTTTTATACCATGAATTTACTATAATAATGCTACCATTTAAATTATAAAAAAACGTACTATTATATAATCACATCATACTGCTATAATGTAATATTATAATAATATATTTGAATGAATTATTTTATCGGAAAAGATAAAATACCAACTTTCAACAAATGTCACATTCTAAAAATTCCTCAGTTTAAATCCACTTCGAATAAATATTTTCTTATCATATATATCAACAATTAAATATTCACAAATAATATTACAAAATTATAATATTGACAACCAGATCGTTCCCAGGAAAGAGAGAGCTTTCTGATAAGGATTTCTCCCTATTGACGCGCAATTAGGTGACCAAACCCCTTTTCTCGACAAAACTTTCTAGACATTGTCAATAATGTAAATAATAATATTATTCAAATAATATGAATTATTGATTTGATAATTTGAAATATTGTGCAATGACAATTATTGAATCAATAATATAAAATATCAACGTAGCAATTATTGAATCAATAAAATAAAGTATTGAACAGTAATTACTATAACAATTATTGAGTAGTGACTTCTTACATAAGCATCAATAATCCAAGATACTGTACAATACCGTGTGCTACTATGCAACTGTGACACCCCCAAAATAGGTATACATCATCCATTCTGAGTCGCCAAATACATGGTACAAAAATAAATACAACTTCATTAAACTGTGAGTTTAAATACAAATAGAGAGTATAAAAACTCAAAAGGAGTCATCATTACAATTATTGATACACTATTTTAAAAATAGTGAGGACTGCTAAAACAACTTTCTAGAACCATCACTCCGTACCCCGACTAGTTCCTGCTATGTTCTCACCTCCTAAGAAGAAAAATAGAACAAAAGGGTGAGCTCAACTAGCCCAGTAAAGAATATTATGACTAAGATAATATACAACAAATTATCATTAGTCTTCAATAGGGAATAATCTGATAAAATATAATAGACAACAAGTTTTAGATCAACAACTACAGCGAAAAACAACAATCCATTAGAAGAGTCAAGTAGAGAAAGAATTCTACTATCTTCTAAGATTTAAAAGTCCATAATCAATATTTTATCCCTGTAACATCAATCAATATACATCTTGAATCAAATATTCATCTTTGCACTACAGGCCAAAGATATTCATTTGTATCATCAGTTGGTCATACTCATCTCAAGACCTGTTCATCTTTGCACTACGGGCCAAAGATATTCATTAGGTAATCATTCATCTTTGCACTACAGGCCAAAGATATTCATTTGTATCATCATTTAAGACCGAGGATGATGAAAAATATTTTAAAGAAAATGAATCCGGTGAGATAATGATCAAATATTAAGGATTCAGTACATACGGTTTATCCAAGTTCAATAATATTTGAAATAACCAATTTTGAAGCGTAATTCAAAAATAATAATCAAAACATGGATACAATAAAGATAGTAACCATAATAGACAACTTGGACAAAAAGAAGAAAATTTCATTTTTCTATTGAATAGTGTCGATTCGTGAATAAAGGCCAGTACACGTGAATAGTAACCCCAACACAAAAAGTTCCAAATTTGATAAAAAGTTCATACCAATATTTCTAAGATAATGATATTGAAGAAAATATCATTTAAGAAGAAGATAATATCCCTTACCTCAAAATATCGATTTTAATCGTAATATCCAGATAAAGTCAAGGAAACTTGCTCTGATTAACAGAAACTCACAAAGTATCACAAAATACATTCAATAATCTAGAGAGAGAAAGAGAGAAAACTTGTTTCTGGTGTGATTTTCAATTTAACTTAGCCTCTATTTATAGGAAAATATTAGCACGGCGAAGGCGGATTTAACTCGCAACTTGATGGCTTTACCTGCTACTATTCCCACCCACCACATTTGAATAAAAATCTTAGTACATTTCTTCACCAACCAAGAGTGGGGCCCACCAATTCTAGAATTTTCCACCAAAATGATTTATAACCTGATTTCCGAATCAGCCACCTCTTAAAATTCATAACAAATCAGATGCTCATTTTTAACGGTTTAAAATTTATGGACATATACTCAACGTATATATGTATAACATATCCAAAAATTACAACGATCCAACGGTCGGATTAAAAATTATAACTCCCGCAATATATCTCAAAAAACATTGGTTTGATTTTTAATACCTCCAATCCAACAAAATACTAATAAAACACCTCAACATTAATTCCTTCATTTATAACCACATAAATAAATCCATCATTTATATCCACATAAAATAAATATTTCCTTATCATATGAATCAATGATTAATTATTCACAAATAATATTATAGAATCACATTTATGACAATCAGGCTGTTCCCAGGAAAGAGGGGGCCTTCCGATAAGGATTTCTCTCTTCTTGGCGGCGCAATTAGGTGACCAAACCTCTCCTTGATGTAACTTTCTAGACATTGCCAATAATGTTATCTAATAATATTATTCAAATAATATGAATTATTGATCCGATAATGGGAAATACTGTGCAGTGACAATTATTGAAACAACAATAATATAAAATATCAACGCAGCAATTATTCAATCAATAAAATAAAATATTGAATAAGAATTCATCGTAACAATTATTGAGTAGTGCATTCTCACGTAAGAATCAATAATTGAAAAAAAATCTTTGCAATATCTGGTGCTATCGTGCAATTACGCCAGACATCTTGTATTTTAACCACTGTGTATTCCAACAGTGTTAATCAGTAATAACTACTGTTGTTATTTATAAAAACTCAATTTTGTCATTTTCTTCATCAAATGAATTTATCCATTATGGGGGCTCATAAATGGCTACGCCATCGCATACAAAACCTTACGCCAGAAAGAATATTCCACGACCAAATGAATATTCCCCGACAAAAATGAATATTTTATAACCACCTGCTTATTTTGAAAAAAAATTCATATAGCACCCTTAACTTTGCTTTTTATCAATTTAACCATTTATTGAATAGAAAAATTGAATACTTTTATTTCATAAAATTCGGGGTCTTACAATCTCCCCTCCTTATAAAATTTCGTCCTCGAAATTGACGTACGTACCTGGTGTTTCAAAAAGTTGAGGATACCTCACTTTCATTTTTGATTCCAACTCCCAGGTCATCTCTTCAATAGCATGGTTTCTCCACAAAACCTTAACTTGTGGTATAACCTTCGTGCGTAGAACATGCTCTTTCCTATCCAAGATCTTAACAGGTACCTCCTCGTACATTAAATCTTCAGCTATCTCGTCTGGTTCTAACTCAATAATGTGGTTCGGGTCTTTAACATATTTACAAAGCATAGATATGTGAAAAACATTATGAACACGAGACATACTTGGAGGTAATGCGAGTCTATAGGCCACATTTCCTATTCGGTCAAGAATCTCAAATGGACCAATAAATCTTGGATTAAGCTTTCCTCTCTTCCCAAATCTTGTAACTCCCTTCCATGGTGCAACACGTAACAATATATGATCCCCAATATTAAATTCTACGTCCTTCCGATGAAGATACGCATAACTCTTTTGTCGATCCTGTGCCGTTTGTATACGTTGTCGAATCATTTAGATCTTCTCTGTAGTCATGCGTACCAACTCTGGTCCCAACAATGTTGCTTCACCCACCTCGTCCCAGCATACTGGAGAATGACATTTTCTTCCATACAACGCCTCGAATAGAGCCACACCTATGCTCGCCTGATAACTGTTGTTATAGGAGAATTCCACCAATGGTAGGTACTTATCCCAACTCCCTTTGAGATCTGGACACAGAGTCTTAATAGATCTTCAAGAGTTTGAATAGTCCTCTCTGATTGTACGTCCGTTTGAGGATGGTATGCCGAAGGCCAATAAAGAACTCCGCGCCCATAGCTTTCTGTAAGCTAACCCAAAATTGTGAAGTGAATCTTGGGTCACGATCCGAAACTATGGATACTGGCATGCCATGCAATCTCACAATCTCGTTCACGTACATACTAGCAAGACGTTCAAGGGAATAAGTCTCACGTATGGGCAAGAAATGGGCAGACTTGGTTAATCTATCAACAATAACCCAAATCGCATCTATGCCTTGAAAAACCTTGGGAAGACCTATAACGAAATCCATAGTAATGTGTTCCCACTTCCATTTCGGAATCTCAAGTGGTTGTAATGGACCCTTTGGCATTTGATGCTCCGCCTTTACACGTTGACAAGTTAAACACCTCGAGATAAATTCCGCGATCTCTCTTTTCATATTGCTCCACCAAAATGTATGTCGAAGATCATGATACAATTTGGTACTCCCAGGATGGATTGCAAACGGTGTGTTGTTTGCCTCCGTCATGATACTATGCGTCAAGTCAGAATCGTTAGGAACACAAAGTCTGGAGTTGACTCGAAGTATTCATTCTTCATCAATTCTTGCTTCTAGAATAGCACCTTCTTGCACTTTCTTCTTCATACGCATCAGCTCCATGTTCGTAGCTTGAGCAGCTTTAACTTTATCAATTAAAGTTGGTTCTACTCGCATGTTTGATATCATCACATGGGTACTTGGAGCCTTCATCTCTATCTCCATCCTTTGCAAGTCATACAAAATGGACCTTTGTGTTAACAACATTGCACTCGTACCCACATATGATCTTCTACTTAATGCGTCAGCTACCACGTTTGCTTTTCCAGGATGATATTGGATGGTGTGATCGTAATCTTTCAACAGCTCGAGCCAACGTCGTTGCCGCATGTTGAGTTCCTTTTGGTGAAGAAATATTTGAGGCTTTTATGATCTCAGATAGATCTCCACTTTCTCCCCATACGGTAAAGTGTCTCCAAATCTTCAACGCGAACGATTGCGCTAACTCCAAATCATGAGTAGGATAATTCCTCTCATATTCTTTGAGTTGTCATGAGGCATAGGCTATGACTTTCCCATGTTGCATGAGAACACATCCAACCCTTTGCTCGAAGCATCATTCAGAGATAACAAATCCATCCGAACCGGATGGTATTGTCGAGCAGTGCGAAATGAGTCTTCTCTTGAGTTCTTGAAAACTCTTCTCGCAATCCTCGTTCCAACCGAATTTTATATCTTTCTGAGTTAGTCGAGTTAAGCTGATAGCGATTCAAGAAAATCCTTCCACGAATCTCCGATAATAACCAAATATGCCCGAAAAAGCTACGCATTTGGCCACCGACTTTTGGTTGTTCCCAACTTTGTATGGCTTCAATCTTCGTCGGTCGACAGATACTCCATGTTTTGACACCACGTGTCCAAGGAATGCTACTTCCTCAAGCTAGAACTCGCATTTTTTCAACTTGGCATACAACTTGTTATCACGAAGCCTTTGCAGTACCAGCTTCAAATGGTGCTCATGATCTTCACGGCTTTTGGAATAGATGAGGATGTCATCAATAAAGACAACAACGAACTGATCCAAGTATTCTTTAAACACACGGTTCATCATATCCATGAAAGCAGCAGGAGCATTAGTCAATCCAAAAGACATGACTAAGAATTCATAATGCCCGTACCGAGTTCTGAAGGCAGTCTTTGAAATATCCTCAATTTTAATCTTCAGCTGATGATATCCAGAACGAAGATCGATCTTTGAAAAGAATTATGCTCCTTGCAACTGGTCAAACAGGTCATCAATGCGAGGTAGAGGATACTTATTCTTGATAGTGACATGGTTCAACTCTCGGTAGTCAATACAAAGTCGCATACTCCCGTCTTTCTTCTTTATGAATAACCCAGGAGCACCCCAAGGAGATGTACTAGAACGAATAAAACCGATGTCCAACAACTCCTGTAGTTAGATCTTTAACTCCTGAAGTTTAATAGGAGCCATTCGATATGGGGTTTTAGAAATGGGCTTTGTACCAGGTTCAAGGTCAATAAAGAATTCAACTTCACGTTCTGGGGGTAGACCGGAAAGTTCTTCAGGAGATACATCAGGAAATTCACTAACAATAGATATAGTATTCAAATCTGACGTGTTTTTGTTCAAGTCCGTGACATGGGCTAAGAAAGCTTGACATCCATTTTTCAATAAACGAATAGCTTTATGGCTTGATATGACAGTGACTGATTTTAGTGGTTTGGTTGTTTGAATTCGCATAATAGGTTGGTTAGGAAAATGAAAACTAATAACCTTATGAAAACAATCAATTTTAGCATGATGCGTGGTTAACCAATCAATCCCCAAAATCACATCAAATGCAAAAAATTTCAACGAAATAAGGTTGGCAGGTAATGTGATGGTACCGACTTGAATCATGCAAGATTTAAAAACAGTAGATGTAACGAAAGTTTCTCCTAACGGAGTCTCAACAGATAAGTCAAAATCTAATTTCTCCAGAGTCAAGTTTAAACGTTGAGCAGAAGCAAGAGAGATAAAAGAATGGGTAGAACCGGTATCTAATAAGGTATAAACTTCGCAAGAGTTTATTATTAGCTTACCTGTGATCACTTTGTTTGGGTTCCTCGCGTTTTGGGCAGTCACGACAAACGCCCTTCCAGGAACCACCGACTTTAACTTGTCCGGGACAGCCTTTGGAGTCACCATCCCTGTTGAACTTGGTTTCGCAACTAGACAATCTCTAGCTATATGACCTTCCTTTCCACAGTTATAACACACCTTGGATTGTTGTGGGCAGTATGGGCTGATGTGTCCCTCTTTCCCACATTTGTAACATACGACCGGTGGTCGTTCTCTTCCCCTAGAAACAGTTGATGTTGGTGCTGACGTCTTTACGCTATCATTGTTGTACCTTCTCCTTTTGAAATCTCCTCCCGACTCGCTCCTTCTATTATCACGACCACGATTACCACCAGAGTGGTTACCGCTTTTGTCCGAATGCTTTCCTTCCTCTCGATTGTCATTGTCTCGATGACCGCCGCCACCCAGTATGACCTTGGTTGTGTTCCCTTGGTTGAACATACTCATTATCTCGCTCTAATAATTGAGCCATGTTTACAACATCTGAATATAAAGAAAATTTATGAGAGATAAGATATTGTCAAATCTCGGGCTTTAGACCTCTCAGAAACATCCTCGTCATTCGTTCCTCATTTTTGACCAAATGAGGTGCAAACCTAGATAACTCTGCAAACTTCGCCTCGTACTGGGACACCGTCATGTTGTTTTGTTCCAGTCTGATAAATTCCACCTCCTTCATATGACGAATACTTTCAGGAAAGTACTTGTCATTAAAAAGTTTCTGAAACGTTTCCCAAGACATCTTTGAGTGCGGTGGTCAGTACGCTTCATGACTCCCACCCGATGATACGCCTTCAGCGGAACATAAAGGTGCCGAATGGAACCTTCTGTTCCTCCGTGCATCCCAAGACATTAAATATCTTGGTAATTTGTTTGACCCACGTTTCCGTCATGATCGGATCCGGCTTTCCCTTAAATTCTGGTGGTCCCAACTCTTTGAATTGCTTGGCTGTGACAAGCCGCGCATTGCTAGCATTTCCACCCGTATTTTGTGCACGAGTCTCCCTCGTCTGGTTTTGCATAAACTGCAAAAAACTTCTAAACATCCCATCATTCATCATTTGTTCGGTAATGTTGTTTACAGGAGGATTATTGCCTTCGTTATATCGTTCCTCAGGTAGTGATCAAAGGTGTCTCCACGGTCCGATTCACTCCATTATTAACGTTCTCGGTGCCATTCTTAACATCGCCATAAAACAAGGGTTAATAGTCATGCAACATATTATCCCTATACTCGATTCAAACCAAATAAATACCAAATAAACTTAGTCAGTCATACTAGCAAAGGAATTCCCCGCTCTCCCTCCTAGTTCTTGTCTCACATCTCATTAGGGATCATATCCTAAGCTTTGATATTAATCGTGACGCCCCAAAATAGGTATACATCACCCATTACGAGTCGCCAAATACATGGTACAAAAACAAATACAACTTCATTAAAGCGTGAGTTTAAATACAAAATAGAGTATAAAAACTCAAAAGGAGTCCTCATTACAATTATTGATACACTATTTTAAAAATAGTGAGGACTGCTAAAAACAACTTTCTAGAACCATCACTCCATACCCCGACTAGTTCCTGCTATGTTCTCACCTCCTAAGAAGAAAAATGGAACAAAAAGGGTGAGCTCAACTAGCCCTGTAAAGAATATTATGACTAAGATAATATACAACAAATTATCATTAGTCTTCAACAGGGAATAATCTGATAAAATATAATAGACAACAAGTTTTAGATCAACAACTGCAGCGAAAAACAGCAATCCAATAGAAGAGTCAAGTAGAGAAAGAATTCTACTATCTTCTAAGATTTAAAAGTCCATCATCAATATTTTATCCCTGTAACATCAATCAATATACATCTTGAATCAAATATTCATCTTTGCACTACAGGCCAAAGATATTCATTTGTATCATCAGTTGGTCATGTTAATCTCAACACCTGTTCATCTTTGCACTACGGGCCAAAGATATTCATTAGGTAATCATTCATCTTTGCACTACACAGCCAAAGATATTCATTTGTATCATCATTTAGGGTGAGGATGATGAAAAATATTTTAAAAGAAAGCGAATCCGGTGAGATAAATGATCAAATATTAAGGATTAGTATTACGGTTTATCCAAGTTCAATAATATTCGAAATAACCAATTTTGAAGCGAGAATTCAAAAAAATAATGATCAAAACATGGATACAATCAAAGATAGTAACCATAATAGACAACTTGGACAAAAAGAAGAAAATTTCATTCTTCGGTGAATAGTGCCGTATTCGTGAATAGTGTCGTATACGTGAATAGTGTTATATACGTGAATAGTAACCCCGACACAAAAAGTTCCAAATTTGATAAAAAGTTCATACCAATATTTCGGCATAATGATATTGAAGAAAATATCATTTAAGAAGAAGATAATATCCCTTACCTCAAAATATCAGTACTTCTAATCGGAATATCGGTATAAGGATGAAGGAAACTTGCTCTGATTAACAGAAACTCACAAAGTATCAAAAAATACACTCAATAATCTAGAGAGAGAAAGAGAGAAAACTTATTTCTGATGTGATTTTCAATTCTAACTTAGCCCTCTATTTATAGGAAAATGTTTAAGACGTCAAGCAAACTTAACTCGCAACTTTGATGGCTTTACTCGCTACTATTCCCACCCACCACATTTGAATAAAAATCTCAAGACATTTCTTCACCAACCAAGAGTGGGGCCCACCAATTCTAGAATTTTCCACCAAAATGATTTATAACCCGATTTCTAATCACCACCTCTTAAAATTCATAACAAATCATACGCTCATTTTTAATCGGTTCGAATTTTTGGACATATACTCAACTTATATATGTATAACATATCCAAAAATTACAACGATCCAACTATCGATTAAAAATTATAACTCCCATAATATATCTCAAAAAACATTGGTTTGATTTTTTTTAATACCTCCAATCCGACAAAATACTTATAAAACACCTCAACATTAATTCCTTCATTTATAACCACATAAATAAATCCATCATTTATATCCACATAAAATAAATATTTCCTTATCATATGAATCAATGATTAATTATTCACAAATAATATTACGTAATCACATTTATGACAACCGAAAAGTTGTTCCTGGAAAGAGGGGCTTTCAGATAAGGATTTCTCCTTCATGGCGCCGCAATTAGGTGACCAAACCTCTCTTGATGTAACTTTCTAGACATTGCCAATAATGTTATCTAATAATATTATTCAAATAATATGAATTATTGATCCGATAATGGGAAATCTTGTGTGCGATGACAATTATTGAAACAACAATAATATAAAATATCAACGCAACAATTATTCAATCAATAAAATAAAATATTGAAGCAAGAATTCATCGTAACAATTATTGAGTAGTGCCTTCTCACGTAAGAATCAATAATTGAAAAAAAATCGCGGTAATCTGGTAATGCATCGTCTTATTCACGCAGCATTCATCGTATTTTAACCACCGTATTCCAACAATTGTTAATTCAGTAATAACTACGTAGTTATTAATAAAAACTCAATTTTGTCATTTTCGTCATCCGGCCGTTATCCATTATGGGGCCCACAAATGGTTGCGCCGTCGTACAAAACCTGGCAGAAAGAATATTTCACGACCAAACGAATATTCTCCGACAAAAATGAATATTTTATAACCACTTGCTTATTTTGAAAAAAAATTCATATAGCACCCCGTTGCTTTTTATCAATTTAACCATTTATTGAATACAAAAATTGAATACTTTTATTTCATAAAATTCGGGGTCTTACAGCAACCACGCGTATTACTGTACTTTTACAAACGGGTATTTCAACAGTTAACGGTAAAACTTTCGCCATTATTTTTATAAAATGATATTTTTTTCATTTTCTAACTCCGATAATAATTCTGTTATGGGGTCCACCAATGATTGTGCCATCGTACGAATATTCGCAGACAAAAAGAATATTCCCCGACCAAACGAATATTTTATATCAACTTGCTTAATTTGTAAAATTTATAAATATTACCCACAACTATAACATTATAACAAATTCACACCTTAATATTCAAAAATGATATTTATAGAAAATTCATCTTTATTCATAAAAGTTGGGGTCTTACACATTGCCAATTATGTTATTTAATAACATTATTCAAATAATATGAATTATTGATCTGATAATGGAAAATATTGTGCAGGGACAATTATTGAAACAACAATAATATAAAATATCAATGCAATAATTATTGAATCAATAAAATAAAATATTAAACAGTAATTACTGTAATAATTATTGAGTAGTGTCTTCTTACGCAAGAATCAATAATCAAAGAAACTGTACAATACCGGGTTATGCAACTACGCGTACTACTGTACTTTTATCAACGGGTATTCCAACAGATAACGGTAAAACTTTCGTCGTTATTTTTATAAAAAGATATTTCTATGGTTTTCTAACTCTGACAATAATTCTATTGTGGGGTCCACCGATGATTGTGTCGTCGTACGAATATTCCCTGATAAAACGAATATTCCCTGACCAATTTAATATTTTATAATAATTTGCTTACTTTATAAAATTTATGAATATTACCCACAACTATAACATTATATCAAATTCACACCATAATATTCAAAAATAATATTAGAGAAAAATTAACCTTTATTTATAAAAGTTGGGGTCTTACAGTCATTGTAGACTAAAATTTAATAAATTAATATTTTATTAAAAAAATTCTACGCCCACCATCTTTGCCCAAATAATCAGCCACCATAAGTGGGGCCCACCAATTTAACACTTTTCCAAAAATAACAAAAGTGGGGCTCACCCATGTTTTTAATAAAAATATTTATTTCCGTAACTTCAATAATTCATAATAAATAGCTCTTTTATCAGAAAAATATTAATTTTATGTCCATTCCATAGGAAATTAAATTCTCTACAACTTTGTAATTTTAAGTTTTTCCAAATTTCAAACAAAAAAATGACCGAAATCCACATACGGACGATTTTCAACACCTCTTAAAATTCATAACAAATCATACGTTAATTTTTAACAGTTCAAAATTTGTGGACATATACTCAACTTATATATGTATAACATATCCAAAAATCACAACGATCCAACTATTCGGATTAAAATTATAACTCATTTAATAGAGCTTTAAGAACACTGATTTAATTTTCGGACTATAAGTCCCTCGTACCAGTTTCACTCAAACAGTCACCACGAAAAATTCACAAAGAATATTTGGGTGATTCAAATTTCTACGTTTAGCTTACTTCCATGGCTTTCTTTTGATATATGGCTCATCTCCTAACTCTTTATACACAAAGAGTTATTGATTTTACAAAATCAAGTAATAAACTAATTTTTCTGAAAATTTCATATTTTGTTCTTCTTTTGATTTCTAGATTTCTCTCATTTGATTGATGCACCGTGAATTTAGTGTGAAAATATCACCATTATTATATTATTATATAACCACATTATACATTTATAATGTAAGATAAAATATCAATTTTCAACAATTGACATTTTTCTAAGAATTCCTCCATTCTGACAAAATAATGATAAAACACCTCAGCATTAATTCTTTCATTTATATCCACACAAAATAAATATTTTCCTATCCATCATTTATATCCACATAAAATAAATATTTCCTTATCATATAAATCAATAATTAATTATTCACAAATAATATTATAGAATCACAATTATGACAATCAAGTCGCTCCGTGGAAGAGGGGCTTTTTCGATCTGGTTTTCTCTTCTTCGATGCGTAATTAGGTGATCAAACCTCTTTCCTAAATGTAACTTCCTTAGACATTGCCAATAATACTATCTAACAATATTATTCAAATAATATGAATTATTGATCCGATAATGGAGATCTCATGCGAGGACAATTATTGAAACAACAATAATATAAAATATCAACGTAGCAATTATTGAATCAATAAAATAAAATATTGAGCAAGAATTACAAGTAACAATTATTGAGTAGTGCCTTCTTACGTAAGAATCAATAATCCAAAAATATTGTGCAATATCGTGCTTATCGTGTAATAACGCGATTATTTTACTTTACCCATCGGGTATTCCAACGATTTTAACAGTAATAACTACGTGAATTATTTATAAAAAAAAAATCATACGTGTCGTTTTCTTCATCCAACAGTTATTTTGTTATGGGGCCCATAAATGGTTGCGCCGTCGTACGAATATTCTCCGACAATAAGAATATTCCACGACCAAACGAATATTCCCTAACAACAATGAGTATTTTATAACCACTTGCTTATTTAAAATATTTACATATATCACCCTTAACGTTAACCTTTTATCAATTTAACCATTTACTGAATAGTAATTATAAGAAAAATTGAATACTTTTATTTCATAAAATTCGGGGTCTTACAATAACAGTTCATGGCTTTAATAAAAGTCCTATAAACTAGGACCATATTTGAAGGCAACGGGTCCATTTCAAAACATGAGGTCTGAATATTCAATGTTAAGGTTTTTAGAATTGTTGGATTTAGAAGAGAGACTGAAAAATTTGGAAACGTTATTAAAGTAAATTGGTCCTTCTTAAAGGGATGAGGTTATACATTCTAGTAGAGAATCATTAAACCTTAAATGCTTTTTGTCTCTTAAACACAACATCAAATAAGTGTTTAATCCATTTCTGGTTAACGGTTTAACCGCTATGTGACGCCCCTAAAATAGGTATACATCACCCATCTTGAGTCGCCAGATACAAGGTACAGAATACAAATACAACTTAATAAAATAACTGTCGTGTACAATACGACAAAACTAACCTGTGAGTTTGAATACAAATATTGTCTACTAGAGAGTATAAAAACTCAAAAGGAGTCCTCATTACAATTATTATCACACTATTTCACAAAATAGTGAGGACTACTAATGCACCATCTAGGACCATCACTCTGTTCCCCGACTAGTCCCAGCTACGTTCTCATTTCCTGAAGAGAATAGTGAAAGAAAGGGTGAGCTCAACTAGCCCAGTAAGAAATATTATGACTAAGATAATGCAGAATAATTTATCGTTAGCCTTCAACAATGTTAAACTGATAAAATATAATAAATATCAAGTTTAACTGCAGTGGAACAAGCAATCCATTAGAAGAGTCAAGTAGAGACTAAAATCTACTATCTTCTATGATTTAAAAGGTTTTTCATCACTTTTATCGCTAGGACTCAGCTTAATAAATAATCCACATCATCGAATCACCCCTGCACTACGGCCAAGGATATTCTTTAGTATCACGACCACAAATTATCCATGCACTACGGGCCAAGGACATTCGTGTATTCATTAATGGTCATGATCATGCCAACAACTGTCCATCAATGCACTACGCGCCAATGAGAACTTTTACCACATCATTTGTAACATTACGATCATGATTACACCGAATAATCCCTGGTCATAATCATACCAAGTCCATCTATGCACTACAGGCCACAGATGACTTTCAACAAAATATAAACATGAGGATGATGACAATGATATAAGAATTCAATAAAATATGTTCAAGAATTAATTTATCCATGAACTAATAACGTCCATATTGTCAACATGATACTTCTTTGTAGAGTAAAATTCAAGAATGCTCAGAAGAATATTTTCATGAAAAGATACTGGATGAAGCGCAAATATCAAGGATATTCCACTAATTTCATGGGGTATAGAAGTCAAAGTTTTAATCAACTGAGTATAATAAAGAATGGAATAACAAAAGAAATCACCATGCATGCGATAGATCGCATACAGGTGAGTTATTCAATAGAATAATAAATAATGAGAACCGGTCCGTGTAAAAAACGCATGCATGAGGATATTCAAATGAATAATAAAGATCTGGAACCTGGTCCCACAGAAACGCATGCATGTGAGGATATTCCAATAGAATAATAAAGACTGGAACCGGTCAGGCATAAAACGCATGCATGTGATATTCCAATGAGAATAATAAAGAATGAAATAATGTAAGAATTTCACCAAGTATGGGTAGCTGTGTATACTGAGTTATTCCAATGTAATAATAAATAATGGAATAACAAAAGTTCTCTTCATGAATACAAAAGAAATAATAGC
The DNA here is from genome assembly GCA_020205605.1 of Panax ginseng. Classification (NCBI taxonomy): domain Eukaryota; kingdom Viridiplantae; phylum Streptophyta; class Magnoliopsida; order Apiales; family Araliaceae; genus Panax; species Panax ginseng. Next base: position 30,111,757 of record CM035136.1, on the reverse strand, counting down.
CCTTACCGTAAAAGAAACTGAATATAAGAGTAGGGAAGTAACAGAATACTTTTCTATAGTTTCTCTATAACTTTTCTCTCTAGAGTTTCAGTGAATTCATAAGAAATAATGAAGGAATGAGCTTTTATTTATAGAAGAATGGACTGCATAGTAACTAACTTATGAACGGTCCAGATTGATTTACTTTAAACGGACGATCCAGATTGGTTTACTATTAAAACTTAAAGCAACGGTCCATACTGATTTACTATTAAAACTTTAAACCAGCGATCCATATTGATTTACTATTATAACTTTCCACCAGCGGTCCATATTGGTTTACTATTATATCTTCAATCAACGGTCTGAAAAATTAGCACATCTCCTCATGGAATAATATTGTACCCAAAAATGATTTGGACCGAAAAGAAATATATCTTACGGGTGAATAGTACCCCGTGAATAGTAACTCGTGAATAGTAACTCATGAATAGTAACTCGTGAATAGTAACTCGTGAATAGTAACTCGTGAATAGTAACTCATGAATAGTAACTCGTGAATAGTACTCCGATTCGAAAAATGCCCCGAATATTCGATTGAACAATATAACCTCCGGACCATCAATTATTATCGAAACAAATGTCGATTTCCACTAACACAAATAATTCCAACACAATGGAACTATAAAATTCATCTTTAATCAACACGAACTTATTCATCATGAATATTATAATTCACAATATTTAACAACCGTGTCGTTTTCCGGAGAAGGGGCTTTTCGATAATGATTTCTCCTTATTGGTGCGCAATTAGGTGACCAAACCTCTCCTCGATGAACTTCTAGACATTGTCAATATTGTAAATAATAATATGAATAACTTTCTTAGATCTCAATTATTGATTTAATATTATAACATATTATCTGAGATGATCTTTGTAACAATAATTGAATCAATAATATGAGAGATATGATGCAAGTAATTACGATGAGTAATAATTGAGTATAACTGAGTGACTTCTTACGTAAGCATCAATAATCAATATCGTGTGCTACTATGCAACCACGCGTATTACTGTACTTTTACTACCGAGTAGTTCAACAGTTTTAACGGTAACTCTTTCGCCGTTATTTTCATAAAGTATTTTTGTCGTTTTCTAACTACGACAATACTTCCGTTGTGGGGTCCACCAATGATTGTGTCGTCGTACGAATATTCCCTATTAAAACAAATATTCCCCGACCAATCAAATATTATATAACCACTTGCTTACTTTGCAAAATTTGTAAATATTACCCACAACTATAACATTATATCAAATCAACACCATAATATTCAAAAATATAATTCGAGAAAATTATTTTTTATTCATAAAAGTTGGGGTCTTACAACCTCCCCTTCTTATGAAATTTCGTCCTCGAAATTAGGGTACATACCTGATATGTCGAAGAGATGAGGATACCTTGACTTCATCTCAGATTCTAACTCCCAAGTCATTTCCTCCACATCGTGGTTTCTCCACAAAACTTTGACTTGAGGTATAACCTTGGAGCGTAGAACATGATCCTTTTTATCCAAGATTTTAACAGGTAACTCTTCATACGTTAAATCTTCCTCTATCTCGTCTGGTTCTAACTTAATAATGTGGTTCGGGTCATCCACATATTTACGTAACATCGATACTTTAAAAAAATGTTCTGAACACGCAACATACTTGGCGGTTAAACGAGTCTATAGGCCACAGTTCCTACTTCATCGAGGATTTCAAATGGGCCAATTAAATCGAGGGTTGAGATTTTCTCTCTTCGTCGATTCTTGTTTCTAGAATAACGCCCTCTTGAACCTTCTTCTTCACATTCATCAGCTCTAAGTATGTAGCTTGAACGGTTTTAACTTTATCGATTAAAGTTGATTCTAATCGTATATTCGTTATCTTTACGTGGGTTCGTATATTTGCACTTGTAACCGTATACGATCTTCTACTCAACGCGTCAGCTACCACGTTCACTTTTCCAGGATGGTATTGGATGGTATGATCATAATCTTTCAACAGTTCAAGCCAACGTCGTTGTCGCATGTTGAGTTCCTTTTGAGTGAAGAAATATTTGAGGCTTTTGTGATCCGTAAAGATCTCCACTTTCTCCCCATACAAGTAATGCCTCCAAATTTTAAGTGCGAAGACAACAGTTGCTAACTCTAGATCATGAGTAGGATAATTCCTCTCATATTCTTTGAGTTGTCTTAAGGCATAGGCTATGACTTTCCCATGTTGCATGAGAACACATCCTAACCCTTTGCCCGAAGCATCACTGTAGATGACAAATCCTCAAGAGCGGATGGTATTGTCGAGCAGTCTTTGAAATGAGTCTCTCTTGAGTTCTTGAAAACTCTTCTCACATTCTTCACTCCAACCGAACTTTGTATCTTTCTGAGTCAGCTGAGTTAATGGAGTAGCGATTCGAGAAAATCCTTCCACGAATCTCCGATAATAACCAGCTAAACCGAGAAAGCTACGTACTTCGGTCACGTATTTAGGTTGCTCCCAGCTTTGAATAGCTTCAATCTTTGCCGGGTCAACAGATATTCCATGACTTAATACTACATGCCCAAGCAATGCTACTTCCTCAAGCCAGAACTCGCATTTCTTCAACTTGGAATAAAGCTTGTATTCACGAAGCTTTTGGAGTGTCAGCCTCAAATGTTGCTCATGATCTTCACGGCTTTTGGAATAAATAAGGATGTCATCAATAAAGACGACCACAAAGTGATTCAAATATTCCTTGAATACTCGATTCATCATATCCATGAAGGCCGCAGGAGCATTAGTCAATCCAAAGGACATGACTAGGAATTTATAATGCCCGTACCGAGTTCTGAAAGTCGTCTTTGGAATGTCATCAGTTCTAATCTTCAATTGGTGATATCCGGAATGAAGATCAATCTTTGAAAAGAATTTGGCTCCTTGCAACTGGTCAAACAGGTCATCAATACGTGGCAATGGGTACCTATTTTTTACGGTGACATGATTCAACTCCCGATAATTAATACAAAGTCGCATACTCCCATCTTTCTTCTTCACGAATAGAACAGGAGCACCCCAAGGAGACGTACTAGGACGAATGAAACCAATGTCTAACAATTCTGTGAATGGGTCTTTAATTCCTGAAGTTCGATAGGAGCCATTCGATATGGGGCTTTGGAAATGGGTTTTATACCAAGTTCAAGGTCGATAAAATATTCAATTTCATGCTCTGGGGGTAGGCCAGGAAGTTCTTCAGGGAATACGTTAGGAAATTTATTAACAATAGAAATATCGTTCAAAACTGACGTATTTTTGTTTAAATCTGTGACATGAGCTAAGAAAGCTTGACATCCGTTTTTCAATAAACGAATAGCTTTATGGCTTGAAATGACTGTGATTGATTTTAATGGTTTGGTCGCTTGAATTCGCATAATAGGTTGATTAGAAATATGAAAACTAACAACCTTACGAAAATAATCAATTTTTGCATGATGAGTAGTTAACCAATCAATCCCTAGAATTACGTCAAACGCAAGTATTTTTAAAGAAATAAGATCGACATGTAATGCGCGGTTACCGATTTGTACCAAACAAGACTTATAAACAGTGGATGTAATTAAGGTTTCTCCCAACGGAGTTTCCACAGATAAGTCAAAGTCTAATTTCTTTGGAGTCAAATTTAATCGTTGAGCGCAAGTAGGAGAAATAAAAGAATGGGTAGAGGCGGTATCAAATAAAGTATAGACTTCGCTAGAGTTTATGATAAGCTTACCGTGATGACCTCATTCGGGTTCCTTGCTTTCGGGAGGTCACAACAAACGCTCTTCCTCAGACATTTATCGGCTTTGACTTTTACGGGACTGACCTTTGGTGCCTCCATCCTATTTGAACTTGTCTTGGTGAATGACAAAATCGGGCTAAGTGACCTTCTCTTCCACAATTATAACATGCTTTGGACCATATCGCCTTAGTTTGGTGATGTGTCCCTCCCTCGCATTTGAAGCATATGATGAGGTGGTCGTTCTCCTTCCTTAACAACGGGTCTTTGGTCTTCGACGTCTTTCCATCATTGTTGAATATCCTCTTCTTGAAATGTCCATTCTTATTGTTTTATTACGATTACCACCGAAGTGGTTACCATTTCTGGCCTATTGATTCCCTCCATGCTTGTTGTAACCGCTTTGATGACTGCTCTCACTGGTGTTATCATTTTGTTTACCGCTTTCTCTTTTTAGTTCGTTGACTCGTTATTGCGCTCCACTAATCGAGCCCTATTTACAACATCTGAATACAAACACAGTTTATGAGAAATAAGATGTTGACGTATCTTCGGCTTCAAACCTCTTAAAAACATCCACGTCATTCTCTCTTCATTATCCACCAAGTGGGACGCAAACTGGGACAACTCGACAAACTTGACTTCGTATTGCGACACGGTCATATTATTTTGCTCCAACTTGATGAATTCTACCTCTTTTATATGACGAATACTTTCGCGAAAGTACTTGTCGTTGAATAGTTCTTGGAACTTTTCCCAAGACATCTTTGATCACGGTGGTAGGTTGAGTCGCTTTTACCGATTCCCACCAAGAATCTGCCTCTCCTCGCAACATAAAGGCGGCAAAGGAAACCTTTTGCTCCTCGGAGCATCCCAAGACATCAAATATCTTGGTGATCTGCTTTATCCATGCTTCCACCTTAAGTGGTTTTGGCTCTCCAATAAACTCTGGTGGTCCCGGCTCCTTGAATCATTTAGCGGTGACCGTCAAGAGAGTTTCAGTGTTTCCACCTATATTTTGGACAGAGCCGCTCTCGCATTTGCATTGAATGAATTGCATAAAGCCTCTTAACATTCTATCATTCATCATTTGGTCAGTGTTGTTGTTTGCATGAGAATTGATGCCTTCCTGATGCACATTATCCTGATTATTGAAATGTGGTGAATCAGCGGTCGCTGTGCTCCATTCTTTATTCTCAACATTCTCGGATGTCATTTTTGACATCGCCACAAAACAAAAGGTTAATTGACATGTAACATATTATCCTTATATTACGAATTGAACCAATTAAATACCAAAAAACTTAGGTAGGTCATACTAGCAAAAGAATTCCCCGCCAATCCCCTCCTAGTTCTATTCTCATATCTTAGCCAAGGATCATATTCCTAAGCTTTGATACCAACTGTGACGCCCCCAAAATAGGTATACATCACCCATCTTGAGTCGCCAGATACAAGGTACAGAATACAAATACAACTTAATAAAACAACTGTAGTGTACAATACGACAAAACATAACCTGTGAGTTTGAATACAAATATTGTCTACTAGAGAGTATAAAAACTCAAAAGGAGTCCTCATTACAATTATTATAACACTATTTCACGAATAGTGAGGACTACTAATGCACCATCTAGGACCATCACTGCTCCCCGACTAGTCCCCCATTACGTTCTCATTTTCACAAGAGAGAATAGTGAAAGAAAGGGTGAGCTCAACTAGCCCGAAAGAAGAAATATTATGACTAAGATAATGCATAATAATTTATCGTTAGCCTTCAACAATGTTAAACTGATAAAATATAATAAATATCAAGTTTAACTGCAGTGGAACAAGCAATCCATTAGAAGAGTCAAGTAGAGACTAAAATCTACTATCTTCTATGATTTAAAAGGTTTTTCATCACTTTTATCGCTAGGACTCGAAAATTTAATAAATAATCCACATCATCGAATCACCCCGCACTACTGACCAAGGATATTCTTTAGTATCACGACCACAAATTATCCATGCACTACGGGCCAAGGACATTCGTGTATTCATTAATGGTCATGATCATGCCAACAATTGTCCATCAATGCACTACGCTACGCCAATGAGAACTTTTACCACATCATTTTGTAACGTTTACGGTCATGATTACAAGAATAATCCCCGGTTATAATCATACCTAGTCCATCTATGCACTACAGCCACGTAGATGACTTTCAATAAAATATAAACATGAGGATGATGACAATGATATAAGAATTCATTAAAACAAGTTCAAGAATTAATTTATCCAGAACTAATAACGTCCAAATTGTCAACATGATACTTCTTTTAGAGAGTAAAATTCAAGAATGCTCAGAAGAATATTTCCATGAAAAGATACTGGATGAAGCGCAAATATCAAGGATATTCCACTAATTTCATGGAGTATAGAAGTCAAAGTTTTAACCAGCTGAGTATAATAAAGAATGGAATAACAAAAGAAATCACCATGCATGCGATAGACCGCACAGGCAGGTTATTCCAACAGAATAATAAATAACGGAACCGGTCCCACGTAAAAGCGACAAATGTGAGGATATTCCAATGTAATAATAAAGATCGGAACGTGTCCGGCGTAAAACGCATGCATGAGGATATTCCAATAGAATAATAAAGATCGGAACTGGTCCCGCGTAAAACGCATGCATGTGAGGATATTCCAACAGAATAATAAAGAATGAAATAACAGAAGAATTTCACCAAGTATAGGGTAGCCCGCATATATAGGTTATTCCAACAGAATAATAAATAATGGAATAACAGAAGTTCTCTTCATGAATACAAAAAAAATAATACCCCTTACCGTAAAAAAAACTGAATATAAGAGCTATAACTTTTCTCTCTAGAGTTTCAGTGAATTCGTAAGAAATAATGAAGGAATGAGCTTCTATTTATAGAAGAATGGACTGCATAGTAGCTAACTTATGAACAGTCCAAATTTATTTACTTTAAACAGACGATCCAGATTGGTTTACTATTAAAACTTAAAGCAACGGTTCATACTGATTTACTATTAAAACTTTAAACCAGCGATCCATATTGATTTAGTATTATAACTTTCCACCAGCGATCCATATTGGTTTACTATTATATCTTCAATCAACGGTCTGAAAAATTAGCACATCTCCTCATGGAATAATATTGTACCCAAAAATAATTTGGACCGAAAAGAAATATATCTTACGGGTGAATAGTACCCGTGAATAGTTAACTCGTGAATAGTAACTCATGAATAGTAACTCGTGAATAGTAACTCGTGAATAGTAACTCATGAATAGTAACTCATGAATAGTACTTCGATACGAAAAATACCCCGAATACCCGATTGAACAATATAACCTCCAGCCATCAATTATTATCGAAACAAATGTCGATTTCCACTAACACAAATAATTCCAACACAATGGAACTATAAAATTCATCTTTAATCAACACGAACTTATTCATCATTAATATTATAATTCACAATATTTAACAACGTGTCGTTCCCGGAAAGAAGTGGCTTTCCGATAAGGTTTCTCCTTATTCAGCAGCAATTAGGTGACCAAACCTCTCCTCGATGTAACTTCAGACATTGTCGATATTACAAATAATAATATGAATAACTTTGTCGCCTCAATTATTGATTTAATAATATAACATATTATACAGATGATACTGTAATAATAATTGAATCAATAATATGAGAGATATGATGCAGCAATTACTATAGCAATAATTGAGTATAATTGAGTGAGTTTTTACGTAAGTATCAATAATCAATACTGGTGTGCTACTATGCAACCACGGCAGTATCGCATTTTCTTTTACTACCGCAAAGTAGTTCAACAGTTTTAACGGTAACTCTTTCGCCGTTATTTTCATAAAGTATTTTTGTCGTTTTTTAACTACGACAATACTTACGTTGTGGGGTCCACCAATGATTGTGTCATCGTACGAATATTCCCTATTAAAACGAATATTCTCTGACCAATTAAATATTATATAACCACTTACTTACTTTGCAAAATTTGTAAATATTACCCACAACTATAACATTATATCAAATCAACACCATAATATTCAAAAATATAATTCGAGAAAATTATACTTTATTCATAAAAGTTGGGGTCTTACACGCTACTTGAACCAGACTGATATGAAGAAACTTATAGCCTCTTTTAGTGGCTTCTACTAATAACCTTTGATGTAATAACTCAACACTCATATGACCTTATGTGATTGGAAGAGACTGCTCAATAGTTTTAATAATATAATCTGATTTAAAAAAAAACTTCCTTTATTATACACTTGTGTAATAGGAGTTTTAGGTATAGACCAATTTTGTAAATGGTTCTCGATATCTTTGATATATACAACCTGCTTGGTGGTTGAATCCAAAAAAGAACTCATAGATTTAGTTATGTTTAAAATTCAAAATTGTCATTAGTCATATAAATTGTTAAAACTTTAAAAGAGATAAGCAGGCAAGGTCTAAATAAAAGGCAAGTCCACCACAGGATTTATGTCAACACGGCTAACAACACAAGGGCCTTAAATGTGATGCCCCCAAAATTAGGTATACATCACCCATCTTGAGTCGCCAGATACATGGTACAGAATTCAAATACAACTTAATAATACAATTTGTCGTGGTACAATACGACAAAAACATAAACTGTGAGTTTGAATACAAATATTGTCTACTAAAGAGTATACAAACTCAAAAGGAGTCCTCATTACAATTATTATCACACTATTTCACAGAATAGTGAGGACTACTAATGCAAACATCTAGGATCATCACTATGTTCCCCGACTAGTCCTAGTCCCATTTACGTTTTCATTTCAAGAAGAAAACGGTGAAAGAAAGGTGAGCTCAACTAGCTGAAGAAGAAATATTATGACTAAGATAATGCAGAATAATTTATCGTTAGCCTTCAACAGTGTTAAACTGATAAAATATAATAACTATCAAGTTTAACTGCAGCGAAACAAGCAATCTATTAGAAGAGTCAAGTAGAGAATAAAATCTACTATCTTCTATGATTTAAAAGGTTTTTTCATGACTTTTATCATTTGAGACTCAAATTTCAATAAATAATCCACATCATTAAATCATCCCCGCACTTCTGCCAAGAATATTCTTTAGTATCACGACCACGAATTATCCATGCACTACTGGCTTAAAGATAATCATGTTTTCATCAACTGGTCCCGATCATGCCATAAAACAATTCACTTTTCAGACTACTACTGACCAAAGAGAATCCATAGCCATAATTATACCAAAAGCGTCCATCAATGCACTACGGGCCAATGAGGACTTTTTCCACATCATTTGTAATATTACGGTTATGATTATACCGAACAATCTCTGGTCATAATCATACCAAGTCCATTTATGCACTACAGGCCACAGATGACTTTCAACATAATATAAACATGAGGATGATGACAATGATATAAGAATTCAATAAAACAAGTTCAAGAATTAATTTATCTCAGAACCGATAACGTCCAAATTGTCAACATGATCTTTGCTTTGTAGAGTAAAATTCAAGAATGCTCAGAAGAATATTTCCATGAAAAGATATTGGATGAAGCGCAAATATCAAGGATATTCCACTAATTTCATGGAGTATATAAGTCAAAACTTTAACCAATTGAGTATAATAAAGAATGGAATAACAACGAAATCTCCATGCATGCGGTGCCATGATGTATAAAGTTATTCCAATGAGAATAATAATAACGGAACGAAGTCGGTGAAATTCACATGCAAGCGAGGATGTTCCAATGAGAATAATAAATGCGAATAATAAATGATGGAACCGAGTCACAGATAAGATGCAGAAGAGGATATTAAAGCGAGAATAATAAAGACGGAATAATAAAATGGAACCCATTTCGTACATATAATACAGACATGTGATATTTCAACAAAATAATAAAGAATGGAATATTAGAAGAATTTCACAATGTATGCAAAGATTTTGCATAGAGCAGAGTTATTCAACATAATAATAAAGAATGGAATAACATAAGTTCTCTTCATGAATAAGAAAGAAAGAATACCCCTTACGAGTACAACAAATAATATTCCCTACCTTAGAAAGAAGAGTACTGGATATAGAAGTAGTGAAGTAGCAGAACACTTTTCTTCTTTCTCTCTATAGTTCTCTCTCTAGAGTTTCAAAGTGAATTAAGTAAGAAATAATGAATGAATGAGCTTTATTTATAGAAAAATAGACTACATAGTAACTAACTCATGAATTAACGGTCAGATTGATTTACTTTAATCGACAGATCCATATTTAAAGCAAAATCTTTTAAATAAAATATAATATATTCTATTTATAATCTAATAAAACGAATAACTTTATAAAAGATTTTACTACGCAAAACACTATGCTGAGCACTTATGCAAACACTATGCATAATAAAATATAATATATTCTAATTATTGTCTAATAAAATAAATAACTTTATAAAAGTATTTTGTTTTATATAAAAAAGATTTTACTATGCAACACTATGTATAATAAAATATAATATATTCTATTTATAGAATAACTTTATAAAAGTATTCATTTTTTATATAAAAAGATTTTACTATGCAAAACACTATGCAGACACTTTGCATAATAGAATATAATATATTCTATTTATAGAATAACTTTATAAAGTATTATTACATTTTATTACATTAATAATACCAATAAAACAAAACCGGGTGACTTATCACATAAGCATCAATAATCAATACCAGGTGCTACTATGCAAACCACACGTACATCTTTTACTTTTATTACCGAGAGTAGTTCAACGGTATTAACGATAAAACTTCCGCCGTTATTCTCATAAAAATATTTTTGTCATTTTTTCAATCCAACAATAATTCTGTTGTGGGGTCCACCAATGATTGTGCCGTTGTACGAATATTCCCTGTTAAAACGAATATTCCCCGACCAATCGAATATTATATGACAACTTGCATACTTTACAAAATTTATAAATACTACCTACAACTATAACATTATATCAAATTCACACCATAATATTCAAAAAAATATTGCGAGAAAATAAAATTTTTATTCATAAAATATGGGGTCTCACATTAAACGACAACCAACTTACCCAATTTAAAACCTTAAGCTTGATCCTTAACAATATTTAAAGTAGTTTATAACAAAATGAGAAAATAATGATCAGATGAAAGCATAAATAATGATTCAATAAGTCTAGGGGGACATTGTTTTAGTGACATTTTTTTTTTTTGGTTTTTTGGTTTTTTTTTTCTTCGTATTACCTTTCAAAAAATATATAGTATTTATTCCAACTGGAATTTTTATAAAAAATAATATTTTAGGTGTAATTTGGATACATACAAGAAAGCAAGTGTTGCATAAACCGTATCATATTGCTTTTGTATGTATCAAATTACACCTAAAACATTATTTTTATAAAATTTTGATTGAAATAAATATTATACATTTTTAAAAGGTATTACAAAAAAAAGAAAAAAAGAAAAAAAAATGTCACTAGAATATTAATTAAAAAATGTCCCTCTAGAAGGACTAATAATGATTAATTCAAAGCTTCGACTCAAAATCTCTATCTTGGCTTTGATACCAAATAGGCCAGAAATCTATAAAGATTTAAAACAAAACAAATACAGAGATTAAAAGCGCTATAAAAAGATGCTACTTTATCTAAGAAACAAATCATAATAAGCATTTGTTATATTTATTTTTTGTTTAGAAAAGTAAAGAGAGAAATTCAAAATTTGCCCCTTCCATCATGTCTTCTTACTTTTTCAAAAGGAAATTGTTAAATTTACAATAAAAAATATTATTTCCACAATAAAAGTCTATAACGACAATTTTTACCGTCGCTATATATTTACAGCGACACTTTTAATGTAAAAATAATAAAAATTATTATGGATTTAACCGTTCCCTTTCAAAATACTGATCAAAGTGTCAGTAAGCAATCACTTTCTAAGAATTTATGACTATCAAATATTGTAGTTTTACAAACTAAATTTATTATAATTTTAATTATTTTTTACTTATGATTTGCCCAAACTCACTCATAAATTTTATTACAAATTTTGTATGAGTTGGGACTGAATTAACCCCTAAAGTCGCCCAAATTACACCCTTAGATAGAATCAGTATATCGTGAATTGTAATCTTAATTCGCATTTATTTAATTTTAAACATAATAAAAAGGTGTTAAAATCCAAATGAATTTTCCTTTGTTGATAAATAGTGACTATAAAAATTTGTTGGGAGAGAGGAGTGAGAGTATGGGTATTATAATAATAGTAAATATATCAAAAAAGAGAATAAAAATAACCTAATTTTAATTAATAAAATTACAAAAGACAAAATTGTCATTGAAAATGATTACACCACATTGAAATACAGAAAAATCACAATTAAGCTCAGCTGTGTTGCAAAATATTATTTCCCCTAAATATATTTATAATATTTTTCATGTTTTTTTTCAGTTTATGCAATCAAACAATAAAAGTTGATGTCCTACATAGTTGTGCATACCCCTCACATCTTTCCTTAGTTAGGAAGAAATCTTTTTCTCTTTTTTACCCTTCTAATTTTACATTTTTCCTACCCAAAACCAACCGAAAAAAATAATCACATAACTTCAAATTAAATTCGGGAGTTTCTTAGAGTATAATAATTCTAACAAAAAAAGTGATGTATAATGGACAAACACTAAATAACATGAAATTTCATAAGTAATTTATTTATTTTTTTGTCATCAACTATAAATCAAAACTTGTACTCCACTTTATTCTAACAACAATTTTGTCAATGAAATTGTTATTTCTACAACATTTTTTGATATTTTTATATGAAAAGTGTCGCTATAGAATCTATAACGATGGTTTTCTTGTAGAAATATTATTTTATGTTGTGGATTTATCAATTTCCTTTTGTCATTAGTGAATCACATTGAAGTACATATACGTCCCAATTTATCTTAGCTGTGATTGATTGTTATTTCCCTTAAAATATTCAATTAACCCACTGTACTTTTTAAAAATGTTCAATCAACTCATTCTGTCCAATTTGACTAACAGACGTTAAAAAATTGGGCCAATTTTCCTACGTGGCTTTTGAAAAAATAAATAAATAAGTTATTTCCTACGTGGCAGCTGACTGGGCCACCGTCCCGACCACCACACCACCACTCAAAAAGAGAAGAGCTCCAAAATCAATTTCCTTCACTAACTCTGTCTCTCTCATGGGCGAGGAAACCTAATCCCAGTCCCAACCATAAAACCCTTATCAAATTCATCTCCTCCACGTTAATTGATTTTTCACTTGGAAAAAGAAGAATTGATCCAGGAGGAACTTCCATTTCAAATTCTTCACTTTCTTCACAGTCAATGCCTACATTGGATTGCCTTTTCTGCAACTTTCTCACAATAAAACATTTCGAAAAATCATCAAGGGGAGCCATAGAAGCCAAATGATTATCAAAACTAATCGCCTTCCTCCTCCGATTCGAACACGTCCATTGGTCCATACGATCCCGAAGAATCAGGCCAATGAGGATTCGGGGAATATCTGCAGACTTTTGTGGATATTGGAGGGAGGTTCAAGACTGGGATCTTGAAGCTGTCTAATAATATGGCGGCCAGGGACGAAACTAGGAGTACTTGATCTTGGTGGGGGGGCAAGAATTTTTTTAACAACTTATATAATATATATTCATCAATAAAAAGTAAAGTTCCACCATTACAAAACATATTTTTACTAAATCAAAGATACTGTAGTAATAGATTTGCTTTATCAAAGACAACAAAACATAGCAAAAAAAGTCTTTTAGAACATATCTTCGTCAAAATTGAACCCGGCGTTCTTTCAAATCACGAAATGTTGCAATTGTATCCTTAAATTTTCTTTCTCATTCTCTGTGAAGTCTTTGTGGTAAAATTCATCCACGAGATTACAAATATCATCAATACTGAAAGACGTATGCCCATTTTGAGGATCCAATGTAGAGCTGAGAACAAGTAACTTTAACGCATGCACACTAAACCTATTATTTAGCTCTTGCAACTGAGAGTCTATTACAGCTGCAAATATATCAATCCGATAATGCTCAATCACTATAAATTTATCTTGTTGATGTCGAGCTCGGCCTCTTCTCTCAACATATAAAGAAACTAAATCTGGGACATCTATTGTATGTCGTTCACAAAAAGACTTCATCTTTACTATGAAAGTATCACATCCATCATCTCTCAACTTCTGAAGAACATTCTTTGTGGTTTTCACAAGGTGCATAGCATTTAAAATTGTTCACATCACTTGGCAAAAAAAAAAAAACAGATCTTGGGGGGCGGGGGGCCATGGCCCCCTGTAGCCCTATATCAGTTACATCCCTGATGGCGGCGGTGTTGGAGATTACGACGAAGATGACTTCCAAATTTCTTCAATTGGGATCCGACGAGGAGGAGAGAGGTTATTCCAATTTTCTCCAGGAATACGCAACGACTTTTTTTTGCTTTTTTGATAAAAAAAAATAAAATAAAATCTGATTTTTGATTAGAAAAGTCTTTGCTCGACTTATTAGAGTTTGCTTCTGACGGTTTTGCTTAATTATAACAGTTAAAGATGAAAATTTTATTATTAAAAAAAGGAATAGATAAAAGGAAAAGAAAAAATTATATAGAAAATGAATTAAAATATATATTTTAATTTTATTATTTTAATTATTTTTTTACCACATAATTAATAATTTTTATTTTTTTTGTTGAAATTAATGTAATGTTGTAATAGATCTCATTGATACAAAAATTTGATATATTATTTATATAATTTGGAATTAATTTTTAAAATAAAATAATTATTAAAAGAAAGGAAAAGATAAAATTATAAAATTAAAAATAAAATTAATTATTAAAAGAAAAGAAAAGATAAAAGGAAAAGAAAAATTATAAAAAATGAATTAAAATATTTATTTTAATTTTTTATTATTTTAATTATTATTTTACCACATAATGCTACCATTTGTGATTTGAATTTGATAATTTGGGAAAATTTTGATACTTTCATTAATTTAAAGTGATTTTATAAGTATTTTAAAACATAAAAGTATTTTTATTTTTATTTTTAAAATATATGAATATTATAATATTAATTTTATTAATATTATACATATTATAAATATTTAGGTAAAGAAAAAGAAAGAAAATTAAACATAAAAATATTTTTATTTTTAAAATTTTTATAAGTATTTTAAAACATAAAAGTATTTTTATTTTTATTTTAAAATAAAACATACATATTATAAATATTATAATATTAATTTTTATTAATATTATTCATATTATAAATATTTAGGTAAAGAAAAAGAAAGAAAATTAAACATAAAAAATATTTTTAAAACCATAGTGGGCCAATTGTATTTTTTTTAAAGTGTAGTGGCTCAATAGTATTAAGAATTTGGATGGTGGCTTTGCACGCGAGGAAATAACTTATTTTATTTATTTTTTCAAAAGCCACGTAGGAAAATCAACCCAATTTTTTTGCGTGCATATCGCAAAATTGAACGGAATGGGTTGATTGAACATTTTAAAAAAAATACAAGTGGGCTAATTAAATATTTTAAAAGATAGCGATGGTGATTGCTTAAAACACTACAACCACAGTGGTAAAAAGTGTTTTTTGCCCAATTAATACTAAGGGTATTACAGAAAAATTATTCTTAAAAATAGATTATTTAAGGTAAATAGATTTTTAACTTGAAACTACCTAAAATAGTATTAAGGACTTTTGTCTATTTTATAATAATTTCTAACAAAAAATTTAATTTCATTAGATCCTTCTCACATTAATAATAAATACACCTTAAATTAATATGACAATAATCTTGTAAAATTATTACTTTTGTTAGAGAAAATATCAATTCACCCCATGAAATTATGAAGGCCAAATGCCATATCAAATACTCAAATACTCCATTGTCGGAATAAAGTGGAGTACAAGTTTTAAATTAATAACAATAAAAGAAATTAACAATTAATGAACAGAAAGTAAAAAGAAAGTAATTATGTTTCATTAATTTGAGTGGAAAGTCCTACTCACATATAATAAATGTCTTTTCCCAAGAATTAAAAGTTAAGAGAAAGTATTTTTTTTCTTTTTTAAAAAAAAAGCTATAAATTAACAATATAATTAATTATCAATATAAAAGAGAAAAGTGGAATAAATTAGCTGGAAAATAAGAAAAACAAATTTGAACTCCCGCCGTCCTCAAAATTTGTTTGAACTCCAGTCATCCTCAAAAGGATGGATTAAATTACAATTTTTTTTATCCTTAAAAAAATAATTTAATGTACAAAAAATAAGGAGTAAGTATATTATTTAGTAGGGTCCATTAATATTATGAGTATTCAGGATAAATATGAAGAAAAAATTACTAAGAAAAAGTGTATTTATATCATCCTTTTGAGAATATGGGGAGTATTTAATGTATAAAAATATTATGATAAATTAAATAATTAATTGCTCTTTAAAATGCACTCCCTCTGTCCTCAAAAGATGAGTAAAATATATTTTTCACACATTAAGAAAAATAAAAGTAGAGAAAAGATATTAAAAAAATTCAAATTTATTCTAAATGACTTCACAAGATTATATAAAATGATGAATATTTTAATTTTTTATATTAATAGACCGCCACTAAATAATATATTTATCATTCACTTTATATATTTTATATCATCTTTTTGGAGGTAAAAAAATTGTACCTTTAGTCATTTTTTTAGGACAAAAGGAATACAAAAGACAAAAAAAAGATTAATAAATTATTTATATATAGACTAATTTCATATTGAATATAATTTTGATTAATATTAATTAAAACTAATAAATTAATAAATGAGTCCCTTCAACTCGTATATCTCGTAATCACGTTTAATATCAACATAAATTTAATTATCGTTGAGAACGAAAAAGAATAAAATAAAATAAAAAATTGAGAGGACTAAGGAAGGTGTATAATATTAGGACAATATTGTCTTTTCACTAGAGTGTGCCGTTGGTATAAAACAGAGAGACAGAGAGGAGAGAGAAACGATCAATAACTCAACAGCAGAGGAAATTTCAAGTATCGAACAGCGTCTCTGTCTTGGCGGTTTCACAGAAGAAGTCTTTTCGGTGCATCATCTAGGGACTAAATAAATTTTCATAGATATTCACGGCGCCATTTTCCTATTTAACAAATTCTTCCTTCTCATTTATTCATCCATTTGTCCTTCAATCTTTCTTGGGGTTTATGATCCAATGGGATTTCTGGGCAGTTTCTTGGGGATACTTGGTTTTGGAATTGGGATTCCTTTTGGGCTTTTGATTGGGTTTTACCTCTTCATTTATTTGGAGCCTGAGGATGTAAAGGTGATTGCTTGATCGTTTTTTCATGTGCAGAGTATTTCTAAGTTAATGGGTTTTTAGCTAGATCATTTTTTGTCTAAGTTACATCTGGGTTTTGAAGATTTTATGACGTTTTGGCTGCTTTTTTTATCTGTGGGTATAAGTTTACTGGGGTTTTGTTTGATCATTGCATGTGAAGATTTCATGAAGTTCTGACTGATTTATTTTATTTTATTATGATTTGGGGGTAAAATTGTACTGGGTTTATAAAGTTTGTGTGATCATTGCATGTTGAGTTTTGATTGATTGTTTGTTTTTTGGGATGATATGGGTGTACAATTTAATTTGTGGTGTGTTTTCTTGTTTATTTCATGCCCGCATTATTGTTTATATATTTTGTGTTTGTGCTTAATAATACTTTATTAGTATTTATTTGAAATTTATTAATGTCTTGTTGACAAGTTCTATTTGTGTTGTTATTTGGTGCTGCACTGTAATCTGGATGGTATTTTTCTTAGTTGGTTTTATGTGATGGGTTAGTTTCTTAATCTAAATGTAGACTCCGTGGCGTGGCAAAATTGTATTCATTAATTCATTTCTAAAATTAGGTGATAGTGATGGAAATTGGAATAGGTCCACAAAATTACTTATTACCATTTTGACTACAAATTATCTATCATTCAATGTTTAGCATTTTAGCAACTACTAGTACTCCGTGTGTTCCAAAATTAGGGGTACATCTCTAAAACGACCATTTTAAGGATAATTTTATGTTGCCATATGTACCCTTACTATTAGTTAAGAATTCAGTAATTATTGTGTGATGTTAGAAATGATAGTAAAAAAATAATGGCCCATTTTAGGCATATCGTGCCATTTTATAGTTCTAAGATGGAAATGTATCTTCTTCTTCTTCCTTTTTCTACTAATACGGACTAAAAGAAAATGTATCTTTAATTTCGGAACAGTGGGAGTAATTAATTGTAGCTTTCTTTACTC
This sequence comes from Panax ginseng, assembly GCA_020205605.1. Lineage (NCBI taxonomy): Eukaryota > Viridiplantae > Streptophyta > Magnoliopsida > Apiales > Araliaceae > Panax > Panax ginseng. Next base: position 30,093,552 of record CM035136.1, on the reverse strand, counting down.
ATGTTTGTTGCAAAGGTATTTTGTGAATATTTGAGTTTATCTTCTGAAAAATATACTAGCAATATAGTAACGTGAACTCATGTTCCTAAGTATAATAAGAATTAAGAAATAAGTATGGGATTTTCAAGTTTTTTGTTCTTTTTAGATTTTTTTAGTAATTATTCCTTTAGCATAGCATCGGTCAAAGTAATACAGTAATTATTCGTATTGCAGTTTTTTTTTTAAGTTGTAGTCAATGTATATCGTTTTTGTTTTATGCATTGTTAAAGTAATCGAACTCTATGTCTAGTTCAGTTAATTTAGGTTTAACTGATAGTGTTCCCTGAATTAATTTAATGCCTATATTTGTATTCAATTTTTGTAATAGATATGATTATGTTGCTTCACAAATTCATTCTTTGATCAAAAAGAAGAAGAAAAAAAGGTGTCTTGCATTTGTGGATTATGATTCAATTTGCCAACAGACTGATATGGTTTAAATTAATTTATTTTATCATAAAATAATTTGCTTTCTGTATGGCTTTAGCCTTTAGTAGAGGAAGAAATGTCTACTTCCAAGTCATTAGAAAGCCAGGGTATATAATGCATCAATAGAATTGTTCTGTTTTTGTGGTCCATTTGCATATGAAAATTAAATTTTGCCCTATAATGGTTTCTAAATCGTCCTATGTCTCGGTCCTTTCAACAATGCGGCACAATATTTTGTTTTCTTAATTTTGTTATATTAAGGAAGTATATATGCCTTCAGCTATGACATTAAGATGGTCTTTATTTTCTTGATTTGTGATTTAGAAATCTCAAACTTGTTTATTTTGTTTACATTTGCCAAAACATGCTAGTTTACTTGGGGCCATTTTCCTTTCCTAAAATTCATTGCAGGATCCAATTATTAGGCCACTTTATGAGCTTGATTCAGAGGCTTTGGAAGAGATTATGCCCGAGATACCTCTTTGGGTGAAAAATCCTGATTATGACCGAGTAAGTATCTATTTTCAAACTTCTGTATATATCTTATACGTCTGATTCTGTTATCTGTTGATTTTTGGTTTATATTTGTATGATGTGCAGGTGGACTGGATAAACAAATTCTTATTGGATATGTGGCCTTACCTTGACAAGGTAGTTTATAGCTAATAAAGTGAAACTTAATTTCTTGTTAATTGTAGCTGGAATATTAAATTTGTTAATTATTTACAGGCAATTTGCGGAATGATAAGGAGTATAGCCAAACCTATATTTGCTGAGTACATTGGGAAGTTCCAAATCGAAGCTATTGAGTTTGAGAATTTGAGCCTTGGGACTCTTCCTCCTACAATTCACGGTATGTTATGAATACATAGTGGATTTGTCTCTGTGTTCTAGCATTGCTCAAGCTTATTTTTGAATGTTATGTTGATTAATTTTAATATTTTAATGCCACACATGGTCCGAAGAACTACTAAACAAAATAACGTTTAAATTAAACAGTAACTTGATCTTCACTGTAGAATCCATGCTCATTTCCCCTTAAATATTGGACCCTTTTGTCGAAGATATTTCTTATAATTGGCACAAGATGAACATGAATTATGTATGATCGCTATGATTTTCACACCTAATTTGTTGGACAATTAGTTTGAATTGTTGATCTGCTTGTATGACTTACCACTTGACATATCCAACTTTAGTGTGCTTTAATGCTCACTAACTTCATGGCATAACAGGTCTTAAAGTCTATGAGACTAATGAAAGGGAACTAGTCATGGAACCGGCGATTAAATGGGCTGGAAATCAGAACATAACTGTTGCTATAAAAGTTTTATCTATGCGTATTACAGTTCAGGTCAGACTTGAAAGAGCCTAAAGACACGGTAGAAGAATGTTCGGTTTTAGTTCTTATCAAGTCTTTCGATATTTAACTAAATCTATGTGTCTTTCTCAGTTGGTGGATTTGCAAGTATTTGCTGCTCCAAGGATTACTTTGAAACCTCTTGTGCCTACCTTTCCATGTTTTGCAAGCATAGTGGTATCTTTAATGGAGAAGGTATGCGGGATAGTTTAATTTTGTCTTAGGTCTACTCGTTTTTAAGTATCAGGAAAGTGGATGTGATCAATTTATAACCGTTATATTATCTTTGATTTTGTTCAGCCGCACATAGACTTTGGAATGAAAGTTCTGGGCGGAGACATTATGTCCATTCCTGGTGTTTATCGATTCGTTCAGGTATTATATTGTTTTTCATAATTTTGTGGAGAATTATTTATTTATGTTACAGTGTTACTCCTTCCGTCCAAAAAAAAATGACTTAAAGTACACTTTTTACGCAAATTAAGAAACTTAAAGTAGGGAGAGTACTAAATTAGTTATATTTTTGTCCATGATGGACCCTACAAATAGTACACTAGGAATCTTTTTCTTTCTTAAATTAGTGGACCCCACCCAAGTACTATTGCGGACAAAATAGTCGTTGTATAACATTTTAGTGTACTTAAGCCATCTTTTATGGGATGGATGGAGTATATTGGAGCCGTCTCCCTAAATGGAATTGTATGTGATCAACTTCATCATCGATCTTTGTAGGACATTATTAAAAAGCAGGTTGCAAGTTTATATCTCTGGCCACAAACTCTTGAAATACCTATCCTTGATTCTTCATCGTAAGTTTTTTGATTTTTAACAGTATAACTTGATGTATTGCCTTATACAATATATTGTTTTGTTATGCTTTAGTTTTGAAATATTTACTCCTGAAGTATCGCATTTCTTTTTATATATAATTTTTGTTTGAATAGAGTTGCTATAAAGAAACCTGTTGGAATACTGCATGTGAAAGTTGTACGAGCAATCAAACTTTTGAAGATGGACTTATTGGGATCGTCCGATCCTTATGTTAAGCTCAGCCTGAGTGGAGAGAGGCTACCGGCAAAGAAAACTAGCATCAAGAAGAAGAACTTGAATCCCGAATGGAATGAGAATTTTAAGCTTATCGTGAAGGACCCCCATTCTCAAATTCTCAATATAAATGTCTATGACTGGGACAAGGTTTGTCTCTTTAACTTTTACTTTTTGCTTGACGGCTGATGCCAAATTTACTGATTCCATTATTCAAAACAGAAATAAAATTTAAGATAATGACGCTTAAAATAACTTAAATTTTAATTTGGCTATAAAAACATGACAATTAGAGATTTGTTTGATGCCATTTTTGATGTGCTAAAATCTGATGATGGAATACGAAAAAGAACTCAAGTAATGTGCAATGTCCAAGATTTGGACAAGGATTGTCGCATAAATCTTCCCTGTAAAAACAGAAAATAGAAAAGATGCTCTTTATAAAAATTGTTTTTTAAGTTAATTCGATTACAAGACTATTATAAGCAAAATGTTCTGTCGTATCCTGTTTTTGATGTCCTAAAATCTGAGTTTTGACTCAACAAAGATCTAAGTAATTTACTATTTGCATTTGTTTAAAAGGTAGGGGCACATGACAGGTTGGGGTCGCAAGTAGTACCTTTGAAAGTGCTAACACCCCAAGAGCCGAAGGAGTTTACACTTGATTTGCTAAAGAACACAAATATAAGTGACCCGCAAAAGAAGAAGCACAGAGGGAAAGTTGTGGTTGAGCTGACATATGCTCCTTTCCGAGAAGATAGTAACGGTTTTAGTGGACCTCTTGATGGACTTACAAGGAAGGAAAGTGAAAGTGATAGACCATACGGTAATGAAAGCCCGAGTGGTGCAGGCGTACTTATGGTCACTGTTCAAGGAGCAGAGGATGTAGAGGGGGAGCATCACAACAATCCTTATGCTTTAGTACTCTTTCGAGGAGAAGCGAAGAAATCAAAGGTGAGCTAAATTTCCATCTTTTGTTCTTTATAATTGTCCACATACTCCCCTGCACCCTTCTATCTTTTTGTTACATAAAACAAAAAATACTTAAAAAGGTAATTTATTTTGTCCCTTTGATCAATTGATATTAGAAGAATTACATATTTAGTTGTCATCATTTGGCAGTTTTTGAACAATGAATTATGGTAATAAAACTTTTTATAAAGTTATTTTACCGTAAAAATAAAATTTCTTCCATAGATTCCAGTATTGCATTTGATGAAAACATATTCTTGGCGTTTTTGGACTAAGAGTTCGATGTGAACTTTGGTATATATTATTTGACATCTTTATTTTGGAATCGAGGGAATTGAGTCCTCTTAGAGCATTCACTATCCCTTTGGAATATGGCTCAGCCTACAACACGGCGTAAAGTCCTGTGCATCAGTTGAATAGATATGAGTGTGTGACCTCCACATTATTAAAAATGTACAACATGTACCTAGCCAACCACTTTCGTGTTATGAACTTCATTGGGTTTTTTTTTGCATACTTGTTTTTTATTTTGCATTTCAATAAAATCAGATTACTGTAAATATACTTTTTTGGATCAGTGACCCCTAGTCTAATAATGTCTATAACTTCATAAAATTTAAAATTGCTCAGATGATGAGGAAAACTCGTGACCCCCTCTGGAATGAAGAGTTCCAATTTATGCTCGATGAGCCTCCTGTAAACGATAAGATTCATGTTAAGGTCTTGAGCAAGCGAACAGGCATTGGTTTCCATTCAAAGGTAAATAGTCCCCATCTCTAGCTATAACGCTGTGTGCATCCATATATTACAAGTTTAACATCTTGAATTATATCCCCTTGTTTAATTACTTACCATATACAGGAGTCGTTGGGACATGTAGACATTAACCTTGCTGATGTTGTACATAACGGACGGATTAACCGTAAATACCATCTCATAGATTCAAAGAACGGAATGGTACACGTTGAGTTAAGGTGGAAGACAATTTGAGAAAATGATGAACGGTAATTAAATATCATCATTTCTCGAGTTTTTTTTGGTGAATACTCAGAGGGGCATATACCCAGGAATTCTTTGAATAGAATTGACAGGAAGAGATTAGGAAGTTGGAAAGCTTTATAGACATGCATCATTTTATTATTGGGATGGGGCCACTGAAATATAATTTTTAAATTCATAAATATTATATTTTAGTGGGGCTGCATTTAAAAATTATATTTCAGTAGACCTCATCCCTTGAATTCCGTGCTTAGCATGTGCTCATGAGAGCACATGTTAAGAAAACCTTTATTTACTGTATTTTTAAGCATATGAATGATGCATACTATAACTTGTGCATGTTCTTTTCCCCTCTATAAATTCATTTCATATTCTTATTATATTTTCAACAAGATCATGTAGTTATTTTTCCTGTTTTATGCACTATTTTGATTGGAAAATTACATGTTTCTCCAATAGTTGCTGCTCTCGGTCCATCATATGGTGGTCGAGCCGGCAAGGGCAGAGGAGGAGATATATATATATATATATGTTTTTATTTTTATTTTTGGGATAGATGGGGTACCATATTCAAGAGGAATTTCAACTAGCCTTTCTATATATGTTAAAGGTATTTTTATGGAATAGATTTATAATGACAAATATAAAAGAGGCACGCCTGATAGTAAGTGGGCTCTAGTAAGGCCCCGAAATAATGACTGGTCTTAGTAATAAATTATGAACTAGTATGAGAATGTGTATTGGATTGGGCTTATACAAAATCCGCATGTACTCATTGGTTTATACAATATGAGAAAAAGAGATGGGTCCAGCTGAGGCAGCCTAACTGCCCAAGAAATGGATGTTTAGCACCTTAAGGTGGTGTTTGTTTGTGTTTGAATGTTTCTTAATTGGCATGTCTCGTCGAGGTAAATCTTGTTTGGTAATTTTTTTTTGTTAATTAATACAGAAATTTAAATCTTAACTATTAAGAGCTGTTTCTTAATATTTTATTTAAATCTTTTAATTTTAAATTTTAAGATCATTCAAATAAAAAATTAAATAACTTAGAGTTAAAATGGTAAAATAGTGTATTCAGATGTTTTATATTTTTTAGTTATTAAAAAGTTTTTTAAATAATAAAAAAAATTGAAAAATAAATGTATTAATTGTGTTTTGTCTGACCTCCCTCCACCTCTACTCTCTTTTTCTTTCTTTCTTTTTTGTTTTTTTCTTCTTTCTCATGGATGCATATGAATTAAGTTTGACTTGTGCATGGAGCTAAGAAATGAATAATTGAATTGAATGAATAGGCATGTGACATCATCATAATTAATGGAAAAAGCTACTAATTCACACAATTTCAACTTTCTTCTTTAATTAACTGTGCTGGATATGCTTAATGCATGCATGGGACTGAAAAAAGAATATCATAGCTAGAAAGCTGACTTATTATGCTTCCACTTTTGCACTACCTTTTCTGCATCATCTCTCTCTCTCTCTCACTATATATATATATATATATATATATATATATATATATATATATAGGAAAGGCCTTCCATATAATAGGTTCTTTGTGAGGTAAATCTGATAACCCTTTTTGGACCGTTGATAAATTGATCGCATAGTGAGATGAGTCTTAATATTTGATAAAAGCACGCGTTTATGTAGGCTTTTATTTTAATATAAACACCCTACATGGTCAACATCTTGTCAAGACATTTAAAAAAAGCGAATTTTTTATTATTAAAAAAAATACCGGTGCACGACTTATCTTATGTTATGTGTTTTTTTTTAACATATGATAACAACTATATATATATATTCTTTGTATTTACTACTATTTAAAAAAAAAATTTTTCAAACCTAAGCACAACCTCTTACTATTTGTTAAAAATAAATAAATAAATAAATATCCAATCAAACCGACACAACCTCTTACTACATTAAAAAAAAAAAAAAAATATCAATCAAACCAAAGACAACCTCTTACGACTTGTACAAAAAAAAAAAAAAATATCCAACCAAAACCTAGACAACCTCTTACGGCTTGCACAAAAGTTCTTTATTTCATATTCCAAATAAAATATTTGTTATTTTTATAACTCTTTCATTTAATAACAAATAAAAATTATAATTCAAATAAAAATAATATCCTATTTTATAAAAATATATTTTTATAATTTTTTATTTGTTATTTTATAAAAATATTTTATATTCTTTATTTGTTATAAAATATTTTTTATAACAAATAGCAAATAAAAATAGCAAATATTTTATATTCTTTATTTGTTATAAAATATTTTGTATTCTTTATTTTTTTATAAAATATTTTTATAACAAATAGCAAATAAAAATAGCAAATATTTTATATTCTTTATTTGTTATAAAATATTTTATATTCTTTATTTGTTATAAAATATTTTATATTCTTTATTTTTTATAAAAATAGCAAATAAAAATTATAAAAATACAAGCTCTTAAATTGTAAAAAAAAAAAAAAAAATACCAACCTAACAAGCTCTACGTTGTAAAAAAAAAAAAAAAAATACTACTAAGGGACAAGCTCTTACAATTTGTTAAAAAAAAAAAAAAAAATACTAGCAGGGACAAGCTCTTTACTAATTTGTTAAAAAAAAAAAAAATGTACCGGTAATTTGTTAAAAAAAATTATTTTATTCAAGCAACTTCTTTCTGCTAAACAAACTCGAACTCATGACCTCAAACTCCAAACACACGTCATATGACCACCCCCGAGCACCACGAGCCTAGTACATTAATTTCAACCAAAGATATGTCTTTATATTAAAACTTCACCATCCCCCAAAATCTATATTCTTGCATTATTATTATATTCTGAAACAAATATTATTAATAAGTCTATATAATACATATGGGGTTTGATATTTAGAAATAAGTTAATATCTATATTTATTAAGCAATGATTATTAGTAATGATTTTATATATTAGCAATGATTTTATTATTAAGAAATGATTTTATATATTTGATACATTTTTGATATATTTTTGATATATTTGTAATAATTGATATATTTTTGATATATTTGATACATTTTAATACATTTGATATATTTTTAATATATTTGATATATTTTTGATATATTTGATATATTTAATATATTTTTGATATATTTTGATATATTTGATACATTTTTGATATATTTTTGATATATTTTGATAATTGATATATTTTTGATATATTTGATATATTTGATACATTTGATACATTTTGATATATTTTGATACATTTGATACAATTTTGATACATTTGATATATTTTGATATATTTGATACATTTGATAAATTTTGATAATTGATATATTTTTGATACATTTGATATATTTTGATATATTTTTGATACATTTTTATAATTGATATATTTTTGATACATTTTGATATATTTGATATATTTTGATATATTTGATTTAATTTTGATACATTTGATACATTTTTATACATTTGATACATTTTTGATATATTTGATATATTTGATACATTTTGATATATTTTGATACATTTGATATATTTTGATATATTTGATACATTTTGATATATTTGATACATTTTTGATATATTTGATACATTTGATATATTTTTGATATATTTTGATACATTTGATATATTTTGATATATTTGATATATTTTGATACATTTGATACACTTTTGATACATTTGATATATTTTTGATATATTTAATACATTTTGATATATTTGATATATTTTGATAATTGATATATTTTGATACATTTGATACATTTTGATATATTTTGATATATTTAATATATTTGATACATTTTGATATATTTTTGATACATTTGATACATTTTGATATATTTGATACATTTGATACATTTTGATATATTTGATATATTTTTGATATATTTGATATATTTAATACATTTTGATATATTATACATTTTGATATATTTTGATACATTTTGATAATTGATATATTTTTGATATATTTGATATATTTTGATACATTTGATATATTTTGATATATTTGATACATTTGATATATTTTTGATATATTTTGATACATTCGATATAATTTTGATATATTTGATATATTTGATAAATTTTGATAATTGATATATTTTGATACATTTGATATATTTTTGATACATTTTGATAATTGATATATTTTTGATACATTTGATACATTTTGATATATTTGATATATTTGATATATTTTTTGATACATTTGATACAATTTTGATATATTTTTGATATTTTGATATATTTGATATATTTTTGATATATTTGATATATTTAATACATTTTTGATATATTTTGATATATTTGATACATTTTGATACATTTGATACATTTTGATATATTTGATACATTTGATATATTTTTGATATATTTGATACATTTGATATATTTTTGATATATTTTTGATACATTTGATATATTTTGATATATTTGATACATTTTGATACATTTGATACATTTTTGATATATTTGATATATTTTTGATATATTTGATACATTTAATACATTTTGATACATTTGATATATTTTTGATATATTTTGATAATTAATATGTTTTTGATACATTTGATACATTTTTGATATATTTTGATATATTTTGATAATTGATATATTTTTGATACATTTGATATATTTTGATATATTTGATACATTTGATATATTTTGATATATTTGATATAATTTTGATACATTTGATACATTTTTGATACATTTGATACATTTTTGATATATTTGATACATTTGATATATTTTGATATATTTGATACATTTGATATATTTTTGATATATTTTGATACATTTGATATATTTTGATATATTTGATACATTTTGATACATTTGATATATTTTGATATATTTGATATATTTGATACATTTGATACATTTTTGATACATTTGATATATTTTGATATATTTGATATATTTTGATACATTTGATATATTTTTGATACATTTGATATATTTTTGATATATTTGATACATTTGATATATTTTGATATATTTTGATACATTTGATATAATTTTGATACATTTGATACATTTTGATATATTTGATAAATTTTTGATAATTGATATATTTTTGATACATTTGATATATTTTTGATATATTTTTGATACATTTGATATATTTTTGATATATTTGATACATTTTGATATATTTAATATATTTTTGATACATTTGATATATTTTTGATATATTTGATACATTTAATACATTTTTGATATATTTTGATACATTTGATACATTTTTGATATATTTTTGATATATTTGATACATTTTGATACATTTGATACAATTTTGATACATTTTGATATATTTGATACATTTGATACATTTTGATAATTGATATATTTTGATACATTTGATACATTTTGATATATAATTGATATATTTTTGATATATTTGATATATTTTTTGATATTTTGTATCAATTGTATCAAATGTATCAAAAATATATCAAAAATGTATCAAATATATCAAATATATCAAAATATATAAAATGTATCAAATATATCAAAATATATCAATTATCAAAAATATATCAATTATCACAAATGTATCAAAAATATATCAAAATGTATCAAATGTATAAAATATATAAAAAATATATCAAATATATAAAATTATTTCTTAATAATAAAATCATTGCTTAATATATAAAATCATTACTAATAATCATTGCTTAATAAATATAGATATTAACTTATTTCTAAATATCAAACCCTCATATGTATTATATAGACTTATTAATAATATTTATTTAAGTAATATAATAATAATGCAAGAATATAGATTTTGGGGATGGTGAAGTTTTAATATAAAGACATATCCTCATTTGAAATTAATGACTAGGCACTGTGGTGCTCGGGTGGTCATATAGCGTGTGTTTGGAGTTTGAGGTTCATGAGTTCGAGTCATTTAGCGAGAAGTTGCTTGAATAAAATAATTTTTTTTTAACGGTAGGAATTTGGTACATATTTTTTTTTTAACGGTAATGTGAGATTTTATCTTGGTAAGCAAGACAGCTCATATATTTGGTATTAAAAAATGAAAAAAAAAAAAAATGGTAGTAAGACAAACTTGTCACTACTCGTATTAAAATAAAAATAAAATGTACCGGTAGGAATATATATATATATATATATATATATATATATATATATATATATATATATATACTATCTGCCTCTCTAAAAGCGAACCTTAAAGAAGCGAACCAAAAGAGGCAAATGTCGTCTTTGGTGTCTATATGACACTTCGATCCGTCTTAATAGCCATGTAGTCTTTGGCGGCCAATTGAGGCCGTCACCATAGACACCAAAAAGGCAGTTAAAATCTTTGGTTCGCTTTTGAAACCTCTCATATATATATATATCGGGGAGGATCTCTAACGGACCAAATAAGCGGACCAAAGAACGGACCAAGGCAAAAAAATACGCGGATCGGGTTTAACCCGCGTGTTTTTGCGGGTTAAACCCGACTCCCTTTTAAGGTTTAAAATAGACAAGGTAAGTTTTATTTTGTAGTGGAGTACAATTGTTAATATATAGTGCATTTATCACTTTTCACATAAATAATTTGAAGTTCTCTAAACACGTACAATTATACTGATCCTTTCGTACTCATTTTTATCTGTATTTTTTTTTTGTTAAATTAAGTTTCTTAGTTTTTCATATAATTCAACAATAAATAATTTATTTATTTTTCTTTCGTCATTCTTATGAATTTAGAAGATTAATATTAAAATTGTATGTCTAATTTATTTAATTAAATAAAAAAGAATTATATTAGTATTATTAATGCTTGATATGAAGCCTCATATCCAAGAAGGAGAATACCAACGCATGCATGGCATGGCACAGCTAGCTAGGTTACACAAATCCATGCATGGTGTAATTAAAACCCTAGCTAGCCAGCTAATCGAAAAACCAAGTGTTAGTATTTTGAGGGTTCCAAATGCAGTACCAGTCAAATGAGACATTGGGTAATTAATTAATCTAGCTAGCTAGTATATAATCTCTAGTTTAAGGGGAAACAAAGTATTTTTCTAATCTCATAAGTACGGCTCCCATTAGTATGAAGTTATTTTATTAGTAAGTTAGTCAATTGACCAATAGAATATTAATACACATACAACTTCACCTGCGTGTCAGTATTCTATTGGTCAATTGACCAACTTACCCGAAAATAAACTTCATACTAATCACTTCCCATAAGTACTATATGACGATTTAGAATTATGTACAAAAATTAAAAAAATTATTATATTGTATTAAATATAGTATTAATTGTATATAATATTTTTTACCATATATTTATCTCATACTCTTTTATCTGTAATATTTTTTAGTAAATGGTAATTTTAGAAAAATTGTGGTTAATTCTCCTAGATTATATAAAACGTCAAATAATTTGAGAAAAATAAAATCATCTAAAAGTCATATATTATGGGACGGAGTGAGTACTAATAAGTAAGAGTGTAAATGAGCTAGCCGAGTCTGGTATTGAGTTGCCCAGATTTGATTCACAAAATTTATTAAGTATAAAATAAGGTTTAATTGAGACTCATTTAGCTACCGAATCGAGCACAATATCAAATCGAGCCCGAGAAGTTTGAACTTTTCGAACAAATATGATCCGAGTATCAATAGAAAATTGTAATTTGAGGAGGTTCAAATAATTTATCGAATTTTAAAATTTACTCATATTTATATTTCGAATCGAGTTCGAATAATTGATCGAATACGAATCGAATCTGAACTGTTTGCTCATTTTACAATTTTACTTATAAAATATGGGACATTAATTATTCTTTCAATTATCAATATTTGGATCTTACCAAAACAACAAAATGCCCCTAATTGATTCACCCAAGTGGAGGGCACCATAGAAGAGAGAACCTAAGTTCCTTAATTTAATCTATCTAGTGTACATAGATAAAGGTCAGCTTTCTAGTTGACTTCCCCCCATAAAGTCTGCCAAATTTAGAGGTGGTAAAGGGAATCCTATCCTCCAATATTCATTAATAAAAGACTCATGAAAAAGAGTAATAAGAAGGATTCCTTTTTTCTTTTTTTCTTTCTTTTTTGCCCAATGTCTACTCATTGCATGCATGCATGCATTCAAATTTTCTCTCCCTCTATTTTTCAAGTTGGGTTGAGGTGGGGTGGGGTGGGGAGACATATACTTTTTGCTTTAGATATAAGATTTCTGTGTTACACACAAGATGACTGAAGTATAAAAAAAATTATCCTACAAAAATATCTAAAATACATAATTCAAATATCTAAAATATATAATTCAAATACAAATACATATTCTATATTCTATATTCATTACTCCATTTTTTTAAATAGAGATAAGGAGTATGTATGTATGTATTGTGGTCTGAAAAGGAGGGTGAAATGCAAAGGAGGGAGGGAGGCCAGCAGAGTAAGTTGGTTCCTAGTTGGTGTTCTTTTGTGGGGAGAGGAATAACTTTTTGGCAACTCAAAAAGATAGAACCATTTATTTTTTTGATGAGGGAAGGGAAGAGAAAAGTAACTAAAGTGGGAATAGGGAAAACTCCACTCAAACCTTATAACAATAATAGTAATAATAATCATGCATTCACTTATGAATTGGAGTGGTATAATACTAATTGCAAGCTAGCTAGCTCCTCATCTCTCTCTCTCAGACTCTTAAAAACTTGTTAATTATTTTTACATATATTAATTTTTTTCTAAACATATATTATGAATATTTTCTAAATAAATATTATTTAAAATTTAATATTTGATGTGCTTTCTCAAGCTCATGAAAAAACTCCTTGTCTTGAGATTCTTTCATTTGATGCCCCCATTTATTCTATTATATTCAATGTGGGGGAAGGGGGGTGGGGGAGAGAAAAAAAACTCTTCTACCAATAAAACCACTCCAATATTGGTAGCATGGTTCACCATTTTTTTTATAAATGGGAGAAGAAATGGAAGAATATATATGGCTCAAAGGGAACAATCTTGCATTGCCCCCATATAAACCGGATTGAGGGGAGGACCGGACCGGTACTATATGTACCGGTCATTAGTCCGGTACCTTTTTTTGCAGCTTCCTTACTTCCTTCTTTTTAGCCGGCTAGATTATTATTCACCATTTAGATTATAATTTTAAATTTAATTTATTAAGACTTCAAATTAATTTGTGAAACAATTACTAATTATATATTAACTTAATTAATTTGTCTGATAAATAAGCTAAAAATCTTGATTCCCATTAAATAACATTAATTATAAATTAAAAAATATTTCTTATAATTTTATCACCTATTAGAATTCATATAATTTTTTTTTGCACGTTAATGGGACTATGTTCTGAAAAGATATTAATTCTCTCTTCTTTATAATATTACCGGTAAATGGAAAGTAATAATCTAAAGGTTCCTTACTTCCTTCTTTATGCCAGGATTATTACTTACCATTTAGATTATAATTTTAAATTTAGTTTTTTTTAGAGAGGGAGGGGGAATATTATAAAGTAGTAGTAATATTTTAGGGGACAAATACTAATAATTACTATCTCCCTTTTAAAATTATAAAAATAATTTCACGATTGTATATTAAATTTTAAAATTAGTTGACTCATAAAAGTTTATAATAAAATAAATTTATGACTAAAAGTTTTTTGTTATATACTATACAATTATATTAATTTTATCAATTAAAATTAAATAAATTCATATCAATTTGAAGTTTATACAATATAATTTTATAATCAACTGCATCACTACTATTATAATATCAAATTATCAATAACCAATTAAAAAAGTTTCACATAAATAGAAAACATACTCCCTCCTATAATGAACGAAAATAATTTCAATTAATAAATGAATGATTGTACGATTTTTATAATTTTTTTCTGTTAATATCAATAGACAAAGATTTTTTCTGGTTAAATGAAAGATTGTTCGATTTTTATAATTCTTAACCCATTGTTTATTTTTTTTAGAAACAAATTACATGAGAAAAGAAGAGAGAATTAATATGTTTTCAGAACATAGACCCATTAATGTGCAAAAAAAAATTATATGAATTCTAATAGGTGATAAAATTATAAGAAATATTTTTTAATTTATAATTAATGTGATTTAATGGGAATCAAGATTTTTAGCTTATTTATCAGACAAGTTAATTAAGTTAATATATAATTAGTAATTGTTTCACAAATTAATTTGAAGTCTCAATAAATTAAATTTAAAATTATAATCTAAATGGTAAATAATAATCTAACTGGCTAAAAAGAAAGAAGTAAAAAAGCTGCAAAAAGGGTACCGGACTAATGACCGGTACATGTAATACCGGTCCTCCCCTCAATCCATATAAACCATTAATATTCTTCAAAACTAATGGGCATATTTTGGACCCAATTTTCAACCATTGACTTAAATATAACATTGGCATTTAGAATCATTTCAAATGGTCCAATTACACCTCAATGTCTATATCCAATAGAACCTCTTTGTTTTCCCCTACCCACCCCCACCGACCCGACCCGAGCATATTTTCTATATAAAGCATGTCTCTCACTTAAATTTTTGGTTTTTGACTTTTTACCATCCCCACCCAAAAAAAAATTAAAAAATCAATTTAGCATCTACTCAATTTTACAACACCTCTCAGGCTTACATAAATATTTTCCATTAAATATAAGTTATTTGTAAGATCAATATTAATATTTAAAATTTCAATTTTTAAAAAAAATTAAGGTCAAAATTGATATATTAAATCATTTAATTATAAATTTGAGAAAAAGTATAAATTATGTAAAGAAAGCTTTATTATTTTCAAAAAAAATTTGCATCAATTTTAATTTTAAAAAGTCAAATGTGATTTATACTACGAAAAGGAAAGAGTAGTAATGAACTTGAGACGGTCAACTCAAGAGATTGTGTTTGTAATATTCACACGAGAATTTTCCTCAAGTACACAATAGCTGCTACCCGTTTTGGTGGTTAAAGAAAATTCAACATATGGACTATTTATATTTGTATTTATTTAATTTCCTCATATGTATATATTTGACGCTTAACAACCAATTCCAAGGACACGTGGAAAAATTATTTTTGTTTTTTAATATTTATTATCATTTAAAAATTTTAATTAAATATTAATTGTTTAATTTGTAATATTATCTAAGTATTAAATACTATAGTTTTGGTTCTTTCACTATTTTTTATCCAATAAAAAATACTCTTTTTTTAATATAAGGACAATATAGGCAATTGACATTTTCTATATTTAATACTAATATATAATCATTTTTTAATACTTATGCACAATTCTAAAACGGGAACCGGTTACCATGAAGTTAATTTTAATGTTGACACGCAGATAGAGATATCATCTCTCGACTAGTGTGTCGATACTATATTGATCAATTAATTAAAATTAACTTGATACTGATCACTCGCTATATATATTATGGGACGGAAGGAGTATATTATATAAGGCACGATAAGTAAATTATATTAATAATTCCCGCGTGACAAAAGAACTGAAAATGTCATAATTTAATCATGCATGTGGATGATCATCTTGATTGAAAATTCAACAATTGGTATCCACAATTATATATATTTTTTATTTGTTATCTATGTTCAAGGTCGGTTCAAATTTTGTGGGGTTCTCAAAGTTAAATATTAAATTAAATAAATATTTATGATTTTTTTAATTAGAATTTTATTTTTTTTACTTTTTTAGATGCAAAATTATTAATTTTTTTGTTGCTCTTTTAGATGCAAAATTATTTCTTTCAAATTTTTTTAATGGGCACTAACATATATGTGGGGGTCTTAAATAACTTAATATATGGGTCGGCCCTGTCCACGTTGGATAGTAAAATAAAAAAAATTATTAAATCTACAACAGAAAATATTATTTTTACAACAAAAATGTCGCTATAGATTCTATAGCCACGGTTTTCACCGTCGATATATATCTACAGCGATACTTTTGTTGTAGAAATAACAAAAAGTATTGTGAATTTAACAATTCCCTAAAATAAATTAATTGTTATATAGATGATATAATCGTATCATTTTATGACAAAATTATTAATAATATACGTACCTTTCTTTAGAGAAAAAAATATGTAATCCCTATTTCTAAAAACACGACCTCTAATTAGATTAATTCAATTTAATTTTAAAATTCAGTGAGTTAATTCTATTAGTGCATGAATTTATTATTATTGGTGGTCACTTAATTATACTTGGGATTAAAAACTTTAAATAAAATTGTGAAATTAAATATAGTTTATGAAATTTAATAAAAAAAACATCACAACTTTTTCCAACTTTACTTAATTATAATGTCCGAATATTAATATATGAGGAGAGTTCATAAATTTTGTGATGGGATGATTAATAATATATATCACATGTTTAGAAATTTATAATTATAATATTTAGATAAATTTTACATATTAATATTTAAACAGTTATTATTAAAGTAAAAATAAAAAAAAAATCCCTCATACTATAAATTGTTTCAAAATTTTCATCGTCGTGATATTTTTTATTTTCAAAAATCCCTCATAATTTTTATTTTTTATTAACCTTTAAAAATTTACCTAATTCGATACTATGAAATTAAAGTAATTAATAACTTTTTCTTTTTAAAAAAAAATAAAAATTTAGTAGATTTAAATTTGGTCCAAAGGACAAAATGAAAATAAAGAAAAGTATAAAATGTGAGGAAAAAACAAACTTGTGTTTGAATATGATAATGTCAACAGCTAGCGTTGACAAAGGGTATAAAGAAGTTTAAAAGGCAGGTGTGATGATTTGCACGTGTGGAGTAGTACTACTATGATCATCATTATAATTCATTAAGATTATAAATAAATAAATAAAATAAAATAAAATAAAAAAACAATTATTTTGACTCATAAATTCCCATGCCCAACAATGAGACATCATTATTAGTCCAGCTCTCTAGTCCATTCATTATATACTACCACTATTTTGGGAGTGGTTAGTATGAAATTTATTTTGAGATAAGTTAGTCAATTGACCAATAGAATACTGATACGCATACGAAATTATATGTGTATCAGCATTCTATTGACCAATTAACCAACTTGCAAAAAAAATAACTTCATACTAAACGGATCTATTTTGTATTCTTTAATAATGGAGTATGTATTATGATGTTTTCTAGAAGAATTCGATTATCGTGAAATTAATTTTATATTACTTCCGTTTTTAAAAGTTGTTGTAAGACCCCAAATAATTAATAAATGAAATTTAATTTCCTCTAATTATTATTTTGAAATAGTAAGGGTTGATGTGATTAATGCGAGATAGTTATGGGTAAAATACATAAATATTTCAAAATAAGCAAGTGGTTATAAAATATTCATTGTTTTTTAGGGAATATTCGTTTGGTCATGGAATATTCAGACTTGTCGGGAGAATATTAAATGCGTGTGCCAAGCGACCATATGTGGGTCCCATAATGAAAGCGATTGGAGGAAGAAACGACAAATATAAGTTGTTTAAAAATAATCACAGTAGTTATTCACTGATTTCTAATTGTTGGAATACCCGGTGGTTAAAACACATAATATCACGGCGTTGACAAAGAAGATAGCTGCAGTATTGCACCAATTATTGACTCTTACGTAAAGAAGGCACTACTCAATAATGGTTACGATAATTACTTATTCAAAGATTTTATTTTATTGGTTCAATAATTGTTGCGTTTATATTTTATCTTCTTTGTTATTTCAATAATTGTCATTACGATATTTTTCATTATCGAAGCAATAATTCATATTATCTGAATAATATTATTAGATAACATTATTGGAAATGTCTAGAAAGTTACATTTAAGGAGAGGTTTGGTCACCTAATGCGGCGCCAAGAAAGAGAAATTCTTATTGGAAAGCCTCTCTTCCCGAGGCGCACTGGTTGTCAATATTGTGATTCGTAATATTATTTGTGAATAATTAATTATTGATTCATATGATGAGGAAAATATTGATTTTATGTGGATATAGATGGAGAAAATTTTTAATGTGACAATTGTTGAAAATTAAAATTTTTTCTTTTTCTGATAAAATAATTCATTTAAATATATATATTATTATATTTTAATAATATAATAATGGTGATATTTTTACAACGAATGTGGGATATATGAGTATACGAGGAGGAAGAATATTTTTGTTGCAATAAATGTTTAAAACATGTTAAACATGTCGGTGGACCCCATTTATTGACTGAAATATAACTTATTTTCACGAAGCCTTTGTAGTACCAGCTTCAAATGGTGCTCATGATCTTCACGACTTTTGGAATATATGAGGATGTCATCAATAAAGACAACAACGAACTGATCCAAATATTCCTTGAATACTCGGTTCATCATATCCATGAATGTAAGACCCCAACTTATTATAAATAAAATTGAATTTTTCTTTATTCAATATTCTAAATTAATAAGGGTTAATTTGATATAATTCTTTGATTATGGGTGAAATGTGCAAAGTTTACAAAATAAGCAAGTGGTTATAAAATATTCATTATTGTCGGGGAATATTCGTTTGGTCGTGGAATATTCTTTTTTTTGGAGGAATCGCATTTGCTACGGTGAGTCATTGGTGGGCCCTATAACGGAAAAGCGGTTGGATGAAGGAAAACGACAAAGATTGAGTTTTATAAATCTTGGCGTAGTTATTCTGAATTAACCTTAACATTGTTGGATTACTCCGGTGGTTAAAAATCGAATGTCTGGCAGACAAAGAAGACACCAGCGACAGACAAGATTGTTGAATTATTGATTAAATGCGTGAAGAAGGCTTTACTCAATAATTATTACAGTAATTCTTTATTCAATATTTTATTGATTCAATAATTCTTTGCGTTGATATTTATATTATTATTGTTGTCCTTTACGCACAAGTATTTTCCATTATCGGATCAATAATTTATATTATTTGAATAATATTATCGAGATAACATTATTGGCAATGTCTAGAAAGTTTCATCTAAGGAGAGGTTTGGTCACCTAATTCAAGGCGCTAGTAAGGAGAAATCCTTATTGGAAAGCCCTCTTTCTCTGGAAACTACCGGTTGTCAAGATCTTGTGATTACGTAATATTATTTTTAAAATAATTAATTATTGATTATTATGATAAAGAAAATATTTATTTTATGTGGATATAGATGGAGAAAATTTTTAATGTGACAATTGTTGAAAATTAATATTTTATCTTTTTTCGATAAAATAATTCATTTAAATATAGTATTTTAATAATATATTAACTGGTGATATTTTTATAATGAATGTGGGATATATGAGTATATGAGGAGGTAGAGTATTTGGTGGCATTAAATGTTTAACACATGTTTTGTGTGTGTCGGTGGACACAAATTCTTGATGAAAATTTATTATAGATCGTAAAATCGTCTGTTTATGGATTTTGGTCAATTTCATTTGGAATTTGGAAAAACTTTCTTACGCAAAGTTGTAGAGAATGGAATTTCCATGGAAAATCGCGAGTTTTGAATTTTTCCGATAACTAGAGCTATTTATTGTGAATTATTGAAGTTTGAAGAATAAAATGATTTTTATTAAATTTATGGGTGGGACCCACTTTGGTTGGTGTTGATTATGCATGTGGGTTTCTTGGAAATTTTCCAAGGTGATGGTGGTCTTGAGTCTTGATAAGCATGCGTAGAAATTATAATAAATAATAATATTAATTTATTATTTTAGTCTCCTTTGGCGTCTAACATTTTCCTATAAATAGATGGCTAAGTTAGAATTGAAAATCACACGTAAACAAAGTTTTCTCTTTCTCTCTCTAAATTATCGAAGCGTATTCTTGTGAGTATACTTTGAGTGTTCTTTATCTGGTGCGGGTTTCATCAACACTATATCCGAAATTCAAATGTAATCGATTATTTTGAGGTAAGGGTATTATTTTCTTCTTAAATGATATTTTTCTTCAATATCATTATGTCAAGTATTGGTGAATTTTTTATCAAATTTGGAACTTGTGTGGGGGTTACTTATTCACGATATCTCAAGACTATTCACGATATCGATTAATTATTCACGAATACTAAGACTATTCAATTAAAAATAAAAATTTTCTTTTTGTCAAAATATCTATTCGGATACTAGCTTTGATTGTATCCATGTTTTGATCATTCTTGAATTTTACACCAATATGATTATTTTCGAAGTATTTTTGGACATGGGTAAAACAAAGTACGAATCCTTAATCCTTAATCTTTGTCATTTTGTTTCACTGGATTCGTTTCTTTAAAAATGTTTTTCATCATCCTCAGTCCTAAATGGTGATATAAATGAATATCTTTGGCCTATAGTGCAAAGATGAACGATTAACTGATGAATATCTTTGGCCTGTAGTGCAAAGATGAACAGGTGTTGAGATGAACATGACCAACTGGTGATACAAATGAATATCTTTGGCACTGTAGAAAAGATGATTAAAGATGTATATTGATTGTTATTACGAGGATAAACTATTGATGATGAACTTTTAAACCTTAGAAGACAAGAGAATTCTTTCTCTACGTGACTCTTCTAATGGATTCTTTGCTTCCATTGCATTTGTTGATCTAAAACTTGTTGTCTATTGTATTCTATTAGATTTTCCTGTTGAAGACTAACGATAATTTGTTGTATATTATCTTAGTCATAATATTCTTTCTTGGGCTAGTTGAGCTCACCCTTTTCCTTTTTGTTCCATTTTTTCTTCTCAAGAGGTGAGAACACAAGCGAGGATCGAGTCGGGGTATGGAGTAATGGTTCTAGGAAGATATTTTATTTGTCCTCACTATTTCGTAAAATAGTGTATGAATAATTAATGAGGACTTATTTGGGTGTGTATATTATCTAGAAGACAATATTTGTATTCAAACTCACAGTTGTATTGTCGTATTCTACACTACGACATCTGTATTGTCAAAGTTGTAGTTTGCTTTCTATACCATGTATTTTGGCGACTCGAGAATGGGTGTTGTATACCTATTTTGGGGGCGCCACGGTTGGTATCGAGCTTAGGATATGATCTCTAAGCGGAGATCGGGGAATAGAACTAGAGGGGAGAGACGAGTAAATCCTTCGCTAAGTGTGTCCTACCTAAGCTTATTTGTTGGTCGGTCATAATATAGGATATTATGTGATATGTTAATTTGTTTAATTAACCCTTATTTTATGGCGAGATTTAAGAATGGTCTTTGAGAACGTTAACAATGGAGTTTATGAGGACCGAGTGGAGACAGCAGTCTACTCACCAACGAGGAGAGCGTGCAACAGTGGGCAATGTTCCTCCCGTGAACAACGCCCTTCGAGCAAATGATGAACGACGGGATGTTTAGAAGCTTTTTGCAGTTCATGCAAAATCGCACGAGAGGAGACTCTTGTACAAAATACGGGAGGAAATGATAGTAACGATGCGGTTTTTCACTACCAAACAATTCAAAGAGTTGGGACCACCAGATTTCCATGGAAAGCCGGATCCGATCAAGGCGTAAACGTGGGTCAAGCAAATTACCAAGATATTCGATGTCTTGGGGTGCACGGAGAGAATGAAGGTTCCATTCGCCACCTTTTATGTTTCGTGGTGAAGCGGAGACATTGGTGGGAATCGTGAAGCGTGCACTGACCAGATGCACTTAACATGTCTTGAGAAAGATTTGAATCTGTTCAATGACAAGTACTTTCCGAAAGTATTCGTCATATGAAGGAGGTAGAGTTTATTAGACTAAGCGAACAACATGACGCGGTGTCTCGAAGACGAGGCAAAGTTCGCAGAGAGTTATCCGAGTTTGCACCTCATTTAGTGGAGAATGAGGAGCGAATGACGCCAGCGTATGTTTTCGAGAGGTCTAAAACCGGAGATTAAATCAATACCTTATCTCTCATAAATTTTCTCTGTATTCATATGTTGTCAACAGGGCTCAGTTATTAGAGCGAGATAGTGAGTATACTCAACTGAGGGACCACAATCAGGGTAGTCATCAGAACAATGATAACCAGCGAGGAGGAAAGGATACGGACAAAGGCGGTAACCACTCAGGTGGTAATCATGGACATGATAATAGGAGAGGTGACTCAAGTGGAAATTTCAGAAAGAGAAGATTCAACAATGACGGAAGATATCAATAAAGAAGACCAAAGACCAACAACAAATGCTAGGGGAGGAGAACGACCGCCAGTTAGATGTTACAAATGTGGGAAGGAGGGACATATCAGCCCAAACTGTCCACAACAATCCAAGGTATGTTCTGTTGTGGAAAGGAAGGCCACATTGCTCGAGATTGTACTATAGCAAAACCAAGTTCGCGGAGTGGTGATTCCAAGTGGTCCGGATGAAGGACAAATCGGCCGGTTCTTGGAAGAAGCGTTTGTCGTGGATCGACAAAAGCGTGAGGAACCCAAACGAGGTGATCACGGGTAAGTTAATCTTGAATTCTTGCGAAGTTTATACCTTACTAGAGAATCTGGTTCTACCCATTCTTTTATCTCTCTCCGCTTGTGCTCAACGTTTAAACTTGACTCAGGAGAAATTAGATTTTGATTTATCTGTTGAAACTCCGTTGGGTGAAACCTTCGTTACATCTACGGTTTATAAATCTTTCATGATCCAAGTTGGCACTATCACATTACATTGATCTTATCTCTTTAAAGATACTTGCTTTTGATGTGATTTTAGGAATTGATTGGTTAACCACTCATCATGCCAAAATTGATTGTTTTTCGTAAGGTTGTTAGTTTTCATATTCTAACCAACACTGTCATATACAATTCAAACCACTAAACCACTAAAATCAATCATCTTTGTCATATCAAGCCACAAAGCTATTCGTTTATTGAAAAGCGGATGTCAAGCTTTCTTAGCCCATGTTATGGATTTGAATAAAGACAAGTCGATTTGAATAATATTTACGTGGTTAGAGAATTCCACGATGTATTTCAGAAGAGCTTCCCGGTCTACCCCCGTAACGTGATGTTGAATTCTTTATTGACCTTGAAGCTGGGTACAAAGCCCATTTCTAAAACCCCATATCGAATGGCTCTATTGAACTTCGGGAGTTAAAAGTCCCACTACTGAGGAATTATTAGACATCGGTTTCATTCGCCCCAAGACGTCTCCTGGGGTGCTCTGTTTTATTCCTAAAGAAGAAAGGCGGGAGTATGTGACTTTGTATTGACTACCGAGAATTAAACCATGTCACCATCAAGAATAGGTATCCACTACCTCGCATTGATGACTGTTTGACCCGATTGCAAGGAGCACAATTCTTTTCAAAGATCGATCTTCGCTCGGATATCATAAAAGTCAAGATTAAAACCGAGGATATTCCAAAGGCGGCATTCGGGACTCGTCACGGGCATTATGAATTCTTGGTCATGTCTTTTGGATTGACTAATGCTCCCGCCGCTTTCATGGATATGATGAACCGTGTATTTAAGAAATATTTGGATCGGTTCGTTTGTTGTCTTTATTGATGACATCCTCATCTATTCCAAAAGCCGTGAAGATCATGAGCACCATTCGTTCGGTACTATAAAGACTTCGTGAACACAAGCTTTATGCCAAGTCAAGAAATGCGAAGTTCGGCTTGAGGAAGTAGCATTCCTTGGGCACGTGGTGTCAAAACAAGGAGTATCTGTTAACGGCCAAGATTGAAGCAATACAAAGTTAGAGCAACCAAGTTCGGGATCAAGTAGGAAAATCTGTGACTTTCGGGCTTATTTGGTTATTATCGGAGATTTGTGGAAGGATTTTCTCGAATCTCTACTCCGATTAACTCGGTGACTCTTAAGGATGCAAAATTCTTATGGAGCGAGGAATGCGAGAAGAGCTTCCAAGAGCTCAAGAGGAGACTCATTTTAAGACTGTTTCGACAATACCATCCGGTTCGAGATGGATTTGTTATCTCTACGATGCTTTCGGCAAGGGGTTAGGATGTGTTCTCATGCAACATGGGAAAGTCATAGCTTTATGCCTCACGACAACTCAAAGAATATGAGAGGAATTATCCTACTCATGATACAGAGTTAGCGGCGATCAATATTCAGCGTTGAAGATATGGAGACACTACTTGTATGGAGAGAAAGTGAAGATTTATACGGACCATAAAAGCCTCAAATATTTCTTCACCCAAAAAGAACTCAACATGCGGCAATGACGTTATCGGAGTCATTAAAAGATTACGATCACACTATTCAATATCATCCCGAAAAGCGAACGTGGTAGGTGACGCATTGAGAAGATCATCATAAGCAAGTCACGAGTGCAATATTGTCAACGCAAAGGCCCATTTTATACGACTTACAAAGGATGAAGATAGAATTAAAGACTCTGT
The DNA here is from genome assembly GCA_020205605.1 of Panax ginseng. NCBI lineage: Eukaryota > Viridiplantae > Streptophyta > Magnoliopsida > Apiales > Araliaceae > Panax > Panax ginseng. Next base: position 30,068,320 of record CM035136.1, on the reverse strand, counting down.
GGTCCCACATGATGATGGCGAATATCTGAGTAGAACCGACTTTAATTGATAAAGTTAAAAGCCGCAAGCTACGGACTGGGGACCGATACAAATGAAGAAGAAAGTGCAAGAAGGTGCTATTCCGTAATAAGAATCGATGAGGAAGGAATACTTGAGTCAATTCTAGACTTTGCGTTCCTAACGATTTCGACTGAAGCATAAAATCATGATGGAGGCACACAACACCCCGTTTGCAATCCATCTCGGAAGTACCAAAATGTATCATGATATTCGACATACATTTTGGTGGAACAATATGAAGAGAGAGATTGCGGAGTTTATCTCAAGATGTTTAACTTGTCAGCGTGTAAAGGCGGAACATCAAGTGCCAAAAGGTCCATTGCAACCACTTGAGATTCCTAATAGAAATGGGAACACATTACTATGGATTTTGTTACTGTGTCTTCCCAAAGTTTCTCAAGGCGTAGATGCAATTTGGGTTATTGTTGATAGATTAACCAAGTCCGCCCATTTCTTACCGACACGCGAGACTTATTCCTTGAACGTCTTGCTTTCGTATGCGTGAATGATTTAGACGATTGCATGGCATGCCAGTATCCATAGTTTTGGATCGTGACCCGAGATTCACTTCAAGATTTTGGGTTAGCTTGTAGAAAGCTATGGGCACGGATTTACGATTCAGTTCAGCATACCATCCTCAAACGGACGGACAATCAGAGACGACTATTCAAACCCTTGAAGATCTATTAAGACTCTGTGTCTTAGATTTCAAAGGAAGTTGGGATAAGTACCTACCACTGGTGGAATTCTCCTACAACAACAGTTATCAAGCAAGTATAGGCATGGCTCCGTTTGAGGCGTTGTATGGACGAAAATGTCGTTCTCTAGTATGCTGGGACGAGGTGGGAGAAGCAACATTGTTGGGACCCGAATTAGTACGCATGACTACAGAAAAGATCCAAATGATTCGACAAAGTATTCAAACTTCACAAGATCGACAAAAGAGTTATGATGATCTTCATAGAAAGGACGTGGAGTTTAATATTGGAGATCATGTATTGTTACATATTGCTCCATGGAAAGGAGTTACAAGATTTGGAAAAAGAGGAAAGCTCAATCCAAGGTTTGTTGGTCCATTTGAGATTCTTGGCGAAGAATAGGGAACGTAGCCTATAGACTCGCGCGTTACCTCCAAGTATGTCTCGTGTTCATAATGTATTCCACATATCTATGCTTCATAAATATGTGAAAGACCCGAACCACATTATTGCGTTAGAACCGCATTTAGAGATAATTTGAAGATTTAACATACGAGGAGATACTGTTGAGATTTTGGATAGAAAGAGCATGTCTTACTTACGAAGGTTATACCACAAGTTAAGGTTTTGTGGAGAAACCATGCAATTGAGGAAATGACATGGGAGTTGGAATCGGAGATGAAAGCGAGGTACCTCACCTTTTCGATACACATTGTGCACGCACGCCAATTTCGAGGACGAAATTTCATAAGGAGGGAGGTTGTAAGACCCCAACTTATTATAAATAAAATTGAATTTTCCTTTATTCAATATTCTAAATTAATAAGGGTTAATTTGATATAATTCTTTGGTTATGGGTGAAATGTGCAAAGTTTACAAAATAAACAAGTGGTTATAAAATATTCATTATTATCGGGGAATATTCGTTTGGTCGTGGAATATTCTTTTTTGTTCGGGAATCTCCATTTACTACGCGTGAGTCATTGGTGGGCCCATAACGAAAAAAGCGGTTGGATGAAGGAAAACGACAAAGATTGAGTTTTATAAATAACTTGGCGTAGTTATTACCAATTAACACCGTTGGATTACACGGTGGTTAAAATACTGAATACGCTTGGTTGTATAAAGAAAGACACCAGATTGACACAGTATTGTTGAATTATTGATTCGTACGTAAGAAGGCACTACTCAATAATTATTACAGTAATTACTGTTCAATATTTTATTGATTCAATAATTGCTGCGTTGATATTTATATTATTATTGTTGTCACTGCACAGTATTTTTCATTATCAGATCAATAATTTATATTATTTGAATAATATTATCAGATAACATTATTGACAATGTCTAGAAAGTTGCATCTAGGAGAGGTTTGGTCACCTAATTGCGGCGCCAAGTAAGGAGAAATCCTTATTGGAAAGCCCCTCTTTCTGAGGAACTACCGGTTCACAAGATTGTGATTACTGTAATATTATTTTAAAATAATTAATTATTGATTATTATTATAAAGAAAATATTTATTTTATGTGGATATAGATGGAGAAAATTTTTAATGTGACAATTGTTAAAAATTAATATTTTATCTTTTTTCGATAAAATAATTCATTTAAATATAGTATTTTAATAATATATTAACTTGGTGATATTTTTATAATGAATGTGGGATATATGAGTATATGAGGAGGTAGAGTATTTGGTGGCATTAAATATTTAACACATGTTTTGTGTGTTCGGTGGACACAATTCTTGATAGAAAATTTATTATATAATCGTAAAATCGTCAGTTTATGGATTTTGGTCAATTTTGTTTAGAATTTGGAAAAACTTTCTTTACGCAAAGTTGTAGAGAATGGAATTTCCATGGAAAATCATGAGTTTTGAATTTTTCCGATAACCGAGCTATTTATTGTGAATTATTGAAGTTTTGAAGAATAAAATGATTTTTATTAAATTTATGGGTGGGACCCACTTTGGTTGGTGTTGATTATGCATGTGGGTCATTGGAAATTTTCCAAGGTGATGGTGGTCTTGAGTCTTGATAAGCATGCGTAGGAATTATAATAAATAATAATATTAATTTATTATTTTAGTCTCCTTTAGGCATGCTCTAACATTTTCCTATAAATAGATGGCTAAGTTAGAATTGAAAATCACACGAAACAAAGTTTTTCTCTTTTTCTCTCTAAATTATCGAAGCGTATTCTTGTGAGTATACTTTGAGTGTTGCTATACGGTCTAGGGTTTCATCAACACTATACTAGAAATTCAAATAAGAAATACGATTATTTTGAGGTAAGGGTATTATTTTCTTCTTAAATGATATTTTTCTTCAATATCATTATGTCAAGTATTGGTGAATTTTTTTTATCAAATTTGGAACTTGTTGTGTCGGGGTTACTATTCACGATATCACGGACTTATTCACGATATCTGATCTATTCACGAATCGACACTTATTCATCAAAAATAAAAATTTTCTTTTCGTTCAAAATATCTATTGTGGATACTAGCTTTGATTGTATCCGAGGTTTTGATCATTCTTGAATTTTACACCACTATGATTATTTTTGAGGTATTTTTGGACGTGGATAAAAGCGAAGTACTTAATCCTTAATCCTTAATCCTTGTCATTTTGTTTTTATGGATTCATTTCTTTTAAAAAATATATATATTTTCATCATCCTCGATCTTAAATGATGATATTATTGAATATCTTTGGCGTAGTAGTACAAAGATGAATGATTTCGATGAATATCTTTGGCTGTAGTGCAAAGATGAATGATTTCGATGAATATCTTTGGCCCGTAGTGCAAAAGATGAGCAGGATGTTTAGATGAACATGATTAATTGGTGAATGTCCTGGCTTCAGTAGTGCAAGGATGAATATATGATTTCGAGATATATATTGATTGATGTTACTGAGGATAAAAATATTGATGATAGATCGTTAAATTCATAGATATTAGTAGATTTCATCCTCTACGTAACTCTTCTATGAATTAATATTTCCATGCGAGTATTGATTTAAAACTTGTTGTCTATTGTATTCTATTAAATTTTTTCTGTTGAAGACCAACGATAATTTGTTCAGTATTATCTTAGTCATAATATTTTTTTTGGGCTAGTTGAGCTCACCCTTTTCCTTTTTGTTCCATTTTTCTTCTCGGGAGGCGAGAATGTAAGCGAAATGCAGTCGGGGTATGGAATGATGGTTTTAGAGAGTTGTTTAGTAGTCCTCACCATTTTTGTAAAATAATGTATCAATAATTATGATGAGGATTTATTTGTATGTGGATATTGTTTAGATGGCAATATCTGTATTTAAACTCACAGTTTTACTGTTGTAATAATAAAGTTGTAGTTATTTCTGTACCGTGTTTTGACAACTCAAAATGGGTGATGTATACCTATCTTGGGGGTGTCACAGTTGTCGTTTAAAGTTTTTATACATGAATTAAGAAAGTTATTTAATACTATCATTTAAAAATTAAAATTTATTTGAAATTTCATCACTACCCCTTTATGGGAAGTTGAAAACTATTAATACAAAGGAAATAATTTATTGGGACAATGAGAGAAGGTAGGGTGATATAGGAAAGTAAATAATTTATTCTTCTAGAAAGTTGTAAACGACAAATAAATTAGAACACATTTTTTATTCTAAAACGATAATCTTTTAAGAACGGAAAAAGTAATAAATTAATTGATTAATTATTTATTGAGTCATATCCTCTGAGTCTCAAATTCGATTCTTACTTATTAGAGTCTATTTGTTTCTGTATTGTGAAGTATTTCTTCCTTTATTTGAAATTTGACTTAATTATTGGCATTATATGTACTTTGTTTGTTTTAGCTATTAACTTTTAATTTTACTTCTGATTCTAAAAATTTGCTTCTGATTCTAATTCTTTAAAAGTTGTTGATTACTCCTTCTGTAATATAATACATGACGTTTTAGAGTTGTGCATAATAATTAAGAAAATAATTGTATAGTATTAAATAAAATATAAATTGTTTATAATACCTTTAAATTTCCATAATTATCATACTTATCTCATACGTTCTCTCACATCTGTAACATTTTCTCATGAGGGATAATTTTGAAAAGATTGTAGTTAATTCTCTAAGATTATATAAAACGACAAATAATTTAAAAAAAAATTAAAACCATCTAAAACGTCATATATTATGGAACGGATGGAGGGATGTTTATTAAACTGATTCAGTTTTTCTATGTGAAGTGTAGTTGATTATGAAATTTATTAGGTTCTCAAAACAAAAATTCTATGTGGACATAAAAATTAGACACGAGTGTATTTAAATTTTATTTATTTATATTTTGACCCCAATAATAGGTAAAAATATAAATAAGTAAAATTTAAATACACTCATATTCAATTTTTATGTGCGCTAAAAAAAAAGTCTAGAATACAAAAGTCAAAGAAGAACAATTAATTTAGTGAAAGCTTTGTTCTTTAGCTTTCCTTATTCAACCAAAAACGTGCTTTGTTTTTTCTTTGCTTTTGTATTGAAAAGAAATTACTACCATCTCTCGCAAATCTACTTGTATCATTCTTTTTTTTTTCTTTTTTTTTTTTACATTTATTAGAAAATTTTAATATTATATCTATTTAAATAATTTTTTTTTCTAATATTGCACCTTTTATCCTTCAATAAAATCTCATATATCAATTTTTGTCATTTTTTGTGAACTTATACTATTATACTACTACATTTAGATTAAAAATAAAAAAATAAAAAAATGTAATAATTTTAAGTATTTTAAATGTATGTTTGATTATTGGTAGCGGGAATAATGAGATAGGATGACGAAATTATCATATTCTACGTTCATTCGATTGAAATATATTTCATTCCACATTATCCCACATGGAATGAAAATAAAATTAATAAAATAAATTATTATTTTATCGAAATCAAAATGATTTATCATCCAAAATGATCATTAAATATAAATTTTCATTCTAATTTATTCAATTCAAATGAAACATTACAATTTAATTGTATAAATACATCTCATCATTGGGTCCAAAGGGAACCTGAAAAAGGGCAAGGAAAAAAAGTTGTTTTTTAAAGAAAAAAAGTCATTTTTAATTTAATTTATGATGGGTGATTGATTAAAAGGATAGACTTGAGTATATGATCTTGCATAGTATGAGTATAGATTCGTTATCGATAGAGTGGGATTCACTCATTATTCATGATATTATGTAAAAATATTAATTTTTTATACGACAAATATTAATTTTCTTATACTATCGCTTTTACAAGGAAATGTACTTTCTATATCATAATTTTAGAATTATGTAATTGCCATTAAAATAACAATTTATTATTTTAGTACAAACAATAAAAATACTTCTTTTACTCTATAAAATTTGCAAATGAATTTCATTTATCAATTAAAAAAAATACTATATTAAAAACAAATTGATTAATTTCCTTTTGTATAACAAACTTAATAACTCGCGCAAAGTAAAATAAACTTCAAAAGACTTATTAAGTAAATTTGAAAATGACATTTTAATTGATTTCGAGTTAACTTAATGGTCTAAATTTGGTAAATTGATAGTTCAGTTTTTTTTATATATCTTTACTCAATTCTTAGTAAGAAAGTATACGTAAGGGTAAGGGTGTAAATGAACTGAGTCGAGCCTTTTATTGAGTTTCTTATATTTAGTTTATTAAATTTATCGAGTTTTGATTGAGGCTCGTTTAGCTACCGAGTTAAACATGATTTTGAATCGAGCCCGAACAGTTTGAACTTTTTAAACGAATATGATCCGAGTATAAATAAAAATTACAATTTAAGAAAATTCGTATAATTTATCAAATTTTAAAATTTGTTCATATTTAAATTATTTATATTTTGAGTTGAGCTCGAATCAAATTTTTAATCGAATGAATATAAATAAAATTTAACTGTTTGTTTATTTTATAATTTTAAGTATACGTTGTATCTTTAATAATAAATACGTACTAAAATTTTATATAAAAAAATATAACTTTTAAAGTTTTGAGTTGACTTTTAAAAATAACAAAATTTATGACTAAAAATCAAAAAAATAAAAATAAAAATTTAAACTATTGAGTCATTATATTTGAATGACTGAATTGTCTTCGGACCAAATAAAATAATTTGGTATTTATCTTTGCTATATATTGGTATATATAAATTGATATAGATAGATAAATTTATACTAAAAATTAAAATATGGTCCGAAATCAAAGAAGTATCTGATGTTACGAATCTCTCTCTCTCCTTTCACTGCTTTCAATTCTCAACTCCCCATGTCAAAAACCCACAAACACACACCATTCTCTCTCCTCAACATCACTCATGGCCGCCATAAAGAGTAGGAAAGCAGACCCTCACGGCGTGCCTTCTTCGACTCAGTCCTATTCTTATCCATCCTTATAGCCTTCCCTCTCCTTGTTTATCTCCTCACCAAATCCAACTCCCCCTTCTCTCTTAATCTCTCAAACCTTCTTGGTTTTCGTGTACCACTTAACTTTCCTAAAACACCGTTTCTTATTTTATGATTAATTGCTTACCCATTTCAATTAATTACCCATTTCAAGATCTGCTTCGTCTTCTTCTTGGAGGGCAGAATTCAGTTTATTTTATTTTATTTTGAATTTTTTTGGGTGAAATGGGAAGCAAATGGAGGAAAGCTAAGCTCGCACTTGGGTTAAATCTCTGTGTTTATGTGCCGCCGGGGGAAACTGAAGATGACTCGCCGCCGGTGTCAGAGAAATGTTCCGATGCTGCTCTGCTTTCGCCGTTGGTTTCTCCGGGGAGCTGGAGCTTGGGTGCTGCTCGGTTATCAAAAAGCTTCAGTAGATCATCAAAGGTTTGTAATTTTGTTATTTAATGCCACCTTTACTGTTATTATATGTATTTAATCAGAAATACCAATTTAAACTTTGGACTTGTTTGTTTGCTGAGAAAGTAGAATAAACTAGCAGAAATTTGATTAAAAAGTTTTGAGTCCTTTCTTTTCCCCTTTTTAGTGGTTATTGTTTTTTGTTCAATTTTCTTATTTTTATAAATGGATTTCTGGGTGTTCTTTATTTTTAAAACAATAAATAGAACTGTATTGATTGTTGGGTGTAGTCATTATGTTGATTCTGATTTCCCAAGAAAGAATGAAAGAAACAAAATCACAGCTTAGAGTCAAATGGCTGTGTTATGCCTCCTTGGGTGGATGTTTGTTTTCTCTGGTGTCTCAAGGCATGAAAAATTTTAAGCTTTTCTATCTTGTTATTACTTCTATTGCTCATATTCTTGAGCTAACAAAATTTATGTTTACATGTTTCTTGTTTTACTGCTACTTCAATTATATGAGTAACTGGAATTTACCCATTTTTTTGAATTTGTTTGAATACATGTGATTTGAAAGTATAAGTTCTTGTTGTTTTCCATCTTTTGTATTTTTTGATCTGGGTTGGAGGAGAGCAATTGTTTTTAAAATTCTTTGGCTTGAGATTATATGCTTTTATTGACATGTCCCTGTCAGAGCCCTTATCATTTTGCCTAAATGGTCAAAGTAAGATTACAGGTTTACGTTTCCTCATCCTATTTCCCTTATTTGGAAAAGATTTTTTGTGGGTGACCTCATTTGTTGACTGGTAATCTGTGTGCTCTTGTGCCTTCCTTTTGGATGAATGTGTTTTTTCTTTGGCTGTTTTAAAAAGTTTTGTTTTTGCATGTCCTTTTATAGTTGTTTACCATTATTTGATTGATCTAATGAAGGAAGCTACATGGGTCATCCATATATCTATGGACGCATAAAGACTTGATCTTGCAATCTGTTAGGTTAGCAAGTTGTAAAATTGACCATATAACTCGACCATAAGTCATTCGGCACCTTATTCGTTTGACCTCTCTCTTTCATTTGACTTGGTTCTTCATTTTTAAATTTCGTTGCTGAATCCTAAATTTATATAACAACCTGCAATCAGTTTTTGTATCAACTTATGCTCTGTGAAACTGTATACCCATCTACGTGTGACAAAAGAAAAAGGAGTTGTAACAAACAAATAATAAGAGACTGGAAAAGATGATTGAAAGTTGATGCTTGTTGCTTGTTTCTAGTACTATTAGTTAGAATCATCTTGAAATATTGAAAGTAACGAAAGATAACTCAAAAACATACCACTTCTTACATAAATTGGTCAAGGTCTCTTTTTCCCAGTACATGCATCAGCTGCATAAGTCATTGCTGGTATACACCTGCATATACTTTTATGAAGTTAAATTTTTTTCCCAAAAAGAAACAAAAAGTATAGGTTTGAAAAATCCCTTAATTATGGACACATAGAAGTTAAACCGGAAAGGTTCATTTGGCCATGTGATTGAAATGAATACAATTTAGATATTGCTAGAAAGAAATGGAAATACACTTCCATCAGAATCAATTTATTATCTCCATATCCTTTTGAGGTAGCCCCGATGTTGCAACCGGCAAATATTATATATTGCATACGAGTTTTAAAGTACAAAGCCTACCAATTTTATCAAATGAAATATATATATTTACACCACTTGCTCCTCTAATTTTTTCAGTGCTCGCAATCAATGTTGAGCAGTTATCAACTACTTCATCTGGTGAATGAGATGTGCTTTATTCTCTGAACTAAAATGCTATCTGGACTTCCAAATATTTTTAGATAATCTCCATTTAATAGATCTTCATATACTGAATTTAGTGCTTTAGCAAGTAGTTAATATTTTCCCCAGTATATTTGAGTCCAAAGATGTGGTATTTGCATTATCTACATTCTTCTATCGACTTTAGCACTCTTAACAATATTGTTGACTGTTTATAGCTTTGCAATGTAAATGAGACTGAAAAAAATAACATCTTCTGTAGTCTGGTTACAAATTTGTCTTGTTGGTGCACTTTGATAATGTGATTATTTACTCGGCACGAATTTATGCATATCACACTATTGTTCAACCTGAATGCGGTCAGATGCACTCTTTTCTTTTTTATTATATCTCTATTTTATTCTTTCTTAACACATTTGATTTGTACTTTCAGAAAACATGCTCAATATGTTTGGCGACAATGAAGTGTGGAGATGGCAATGCTATTTTCACAGCAGAGTGTTCGCATTCCTTCCATTTCCATTGTATTGCGTCAAATGTGAAGCATGGCAACCAAATTTGCCCAGTTTGCAGAGCTAGGTGGAAAGAAATTCCCTGGCAAGGTCCTACTTTGGAACCTCCTCCTGGAAGGGCTAGAATCAATCCTGTTGAGTGGGCCCAGAACAATGCTTTGATGAACGTTGTCCGTCAACTGCCTCCCTCTCATCCAAATTCCAGTCGACATGTCACACAACTATTTCAGGCTCCTGAGCCTGCTGTGTTTAATGATGATGAATCCTTGGATCATAAATCAGAGAACGTTGAGCAAATCTCCAAGAATAAAAATCCTGCAGATAGCGACTCTCGCAGAACAATAATGATCCAAACATACCCAGAAGTTCCAGCAGTCCCACGGTTCAATGCTTATGATAACTTCACTGTTCTGATCCATCTGAAAGCTCCTGTTTCGTTTTCCAGACATAATCACAATATAAATCAGTCTAACTTGACCCAAATTTGTCAAACTTCTCGTGCTCCAGTTGACCTTGTCACGGTGCTTGACATCAGTGGTAGCATGGCAGGTACCAAGCTTGCATTGCTAAAGCGGGCCATGGGGTTTGTGATACAGAACCTTGGCCCCAATGACAGGTTGGCAGTCATAGCCTTCTCATCAACAGCCCGCCGCCTCTTTCCCCTTCGCCGCATGTCTGAGACAGGACGACAGCAAGCACTGCAAGCGGTCAACTCTTTGGTTGCAAATGGTGGGACAAATATCGCCGAAGGCTTGAGAAAGGGTGCCAAGGTGATGGAAGATCGGAGGGAAAAGAACCCAGTTGCCAGTATAATACTTCTGTCGGATGGACAGGACACATATACTGTCAATGGTTCTGGTGGCAGCAAAAAATTGCCCAATTATGAGTTGCTGCTTCCTACGTCTATTCATGGAAAAGACAGTTCAGGCTTCAAAATTCCAGTGCACGCTTTTGGGTTTGGGACGGATCATGATGCTTTCTCAATGCACTCGATTTCAGAGACTTCGGGAGGGACCTTTTCTTTCATCGAAACTGAAGGTGTGATCCAGGATGCATTTGCACAATGCATTGGAGGGCTTTTGAGTGTTGTTGTCAAGGAGCTGCGAGTGATTATCGAGAGTGTCCACTGTAGCCTTTGCCTCGACTCTATAAAAGCTGGAAGTTATCCGAATCATGTATTGCCAGATGGCAAGTCTGGTTATATTGAAGTTGGAGATCTGTATGCAGATGAAGAGAGGGATTTTCTCGTGACAATGAACATTCCAAAAGAGTTTTCAAGCAACGAAACATCATTGTTAAAAGTAAGATCTGTTTATACCAATCCGCTGACAAAAGACACGGTGACATTGGAAAGTGAACAAGTTAGGATTAAGAGACCCGAAATTGCTGGACAAGAGGTAGTGTTAGTAGAAGTGGACAGGCAACGGAACAGGCTACAAGCAGCGGAGGCAATGGCACAAGCTCGAACCGCAGCTGAAAAGGGTGACCTGGCAGGCGCAATTTCCATCCTTGAAAATTGCCGTAAGGTGTTGTCACAAACTGTATCAGCCAAGTCTCATGACCGGCTATGCATTGCACTGGATGCTGAGCTCAAGGAGATGCAAGAGAGGATGGCGAGCAGGCATGTATATGAAGCATCGGGAAGGGCATATATATTATCAGGACTAAGCTCACACTCATGGCAGAGAGCAACTGCACGTGGTGATTCTACAGATGGTTCTAGTCTTGTTCAGGCCTATCAAACCCGATCAATGGCTGAGATGCTTAGTCGGTCTCAGGCTACATTATTGGGTAGTCCAATAGCTCAAAGGCTTGTTCATCCAAAGCCGAGGTGATGTCCTAAGCTTTTCATGAAGAATTTCCTACGTCTTAAAAGGTTCAAAATGCCAATATTGTTATTTTTGTTTTGGGTTTGGGGGATAAATTGGAGTGATAAGAGGAGCGGTTTTGGTTGTCAATATTGTTCCTGTTTTTATTTGGCGAAAGAATAAAACTCGATGAAGCATGGTGGATATATATATATATATATATATATATATATATATATACACACACACACACACACACACACACACACACACACACACACACACACACACACACACACACACGAGGGAGGGTAAAGAAAAAATGGAACATTAGGTAGGTTCTACATCTTTTTCATTTTTTTTATGTTGTTTCTTGTATCGTTTTGTGTTATTGTTGGGGGTGATGTACATAAGAACTGGTTTCATTTCGAAGAGGCTTAAGTTTGTAATTGTAGGAATATTTGGGTGAAACTTTTGATCTACTACTACTATATAAGATACCTGCATTGTGATTTTCCTAGCAATGTTTTGCTGATGACTGGAGTTATTTTACTTTTAATTCTTGAAACAGTGGTGTGGAATATTTGACTGGAGTGATGTTTTGCTGATGACTGGTGTAATATTTGGCTTGTGTTATTATGTGGTGTGGAAACTATATCAAGATACTGTTGGCTAAGCCCTATAATGCATTATGTCTGTATGTGATGCCATTATTTGAGCTCTTTGAGATAACTAAGCAGTACAACAGAAAGAAATCAAGAATATAAACCATTTAATGTTAAAACTGAAACCAATCAATTTTTAATTATTTTTTTTGCTAAATGAAACCAACCAACTTTTGTAGAATACTTCTTTCCCCACCCCCACCCCCACCCCCCCAACCCCCCAAAAAAAAGTCCTATTTGGAAAAGTTGAATATGAATCTTTTTTGTATTATGTTTACCCTTTTTTTTTGCGAGTCAGAAACAAAAACAAGACACTTACTTTCTTACCCCTTTCCATCTTCTTGCTGATTAGCAGCCACTTTTAGTGAATATTAAAATTGAAATGAATTGTCAAATTTTAATTTTTCAGATTTATAAATTTATTTTTAATTGAAATTTCAAAAGTCGTCAAACATCTCGTAAAAGTTGTTCCTTAGCTGGCGGTGTCCCATGTCGAGATAAATTGGAATAAAAAAAATTGTAAATTTAATTGTTAAAATTTGACTTATTTCATAGATAAAAAGTAGCCTTTTCATCTGTATTCACTTTTGGTTACACATTGTGGCCCATGGCACAAAGCTTCCACTATAATTTTAGCTGCTACTTGTTGAACTATTTTTCCCCCATGTTTATCATGTCAATGATTAATTTGGCACTTTCCTATGGATGGATATTATTGACTTTTCTCATAGTCACTAGGAATCTTGGATGTTAATGATATATTATTCTTTTTTGTTTTTATCTCTAAAAATGATAAATACTTAGGCTACATAGATTAGGACCTATCCGGTAATCATAAAGTTAATTTTATGATAAATTGGTCAGTGCTGACACGTAGAGAGATTAATTTTCGGCTTGCGTGTCAACACTGATTTGATCAATTGACCAAAATTTATTTTATGTTAACCGCGACAGTCAAACATTCAGTAATAAAATTTTAATAACTAATTTAAAAATAGTGTCATTTTACGGTACTATTTTCATTTTAAATTATTGACTTTCGAAAATTAATTTAAAATTCAAATTTAGATGATTTATTAAAAAAAAAGTTTAGTGCAAAATGAAATTTAACACATGGTTTACACGTTGTTGCATGTCTCTACTTGTGGTTTAAAAACAATCAAATTAGGACTCGTAGTTTTCCAAAATTTGCATGTCCATATCTCCTATTTAACATACTAGCCACTTTTATTTGCTTTTACTTTAATTATTCTCTTTTTATCACCATCTACTTGTCAAAATCAACCCCCAAAAATTCATTAAAAATATTTGATAATTCAAATCGTTGAGGTGAAAAATATATATACTTTATTTTTGTAGTATTTATATTAAATTATGTCTTATTTAATCGTTGCCTAAAGTTGTTTATAAAATGCCCAAGTTTTATTTATTGTGTTTTTTGGTTGGGGAAAAAAAATTAGTTTCAAGAATTTCTATAAAATTTTTGGTAATAAAGTAATTGCTACTAATAGGTTGTTTAAGAGCTACATTAGCAGATCAACTACATTGCTATTATTTATAGCACCACACCACCATTATTACATTCTTTAATTAATATTAATATGCATTTAAAAATATTAAATTATTTTCAAAAATTATCATTTTATAAACATATCTCTACTTTTTTCACAACGGAGAGAGCAGTTTACAATTATGAAAATTAAAATTTAATTAAAAAAGCCGAAATGAAATAACTTTAATATTAGAAAATCAATTTGGTTATAAGAAGTTATATAATTTGGGTGTTTAATTTCCTAAAATATCATAATACTAGAAAGAGAAGAAAAAAAATCCTAGCACTGGCCACATAGGTGGTGACATACAACACAGGTGGTTAATTACATTTTACCTAAATTTTATAATCAATAATACTTCTTATATAGTTTACAATACTCATTATTGCATCCTACCGACTAAATTAAAATAATTTTAACAGGAAAAAATTGTGAATAGTTAAGAAAACTGATATTTCAACTTGTTAAAATGTTATTTCTACACAAGTCTCCCACATGAAAGTGAGACCCGCTCACTATTCATGCGAGATGAATCATGCAAAAATATATATTTTTTATATGAAAATATCAATTCCAATAGTTAATCATCAATTAAGAAGGCACATTCTTTTATAACCTCACACAACTAGGTATATAAGAGAGAGGAGTGGTTAGCATGAAGTTAACTTTAGTCAATTGACCAATACAGAAAGCAGGTCGGGAGGTGATATCTCCCTGCAGACTGCATGTATTGATCAATTGATCAACTTAAACTTACCATGAACCGGATCCATAAGAGAGAATCACTAACAGAAGAATCAAAAACTCATCTTTGATGCTTTCCTGGTTTTGATCCCCAAGTTCATCATACGGTCTACAGAGATTTATTAGAGCCATAAACTTGCACATATTCACAGATGCAGTATAATTATCACAAATAAATAATAATAATAAACAGCCAAATGCCTCAAATTTTTCTTTGACCGACACTATAGCATCAACCTACCTGTCAGTAGATATGAGATGCCAGAGCAAGGAAGGAAAACTGGTACTGGTACATCTCCGAAGGAAAGATGATGCCTCGACAAAGTTTATGAATCAGACTTGAGCTTATTGGGTTTGGGAATTTTCTTAAACTCGTAGTCGTTTATGTCAACCTTATTTGCCATAGCCTGTAGCGAAGAGCAATATGTAGATTAGCTTTACAAACAATATAATTAAACATATTAAAAAAATTGATGCACCTTCAGCTCCGCTTCCAATGAAATCTTTTTAGGGCTATATGCTCCGAGAGGTCCGGTTCTTGATAGTGCCTTTCTGGCTTCAATGATCTCCCACTCCTGGTCATCTTTCACCTTAGCAATATCCTTGCTGAACTACAAAAAAATTAGATCTTAGGGTTACATATAATGACAACGAAATAACATTATAATTAAACAGTGACCAATACTGATTACATTACTAGCATCCAGATAATGATCTAAAAGTTCCGAAGAGATGAGACTCAGTCTCTATATTCTTAATATGGACAACTTGGAGGATAAGGAGAACAAATGTTTAGAGAAGTTTTAGTCACACATGCTACAGAAATCTAATCTTCCTTGTCATGATGAGATACCCATACACAGCAAAGTTTCTATGTACTTGGAGGGACAGGAATAGTAGATGCTTCTACATACTCTTGATAATCTGAGAAGCAGATTTATCGCACTTGGAGGAACAGGAAGAGTAGACGTTTTGAGCAAAGCTTTTGTGCCACATGTTACAGTATATGAGGTAATCAAATCTTCTTTGAATAACAACATACCTAGTCTACTGTTTCAGAGTCAATTATTTTCCAAACTAGAAGCGGGAGCATATGTATGTCTATTAACAGCATTAGACAGCATGCCCTCAAACTCGGGTTAAGGGGAAACTTTCTATAATACAATAATGATATACAAACAGACCATGATTTGAAAGTAAAAAAAGCTAAAAAATACAATGTACTACAAAAGGCAAGTGTCTAGTCTTCTATCAGAAGTTCATAAAGACCACAAAACCCTTCCATGATTCCATCCATAATTTCCGATCTTATAAACAAGTATTTAGTCACATGTCTAAGAAAGTTTTGTATCTCCTAAAAGCACATAACTCTTGCAACATGACATAGGTAAACTTTGCACAGAATTCAGTAATAGGCAAAACGAAATTTCTGCACGTTATTAATGCAAAAATGGAGATGCTACCCCTTGGCTGCAACAAATTAAGCAATGAGACAGCAGATGCAACTCAGCCGACATTTATAATCTTCGATTATGAGCCACTAAAATCAATCTCTAAAGCTTCTGCTATCAGAACCTCTATCAAGAAGGTACAAACAAAAATATCCCCTATCTACCTGCTCAACTTGTAATCAGGTTCATCATTCATGTGCTTCAATTTCAAAAACAAGTTTCTTAAAGCTAGATGTCAGTTCACCTTGTCAACAAACCAAGAATCTAGGCTCAAGCTAGTTCCGGCAAAAAAGTAGATTTTGAAACAGCTGCCACGAGGAATTTAAAAAGTAGATGTCAGGCTCAAGAAGGAAGAATGTACACAAGTTTGCTCATTTGTTTTTTTTTTTGATAAAAGAAGAAAATTTATTAATAGAAAAAAAAAAGGAAACAATAAAAGGGAGAACAAGAGTCCACCCTCAACGGACTAAAAAACAAAGATAAAAAAGAGCAATTAAAAAAGTGCAGCCCTCCAACCTCTACACAAATCAAACACAAAGATACCTCTAAAGGCCCCCGTAAAAGAAGCAAGGAAAATAATCCAACCATTCAATAGCTTAAAAGAAGAGCAACTTCCTCTAAACAGTCTAGCATTATGCTCATTCAACATTTTGTTCATTTGTCAAAGGAATTTTCTTAGCAACCTACCACGAGGAGCTCCAGAAGGAGTTCTCGACTTTATTTCTATAATTTCCATGAGGATTCCAATATACCCTGGTTGAAACATAATATCCTATAAATAACCAACCTTAGTTACAGCCTACAAGATATTCATTACTGAGAGCACCACTAATGCAAACTACTCCGTTAACTATGAGATTGTAAGCCAAGGGCCAAAGAGAGAATTAAATAAGGCTAGGGACTTAGTAGTTAGTTTGGAGTATTCTAGATGTAGCTGTCACATTGCTAGTGCTATTGGTTCCAAAGCGGCCAAGCTTGGTAGTTAGTGTAGGGTAGGTATAAATAAAAGTAAGGCATGAATGAACAATGTTTTAAAAGGCGTTATGCGGGAGGCGGGCGGGCGGGCGGGGGGCCTAGGCAGAATTTTTTATTTTAAGCCAATTTTAATATTTTATCTTACATTTATTCAAACAAAACAATAATATAAAGCATAACAATCTATAATAAAAATAATAAAGACATTTGCTTAAAGTTCAAACACATATCCATATTGCTAATGTCAAAGTTCAAACACAAACATGCAATTCTTCAAAGTTCAAACATATTTTAACATATTAATTTTATTCATAAACAAGATTGCTATTAAATAATAAAATTTAAAATTTCAAGAATTTAATTCAATATTAAAACTTAAGAAACTAAACATAAATTTAAGAATTATATTAAATTAAACTAAATATTTTAAATGTATCATCATTTATATAATTTGAAGTTGGTACAAGTTCAAAAAATAACAACTATAATAAAATTATTCATTTTGACTTGATATTGTTCACTTCTTGTTGTGATTTGATATGCTACAACCTATGGTAAATCATTAAAAAAATAAATATATCAAGATCTGGTTTGAGTAGTTATTAAAATTAAAAAAAAAAAACTCTCCACATAGATGAGGCGCTAGGGGGGCTAGCGCCTAGGCGAGGATTTTTAGAACACTATGTATGAATATGATGTAGGAGAATTAGCTTTGCCATTCTTTGATCCCTCTATGTCTATTTTCCATATATAAGTCTATCTATCTTCTTATCCAAACTTCTCTTTCAAACCCTAATTCTGTATACTATATCTAGTCTCTAAGTTCCCCCCTAAGTCTCTCTACCCTTGTCATTACCCTGTTTTCTCTGATTTTCTGCAATATAATCACGAGTGACCATCATCATTTTGGGACAAACCCATTTACGGATTGTCCCACAAAAGCACCATTAAAACCAACATTGATAACTCAATACACTGCTTCGGCTTGTTAACTCAATCGACATGGCTGGTCCTTCAAAAAGAAACTTCAACCACAGGTTATGACAAGAAATTTTGAGCTTTATGGAGTTCATCGATGAAAAAATTCAGCAATGGTAGAAAATGAAAGAGAAACTCGAGAAGAAATTACCTATATATTTTACTGAGTCAAATGGCACAAGTCTATGATAAAGTTTCATCCACTCCTTCTGGTAATGAAGAGAAATAGATACGGAACAAGACTTTTTTAGAAGCCCTCTATATATTAAAAAAGAGAGGAAAGGCAACAAGATGAGGAGGAAGACCAAAGAAGAAGAAAAAATACGATTGAAAATGAAGGGCGAAGAAGGATCAGAGCAAAAGCTTATTTGTAAATAGAAGTAAGGCATGTATAGAGATGACTATTAGTAATTGAAAAGATTTAGCTTAGTTATTCTCTTATCCCTCTCTCTCTATATTCTCTTTCTCTCTTTGACTTCTCTGCCTACATGCTCTCTATATCCATCTATCTTCTTCTCCAAACTTCTCTTTCAAACCCTAATTCTTCAAACTATATGTAACCTCTAAGTTCCCTCTAATTTTTTCTCCCTTCTCAATACATTTTTTTCTCTTATTTTCTGCAATATATTCACAAGTGACCGTCATTTTGGACCAAACCCATTCCGGGATTGTTGTATCCAGCCCTCACAAGCATCATTAAAACAACAATTGCGATTTCTTAGTTAACTTTAAACAAGGTTTAAGCTTTACAGAGATCCAGAATCCAAATGAGTTTACATAAGTGCTGAAACACTAGTTACAATTCCCCTGGTGGGGCCTCTAGTTTTCAACCCTTGTTATAAATTAGTACTTATGACTTCTTCGTAAAACTTACTATATTAAAGTTTTGAATTACAGCTGTCAAGAAATTATTATACATCTAAAATTAACAGTAGTAAAGGCAATTATTCAGATTAGGTCTGCCACAGGGAAAGTGCTGGGATAAATAGTTTGTGTAAAAACTAATGTTTGACAGTTTAACACAAGGGTAGGTGCTGCTTTATAATTCGAATTTGATTTCTTATCCACTGAATGTTGAACATTGTTACGCATAACTCACAAAGATACTATGATGTGAACGTTATATTTAAATTATTGGAAAATAACACTGACCTGCCTTGCAAAAGATGACCAAGGCCAAGTGCCCCAACGACGGTGAGTGATATCATAGGTAGTCCATATCTGACAAACGGGGATCTTCTCCCCCATCTTTTGAATCCTGAAGATGAGTTCTGAAACTTTGTAGCTCCCACATCTATTTGTTTAGTAACTATCTTAGATCCATCCATTGTTGTCACAGCCACAACCAGATTATTAACTGCATTGCAACAACAACCTAAGAGTGAAGATTGAACCACTCAGGTTAACTTCTTCTCCGTCAACAAGTGGAGAAGTCATGTACTTACGCAGTCTATATACTATGTCAAGGAGTTCAAAATTTTCAACAGAATATCCTGATACTTTTTTTATAACTTTTATAATAAAAGACTATCCTAATCAAATAGGGTACCTTACAATCAAGAAATATTTTTAGGAAACTGCCAAACGCTCCATTCTTCCACCACTGTTAGTTTGTTTTCGGTTTCTCCTCCTCTTCCTTTATAATCCTCTTCTCCCTTTACAATATACTAATTGATATATTTTAACATTATAAAATCTAATAAAAATATTATATGTAAAGGGAAATATGAGAGTGAAATTGTCAGAGGAAAAATGTTGAACGTGAAAAATAAAAGAGATGAGGTGGGAGAGAAAAAAAGATGACAAGGTTAATTATGAGTCATGACAAAGATTTAAATATGTGAGTAGTCGAGTAGAAGTGAGACTGTGTGAGGAACACCATAAAAGATCATGAAGAGAAAATAGGGGATTAGAGAAACAATATAATGAGATATATCACTTTATCAAGATGAGTTCTTTTATATAGATAGAGTTTGTATTAACTGTGAGCAAACAGAGTTTTTATGTTTTCAA
The DNA here is from genome assembly GCA_020205605.1 of Panax ginseng. Lineage (NCBI taxonomy): Eukaryota > Viridiplantae > Streptophyta > Magnoliopsida > Apiales > Araliaceae > Panax > Panax ginseng. Next base: position 30,048,225 of record CM035136.1, on the reverse strand, counting down.
ATTATTGTCTCAATCTAGTTTTAAGGTATCAACCATAAAAGTTAGAGTTGACTATTTAATAGAAGTAATTCTTTTATAATTTCAAAGCTCCTCTTCTCCGTCAGCAAGTGGAGAAGTCACGTACTTATGCAGTCTATATACTATGTCAAGGGGTTCAAAATTTTCAACAGAGTAACCTGATACTATTTTTTAACTTTTATAATAAAAGACTATCCTAGTCAAATTGGGTACCTTGCAATCAGGAAATTTATTTAGGAAACTGCCAAATGCTCCATTCATCCACCACTGTTAGTTTGTTTTCGGTTTGTTGTCCTCTTCCTTTATAATTCTCTTCTCCCTTTACAATATACTAATTAATATATTTTAACATTATAAAATCTAATAAAAATAGACTAAAAGACAATGTGCACCCCAAATTTTACACCCTTGTTGACATTTGCACTCTAAACCAAAAAAGGTGTCTAAGTACACCCCAAATTTTAAATAAACGTAACAAAAAGCACACTGTCGTCAATTTACCGGTCAAAAATGACCGGCTAAGGCTGTAATGTGGGATCTAGAGGGGTATTTAAGTCATTTTCTTTTCATCTTCCCCAATATCTGGTCTTTTTTCCTTCTTTCTCTCCTCCATAACCAACTTCCTATCTCTTCTCTATTTCTCTCATCTCCTTCCATCTCACAAACCGAAAATGGCTTCTTTATTTCTCTCTCCTTCCATTTGTTTGTCGGAATTTAATCCAGTTGTTTGAATTGCTTTGATGCAGTTGCTTACTGCAAATACACAATTACTCGGACACACTTCCATTAAATCCATTCGAGTCTAACCTCATCTTGTGGTGCCTGGCCTCCCTATGAACTCTGACTTTCTCAATCTTCTTAATGGCCTTAAAACTGAGTTAATAGACAAGCAGGAGGTGGATTAATTCAAATGTTAAGTTCTTTAATGTTAAGTCCTTAAAACTGAGTTAATAGACAAGCAGGAGGTGGATTAATGAGTTTACCATACATCCACCAAGTGTAAAGCAAGTATGAGTTTCTTGGAGTATGAGAGTAACACTAAACAACATATGTCTGATAATTAGACTGTTGGTAGAAGAAGCTTAATGTATACTCCCACCCGTTCCATGTCTCCTTTCTGCTATCCAAATTTCGTTCCTTTCCACCTCGTTCTCTCTAAAAGAATTACCTAAATTGTATTTCTATGTTCAAGTTCTTTTAAGTTTCGGCTGAAACAAAGAAAGAAGGCCAATAATTGAATTTATAAATTGATTTGGGAAGGAAATTCGAACAGCATCAGCAAAGGGAGTTTATAAGTTAATTAGCAAAGTTAAAATTTTAGCAAATTAAATTTGGTGCAAGGTAATATTGATGTTCCCAACTATTTTAGAAAATTGAATAATTATTGCTTGTGTATCATTGTTGCTATGGTTGGGTTATAAATTATTAAAGAGGATGTGTTGTAATCGTTGTGTGATTAATAATAGTGGAATTTATGGGTTAGAATCCATCTAAACATGTATGAACTCTGTTTTTAAAAGTAATGCATTTAGTATGTTTGATAATATGGCTCTTAGAGGTGGTCAAGCAAAAAAAGGGGAATTGGTCAAGTTTGTGAACAAAGAAGTCTTTATATATGTTATATGAAGTAATCAAAGTAGTTTGAGCAAGTCAAATTGAGTTCAAAAGCTATATTGAGAGAGATGAACAAATTGAGTTTGGCTAAAAAACTGCTTCAACATGCCAGTTTCTCTTCATCCTAAAATTCTTGTGGCATTTAATCTACAAAATTGGAATATCTGCAAATGGCAATTTATGAATCACAATATCACGTCGATGAGCTCAGTTTATGAATATGGAAGGAGAGGAGAGAAATAGGGAAACCATCTTTGGTTTGTGAGAGGGAATGAGATGAGAGAAATAGAGAAGAGAGAGGAAGTTGGTTATGGAGGATAGAAAAAAGGGAAAAAGACCAGATATTGGGGAAGATGAAAAGAAAATGACTTAAATACCCCTCTAGATCTCACATTACAGCTTTAGCCGGTCATTTTTGACCGGCTAATTGACGACAGTGTGCTTTTTGTTACGTTTATTTGAAGTTTGGGGTGTACTTAAACACCTTTTTCAGTTTAGGGTGCAAATGTCAACAAAGGTGTAAAATTTGGGGTGCAGATTGTCTTTTAGTCATAAAAATATTATATGTAAAGGAAAAAGTGAGTGTGAAATTGTCAGAGGAAAAATGTTGAACGTGAAAAATAAAAGAGATGAGGTGGGAGAGAAAAAAAGATGACAAGGTTAATTATGAGTCATGACAAAAATTTAAATATGTGAGTAGAAATGAGTAGAAGTGAGGCTGTGTGTGAGGAACACCATAAAAGATCATGAAGAGAAAATAGGGGATTAGAGAAACAATATAATGAGGTATATCACTTTATCAAGATGAGTTTTTTTATGTAGATAGAGTTTGTATTAACCGTGACCAAACAAGGTTTTTATGTTTTTAAATTATTGTCTCAATCTAGTTTTACAGTATCAACCATAAAGTTGTATATTTAATAGAAGTAATTCTTTTATAATTTCAAAGCTCCTCTTCTCCGTCAGCAAGTGGAGAAGTCATGTACTTACGCAGTCTATATACTATGTCAAGGAGTACAAATTTTCAAATAGGGTACCTCGCAATAAAGAAATATTTTTAGGAAATTGCCAAACGCTCCATTCATCCACCACTGTTAGTTTGTTTTCGGTTTCTCCTCCTCTTCCTTTATAATCCTCTTCTCCCTTTACAATATACTAATTGATACTCCCTCCGTCCCATAATAAACATCCTAATTTGACTTTCATGGTCAAATTGACTATTTTTAGAATTATTAATCAAATTCCATTCCGAAACTCGACACTAGTAGTAAATTCTCCGTAGTTTATTATGATCATAATCACTTGGCTTATATTTTGATTTTTTTAAAGATTCATTTATTTAAAAATGGTCAATTTGACCTTGAAAGTCAAATTAGGATGTTTATTATGGGACGGAGGGAGTATATTTTACCATTATAAAATCTAATAAAAATATTATATGTAAAGACAAATGTGAGTGAAATTGTTAGAGGAAAAATGTTGAACGTGAAAAATAAAAGAGATGAGGTGGGAGAGAAAAAAAGATGACAAGGTTAATTATGAGTCATGACAAAGATTTAAATATGTGAGTAGTCGAGTAGAAGTGAGACTGTGTGAGGAACACCATAAAAGATCATGAAGAGAAAATAGGGGATTAGAGAAACAATATAATGAGATATATCACTTTATCAAGATGAGTTTTTTTATGTAGATAGAGTTTGTATTAACCGTGAGCAAACGGAGTTTTTATGTTTAAATTATTGTCTCAATCTAGTTTTACAGTATCCATAAAAGTTAGTGTTGTATATTTAATAGAAGTAATTCTTTTATAATTTCAAAGCTGAGGGCCCAAAACATCCTACTCTCACTTTATAATACACTGTATCCGCTGGACACAAAATACACGTGACCAAAAAAAGTTCAATGACAAATGAAAAAAGTAATAACTACATATCCTAGTCAATGTTCTAAAAGGCGCTAGGCGGGAGGCCGCGGGGGGGCTAGCGCCTAGGGGGCCTAGGCGGGATTTTTTATTTTAAATCAATTTTAATATTTTCCAAACAAAACAATAATATAAAGCAAAACAATCTATAACAAAGATAATAAAAGTCCTTGCTTAAAATTCAAACACATATCCATATTGCTAATGTCAAAGTTCAAACACAAACATGCAATTGTTCAAAGTTTAAACATATTTTTAACGTATTAGTTTTATTCATAAATAAGATTGCTATTAAATAATAAAATTTAAAATTTCAAGAATTTAATTCAATATTAAAACTTAAGAAACTAAACATAAATTTAAGAATTATATTGAATTAAACTAAATATTACCAATGTATCATCATTTATATAATTTGAAGTTAGTACAAGTTCAAAAAATTACAACTATAATAAAATTATCAATTTGACTTGATATTGTCCACTTCTTGTTATGATTTGATATGCTACAACCTGTATTATGAATATGGTAAATCATTAGAAAAATAAATATATCAAGATCTTGTTTGGATAATTATTAAAAAAAAAAACTCTCCGCCTAGACTCCGCTTAATTTTCTGAAGGAATTTTTTTGCTGCCTTGGGCCTAGGTGAGACGCCAGGGGGGCCTAGCGCCTAGGCGGGCCGCCAAGGGGACCTAGGCGGGAATTTTTAGAACACTGGTCCTAGTTGGTGCAAGAAACAAACAGAAAGATCCATAAATAACTTGAACAAAATAACGAGGCACTTAGAAAGAAAGCATTTAGGTATACAAAAGGTTTGTTTATAACACTTGGGTTATGTTAGTCTTAAAACAACAAATCACAAATGGATTAAAGAAAACAATAAAAAACCGTCACAGAAAGAAGAAAAACATGTAACAGAGAAAAAGCTAAAATAATAAGATAGAAACAAAGAGAAGAAATTAGAAAACTTCCTATCTACATTTTTTAACCTAGTGTTCAGCAGGATGGGATGGGAACCCACTATCAGAGTTTCCTGTCTCTATGTTTTCTTTTCCAAGACATTCAATGTACAACAATGACCGTGGAGGACATTTATAGACAAAATTCGAAAAACTTTATGAGCTTTGAATATTTACTACTTTTGCAATTCTATTAAAGCTGCATCAGTGAACTTGTATTAAACACCTGAATAACATTGTCAAAGGCATACAAATAAGAATATCCACTCAAAAATGATAGCATACTATTTCATTAATAGCGAAGCTCCTAATAAAAAACACTAATCACAATAGGTGGTAGCGTTGGAAAACATTTAATACATTTTTGTTATTTTCTATTATCTCCTCTCCCAGAAAATAAATTGTTTGTTTTGTCTTTTTTACCTTCTTTTCACAGTGAAAGTTTGTTATTGGCACTGATTCTCCCTTTGCCACTCCCCCCATCTTTGTATATTTTTGTGCATCCAAGTGCTAAAGTTTTCTCATAAAAGTTGTGCTATCAATCTATAATTCATTGCCCCATATAAATGGTGAGCATAAACAGAACTTCATCTTCTCCTACTTTGATATATTTAGCAAAAATTTAGAACACCCTAATTCTAAAATATGCAGTTGAGAAAAGTTGAAGAAACCTAACCTTAAACATATAATTGAGCAAAATAGTGAAAATGCCCTAGTTTTCTGCTTCACTTCAAAATCCATTGAACATGATGATGGTTAAAGCCATACCCCTTCAAATTCTGCAACAAAGAGAGCCGATCAGAATCAAACTTGCCTTAATATGATTTCTTATCATATCATATTAGGGAATTGAGGAACTGAGATAGCAAGCAATCGATTAAGGTGTGAGATGAGAAGTAGACGCCTGGGCCAATATACCATACTGACCCATATAATATAAGTTTAAAAATTACTATTAAAAAAATCAAAAATTTATAATATTACCTCAAATTCAAATTATAAGATTATTGGCTTTTAAAAATATTTTTAAACTCGAGATAAGTCATTAAAAATTACAATGAGTAGTATTTTTTAAATAATTTATAATATTTATTATATTTAATAAAATTTAAAATATTATATCTTAAAATGATCTTAAATTAACTTTAAAAGATAAATAATAATCTTATATTTTAAAATGGATGAAGTATTATTTATGGATTTCACACAGCCTATTGCCAACTGTAACGTAGGGTATCTATGAATTTTTATTTTTTTTCTAAGAAACTATACTCAAATATTTTAGATATATAATTATTTCTTTTTTTAATTAATTCATTAACGTATAAGCCTAAAAGAAAATTCAGGACCTATCCTAAAGAAAAGAAGCATAAGAAGAAACAGAGATTTTCTTTCTTCAAAACCTCCAATCTGTTACAAATGTGGAAAAGTAGGACATAAAAGTCCTGAATGTACCACTAAGCAGAAAATTAACCAACTGGTTAAAGATGAAGGCCTAAAAAGGCAGCTCTTAGCAGTTCTGTTAAATTCTGAAGAAGAATATGATTCATCTTTGGACTATGATTCAGAGGAATCATCAAGTACCAGTAGCAGCGAAGTATCAACATCAGATCTTGATGATTGCAATTGCGAAAACGAAGAATCATGTCCGTGTGCCTTAAACGGAGTATCAATCAATGTTTTGTCTAAAGAAGACAGTTTGATTCTCGATATCATTGATCAAATTAATGATTAGAATAAAAAACGGCAGATGATTGAAAAATATATTCAGCTACTAAAAGTAAGAAGAATTAGAAAAAAGAATATAAGCTTGACCCAGGCCGATATTCTCTAAAAAAAATTATTTGATAAGCTTGTACAGTTTGGAAAATCAACAGTTATATATATCACAATTCACAGAAAAAGCAAAAGCCAGAAATTTCTTTCACTCGAGCACTAATAAATGAAGCAGGAAATAAGGAAACTACAATGAGCAGGCTAGCATAGCGTGACAATTTTCAACATCATCACTTCTTAATAAAATCCGTCATTCTTCCCTAATTTTCTTCACAATAACACAAATTTTTAATAACCAAAAGAATCAGGTTCTTTTGAACAGGCACCACATGATACTGGTTTATATTTGTGAATGTCGTTGGTGTTTCCACCCCCAACAAAGCATTGTTTCTTCTGTTTCTTAGTGCCTTCTTAAACCAGCCCAGAAGAGTGTTTCATCTCAAGCCTATAGTCATTAAACATTCAGCAACTAATCACTCTATACTTCCCTTGGAACTGCAATAATTTGTGATAGTTTATCAACTCAAGGAAAATCAATGAAGGCAAAGTGCACTCAATATATATATATATATATATATATATATATATATATATATATATATATATATATATATATATATATATATATAACATCCCAATTGATAACTTTTGTGGAAATACAAGTCTCAGAACATACACTCAATAGTTGTAATTATGAATTTCAATGCTTGAGATCAGTAGATATGAACCACAAGGTCCACAAATAGCAACTACTTAAAGAATAAATCTAACAAATATAAACTCTCTTTTTGTGAATTTATCAAATTTTGAAAACTAAAATGTGTAAAAGTTTAGTTAATTACTTTTAGAGTTTAGAAGATGTTTTCAAGAAGTAAAATAATTTAAGATGTTTTCTGTATGAAGTAGAATAATGAAACACTTTCCACAAACTGAAGATTGATGTCATGCAAAATAATATGACCATCAAAAAAATTAGTAGTTAAACATTGGCTACTGAATTGCTTACAGTTTAGAACCTAGAAAGACTGAAGATGAAGAAAAAAAATAAACAAAATTAATCCATTCACAAATTAGGAACGCAATAACAAGAGTAGAGAAAAGCCATGTTTTCAAAATTCATAAAATTCAATTGAAACTATAACAGAAACATAACACAAAATTGGTCCAATTACACATCTAAACAGCTAAATCCATAACCCCATAACAACTAATATAAATCATACATGTGAAAGCTTCTCATTAATTTGGATAGTAGATGGAAGATTTTGAATTACCTGCTTGCTGCTTCTGCAGTTGTGTTAACAAAAGAAAAGTCGTGAGAGATGGTCCGATGGAAGTCGAAGATTGGAAATTTGGAACCGGTGAGAGATGAGACTTAAGAGGCAGAGGGGCGGGGCCACGAGGGAGCGGAGGCGGAGGTGCGGAGAGGCCGGAGACGGAGTCGGGGAGAGGGCAGAGGCGGAGTCGGGTAGAGTGCGAAGGCGGAGGCTTTTGGTTAGGGCAGAGAACCAGAGACTGAATTGATTTGGGTATTGACTATTGAGAATAATCGAAATATTGATTCGGTTATTCGATTTTACCGGTGGTTTTCTCAGCCATAATATTGACCATCTATCTATGTAATAAAATACAAATAATTTTGAATTTTTGATTCATTTTAATAAATTATGTGGGCTGTCCAAAATTTGTGATAAATTCTACCGTGCATAATGTCAGAGACACGGACGGTTGCTAGTCTATCTATACAAAATACAAGTGTTTTTGAATATAATAATATAATATAAGTTTTAAAGTTACTATTAAAAAATATATCTATACAAAATAATCTATACAAAACACAAGTGTTTTTAAATATAATAATATAATATAAGTTTTAAAGTTACTATTAAAAATATATCTATACAAAACACAAGTGTTTTTGAATATAATAGTATAATATAAGTTTTAAAGTTACTATTTAAAAATTCAAAATTTTATAATATTACCTCTGATTTGATTAACTTTTGAAAATATTTTTAAACTGAAGATAATTTATTAAAAATTACAATGAATAATATTTATTATTATATTTAATAAAATTTTAAAAATTATATTTTAAAATTCTACGAAATTGACTTTTAAAGATTAATAATAATATTATATTTTTATATTTTAAAATGAATGAAGTATTTTTTATGAATTTCACACATCATAACGCTAAGAAACCATACTTAAATATTTTAGATAAATAATTATTTCTTTTTTTTAATTAATTAATTTCTATGATTTAAAATATAGAGAATGATCCATAACATCTATTTGCTATGAATCAAAAAGTGGCATATAACATCTATATCTTCTATTAGTAAAATAAAGGGCTGGGTCACGATGTCCGCTAGCGGACGTGACTAATGCTAATTTTTGTCATTTTTGCCCCCCACTTTAGCCATCTCAAATTAGGAGGTCAATCAATAGAAATTTCTTCCTGTCCACTATTAATTCTAGCGAACGCATATTAACTCATTTGGGAAAAAAAGGTAACTATCACTCTACAGTGCCACTCGGTGATGCGATTTGTGCGAACTCATGAACCCTAGTTCACAATGATCTGCAAATCGACAACAAGTTGTGGAAAATTGACTTTATTCGTCCAAAATTATTGTTCTACAACAAACTAATCAACATTTAATCAGTAAACTTGTTATTTAATAACCCAAATTTGAAGGTGATGCGATTTTTCATGACTCTAACCTGTTAGGAAATTATATTTCTTGCGAAAATTTTAATTTTATCATTTAGGTGCTTGAGACAATCTCTATGCTTACAGTAGTAGTGATTAATATTGTTGTTGCTGACTTATTCATTACTGATTTGCCGCTGTTAAAGTACCGATATTCATTACTGATTTGCCACTGTTATCACCTCTTTATGTATATAAAGCTCATGGAGTTGATTGATCCTTCCTATATGGCATTGTCGTATATACCTTAAGGTAATATTTAAAAATTATGTGCTTATCCAAATTGCCAGGCATCATAAACCTCAACTAGTGGTTCAAAACTTATGAAACAAAGTAGTAGTAGTAAATAAATTGGACTGATGTGAAGAAATTTTAGATGATATGTGGGTGTAAAACTCATGGACTATTCTAGTGATTTCAATCCCATGGACTATATAGTCTCTGGATTAGTAATTCTATCACTATTTTATCCTTTAAAATTCATGCTTTTTTGCTAGAATTGAATTGAATCTAAATCTCTGTCTTTAATGTATTTCCATGGGCAATGTCAACTGATTCTACAAAGAGGAGATTGCAAAGAAGTTCGAGTTGAGGGTAAAATTGTGAGTTCTTCATCTTATACTTTATGCTTTTTTTATCCTAATGAGTTAGAATCTCAAAGATTTGTTCCTTCTCCCTTTACCTCTTAATGATAATTTTTATAAATTGTTTAATACTTGACATTGTGTTAAATTTTTAGGTAAGATATGAATATTAATCCCGGAGCTTTTGATCCTATTGTCTTATGACCAAGAAAATCATGTATCTTCAGACTTATGGCAAAATATTGTAAGTTTATTAATGTATAACAAATTTCTTTTAAACTTATGTTAGAAACTTTCATGTTTTGACAATTTTTGTCTTTATCCTCTGTTTGACTTGTAGGATAGGGATGTGTTAGAAATTTGTCAAATGTCTGCAAAATTAACTAAATGGAACATGATTGAACAACAAGAATATCTATTGGAACAATTAGGTTTCGGTATATTTTGTCATCAAGATGTAGTGTCAAAGATTAATGCATCTCTTGTATCTGCTTTTGTTGAGCGTTGGAGGAGATAAACAAATACGTTTCACTTAAATTGTGGAGATGTTGGCATTACTGTAGAGGATGTGGGATTTTTATTCGGGTTGCCCATATTAGGAAAAGCTTTGACTTGCGGAAAACTAAAACATCCCAAAAGCTATTTTATAAGGGTTTTTGGGCAACAAGCTACAAGTAGAGGACTGAGAACAATGTTATAAAAGGGGGGGACACAAGTTTACCTTGGTTAAGACACAAATGTGGACAGGTACCTAAAGATGCTACTTTAGATGATGTGGTAAAACATACTAAGGCAAATCTATTGTACTTGTGTGGCGCTATTTTGTTTCCAACCAAGAATAAAAATATTGTCCATCCTAGATATTTGTTTTTATTGGAAAGATTGGAGGACATAATTATATATGTTTGGGGGCAGCAGTTTTAGGGCATTTGTATAGGAGTTTCCATGATGCTACTCGCAAAACAGCGAAAAAATTCGCAGGATGTGCAACCCTGCTTATGATGTGGGCTCATGAAAGGTTCAAAATTGGTCGTCCTATCCCTAGGCCTAAGTCACAGAAGTTGATACCTAGGGTATTATCTTGGGCATACTCTTCTTTTGATCCTGATTCAAAATATTATCTACGCCGTAAAAATCCACATTATCATCTTGTGTTTTATCGAGGAGAGTTTGATAATATGTTGGAAATAAATTGGGTGTGGCATCCATATCAATTATTTGATAGACGTTTGGCTTGGGACTTTTTTGAGGCAAGGTTAGGTGGAGTCGCTCGTATACCTTTGATATATTATGACATTGTTGAGTTTCAAATGTCTGACAGATTTATGAGGCAATTTGGATATTTGCAGTCGTATCCATCTAATGCTGAAAACATGGTGGAATTGAGGAAGGAACATAAATTGTTTGAGAGAATAAATTATGAAAATCATAGAGCCAGTTATATTCGATTATGGGAGGCCTACATGGAGAGTTAAGAAGGGCAAGTATTGGTGGTTTTGTAGTAGATATCTACTGAGGATTATATGATATGGTACAGAGAAATTAGTCAGAGACGAATACACCATCCTCGACCCTTTAGGCATCAAGGGGAAGATTATGAGCAACAAACATTCATTAACCAATATGTGGCTATAAACATTGTAAGTTTTTCAATTTATAATACTTATTAATGTTTTTGTGTTTTAAATTTATGACCTTATTTTACTAATATAATTTTTTTTTTAAATTTTAGATTGAGACTGCAAAAGCCATATTTGAAATTTTTTTATTGAACTGCTAGCTGAGTTGAGAACCATGTATGAGTCATGGTTCAATACACTGTACCAGTCGTTCACGAATGATTACAAAGGGGTTCCAACCAAACAAAATCCAACGCAACCTCAAGTTGGACAAATGGAGATTGACATGATGGGACCCCAACCTACGGTTCAAGAAACTTAGCTTAACATTGACCCTTTACTCAACATAGTAAGAAATTGTCAGTTAGAAGGAGAGATGGAACAAAGCACACTCACTTTGTTAAGTACTTAAAGATTGACAAAACCACTTAGTTAAATCACCATTGGTTTAGTCCTACTAACACCCATCATACTTTCCTCATATCCATCCAGGCGATTTATACAAGTTAAGAGTTTAAGGATGTGAACTATCTAAGACCCAATGGTTGGTTATGGGCGCATGTATTGGATGCATATTTGTTGTTGTTGAGAGACAAAGAAGCTAAGATGAGGAGTGAAGGTATCCAACGATGGGCTTTATTTTATTTCATGCTAACGTACTTTGCAGAGTTGGGCACCCAAAACTTACCAAGTGTCGGAGTAAACAAAACAACCACACTCAAATTTTTAAGAAGTTACATCAATCCTCCAGTTGGTGCCCCAGTACATGAGTGTCATTACATATTCCTTCCATTCATCAACGAAAGCAATAGACATTTCTGCCTATTTATTTGGAGTGTCAACAAGTGAAAAGTAATGTTATTTGATCCACTTAATGATGATAAATCCTTAATGCAATTGTCACAATTATATCAAAACATCTTTGCGAGTGTGGTGAGTTCATTATTATATTACTTATTTTTTATGTCATCACATAGATATATATTATATGTTGGGAATTAAATGATTGTTTTGTGGTTTATAGGTGGATTTAATTCCTTTGTTGCTTCATTTGGCAAATCCTAAAGCAAAGTGGCCAAGATTGAAGCCGAAAGTTGAAGTCTGTGTGAATAGGCAGAGACAATAGAATTCAGACGATTGTGGCGTTTATGTTGCAAAGTTCGTATATTTTTTTTTCACCGGATAAACATCATGAAGGAACCGAGGTGCACTCGAAACGAGGCTTATAACTTTAGATTTAGAATAACACATGAGCTTAGGATGTGCAAAGCTAGGGACATTCCTGAAAAATATATTTGTAATGACCAAAATTTAGATTTAGATTCAAATGAAAACTAGTGAATGTATATTTGACTAACTTTCGTAATACGTTGTTTATTAACTCGGGTGAATAGTTTCAAAATGATTCCATTGGTTATAAGCATTGTGCGTTTAATTTTAAATCTTGCTATGGTTTTATTGGTTTAGTTGTATTGCAACAGGTTTCATTGGTTCAATATATATCTTGTTATGGTTTAAAGTGTTCATTTTGTATTGCAGAGTTTTTCATTGGTTCATTTTTATATCTTGATTTGGTTTCATGAGTTCAATTTGTATTGCAATCTTTTCATTGTTATGATTTTAGTTTGTCTATGGTTGTTATGTGTTTGGTAAAATCTAATTACGCACAACACGCAAGTATACGCGGTCAACAAATAATAAAGTAAAAGTAGAGTATCGTTCCCACGAGTAATTGTTAATACAAATTACCAAATAATAAAGTGCTTTTGTTTTTGTCTCAGTACCCCCGCCCCGGCGGGGGTCCTTTTTTAGAAATTTTCTACTTTGACGTTCTTTGGGAAAATGGACATAACGTCTTCATCTGAACTCCAATTTTGATGATTCAAGATGTTCCGAAAAGAGGAGACGTAGATCTACAATTTTCATTATTTGAGTTTTTCGAAATAAGGGCTGGAGAAATGCGAAAATTGGCTCTGAAGTGGCTGCTATGTAAATGGCAAGCCGAAAATGCGAATCTAGCAACCCCAAACATCGATCCAAGTAACTTTTATCCCAATTCCTACAAAATAACATAAAACATGCATGAATAGACACAAACACTTAAAAACATTCAAAAGATTAAGCTCAAATGCACTCAATTAATGGGTATAAAACACACTCATCAAATACCCACAAACTTAAATCTTTGATTGTCCTCAAGCAAAAACACAAAAGAACTAAAAATAAACAACCTAACTCAACTACATGAATGCATATACATGATCTACTTCCTAATATACCTAAGAACCCAGTAATAAATCAGTATGATATATAGCATCAGGCCTCAAAGATATCAATGATACTCAAACAATATATCCAATCAATTCAAAATCCATAACTCTAACCAGTTAGTCAATCCAAACATGTCATCACCAATGTTGTGCGTGTGTGCTTGTTAACCATTCTAACCAACCACAGTTCAAGAAACTCACATAACAAACTTCTTAGAAGAAAAATTTCAGTTTCAATTCAATTAATTTTGTGAACATGACAACTCTGGTTAAAACTAAGCAATTACCAAGTCTAAGGGTAAATACATGATTTATTTCTACTTTTATTCAACCACGAGGGCATTTTTGCTCTTTATCGTATTTTATTCATTTTTTATTTTATACACATGGCTGTGCAATGTCTTATTCCCTTAGGCTTTTAAATGTTACCTTAACGAACTTTCGACCAACGACTCCCAGACCATTAAGACCTTAGGGCGTTAGGTGTAAAGACAATCCCCTCGGGCTTACTTACTCAAGTAACAAAGGCCAAAAAACTAGACAAACATGCCACAGTGTTTATTCAATTTTTTTCTTTTCATCATTTCTTTTTTTTCTTCATTTATATATATATACCCCATAAATTCCCCCAAACTCAAGCTTTTACGTCATTCCAACCTTTACTGCCAGTTCACTAATTTTCTTAAATTTTAACCAAGATTTTCCCTTAGAAACAAATTATGAAACCTTGAACCAAGTGGATTAAAACAGCTAAACTTTAAGTGCTAACCGGTTACATAAGTTTTAGACAGGCTCAGATTATCATAATGATTAAAATTAGAACTCATCATCAATTATCAACACTGTTCAAGTTAACATGAAAAACCAATCTTGTCATAGGCCGAGTTAGACCACACCAATCGATTGCACATATTCATGCAAAAAAAATGCAATTATACTACATGAACACATACTAATGCAACACATATATGCATGAACACATACTAATGCATATGCAATTAAATACCATGTATTATATGCAACGTAAAAAAACAAACAATGCTAACACATAAAAATAATGAACTACCATGCAAATAACTAACTATATGCAACACGACACTAAAATGCCCCCAAACTTAAACTAGACATTGTCCTCAATGGCAGAAATAGAAAAAAGTAAAGCAGATGACTTCTCTGAAAATATAGCAATCTTCCTCCTTGTCAACTAAGTTTAGAGAATAGGCTAGGCACATGGAACAAATTGGGCACACAACTTGAATTTAACTTGAATAACCTGTAAAACTATGATAGAAATAATTTTATTAAATTCTAAATAAATGCAAATTCAAAGCTACTAATATAAAACCTAATAAAAAAAATTAAAAATTAAACTTGAGTTGCCTCCCAATAAGCGCTTGGTTTATAGTCTCAGCCAAACTTCTTCAATTCTTTATCCAATTCCCCTTCAAAAATTGAGGAATCCTCCATTCATTAGTAGCAATGTCTCTTTTGGGAGGTTCTGTAAGACCCCAAGTTTTATGAATAAAGATTAATTTTTCTCGAAATATATTTTTGAATATTATGGTGTGGATTTGATATAATGTTATAGTTGTGGGTAATATTTACAAATTTTACAAAGTAAACAAGTGGTTTTAAAATATTCAATTGGTCGGGGAATATTCATTTTAACAGGGAATATTCGTACGACGGCACAATTATTAGTGGACCCCACAACGGAAGTATTATCGTGGTTAGAAAATAACAAAAATATCTTTTTATAAAAATAACGGCGAAAGTTTTATCTTTAAACTGTTGAACTACCCGGTAGTAACAGTACAATAATACGCGTGGTTGCATAGTAGTATACAGTATTGATTATTGATGCTTACGTGAGAAGTCACTCAGTTATACTCAATTATTGCTACAATAATTACTGTATAATATCTCTCATATTATTGATTCAATTATTGTCACAATATCATCTGCATAATATTTTATATTAGTAAATCAATAATTGAGACGACAAAGTTATTCATATTATTATTTGTAATATTGACGATGTCTAGAAAGTTCTGTCGAGGAAAGAGGTTTGGTCATCTAATTGCGCGCCAATAGGGAGAAATCCTTATCGGAAAGCCCCCACTTTCCTAAGAATGATCTAGTTGTTAAATATTGTGAGTTATAATATTAATGATGATTAAGTTCGTGTTGATTAAAGGTGAAATTAATATTTCTATTGTGTTGGGATTATTTGTGTTAGTGGAAATCGACATTTATTTCGATAATAATTAATTTCTGAAGGTTATATTGACCAATCGGATAATTAATTGGATAAATGAGCAATTAATTGCCATTAGTTTAGATTCATATAACTATTTGCTCACATGAATAGAACTATTGGTTCACATGCATTACTATTAAGGGAGGTGGTGCAAGATTGATAATACTTGGAGGACTAAATTAAAATTGGAGAAAAAGATGAAGATATTATACTGTAATAATTCGAGCCCCAAAACGTGCAATTATCAAAACTATGTTTTCCTATAAATAGAAGCTCATTCTTCTTTCATTCTCACCAATTCACTAAGACTCACAAGAGCAATTATAGAGAGAAGCTATAGAGAAGAAAAGTATTTTGCTACTTCACTATTCCAGTATCAAGTCTTCTTCTAAGGTAAGGGATATTATTTTTATTCAGTATTCATAAGGAATAATATTTTCTTCCATACTATGTAGTATGTGAGTAATATTATTTTGTCTCGTATTCCTGATTATACCCTCATTTTGTTAAAGTATTGCTTCTATACTCCGTGAAATTAGTAGAATATCCTTGAAATTAGCGTTTCATCTAGTATCGTTTCACAAGGATATTTTTTGCACATTCTTGTTAAATTTTAAGCTTTTCATGCCAGAGTACTGTCCATGAGTACTATTTATTTATACAGCACTATTCATAAATTACTATTCATGGGATACTATTCACAAAGTATTACTAATTGAGGTACTATTCTCAAGTACTATTCACGAGTCTATTATTCAACTAGGTTCTATTCACGGGAGAACTATTCATGACAAAAATTGATTTCTTTGTTGTCCAAATCATTTTTGATACAATATTATTCTTGAATTTTAATCCACAAAGCAGTATCATGTTGAAAATTTGGACATTATTGAATTCTGGATAAATTAAATTATAAATCTTTAAAAAGTTATCCTTTGTTTTCTTTTAATTGAATTCTTATATCATTGTCATCATCCTCATGCTTATATTGTGATAAAAGTCATCTTTGGCTTACGTGCATAGATGGACTGTTGATTGATATGATTATGACCAGGGATCATCGGTATAATCATGACCCGTAATGTTACAAATGATGTGGTAAAAGTCTTCATTGGCCCATAGTGCATTGATGGACAGTTGTTGGTATGATTATAACCAGGGATTATTCGGTATGATCATGAAAATTGGTGAAAACGCGAATATCCTTGGCCCATAGTGCATGAATAATTCGTGGTTGTGATACTATTTATTGAGCTGAGTCTCAGCGATAAAATTGATGATAACTCTTAAATCATAGAAGATAGTAGATATCATGCTCTACTTGACTCTTCTAATGGATTGTTTGTTCCGTTGCGGTTAAACTTGATGTTTTTTTGTATTTTATCAGTTTAACACTATTGAAGGCTAACGATGATTTATTCTGCATTGTCTTAGACATAATATTTCTTACTGGGCTAGTTGAGCTCACCCTTTTGTTTTCATCGTTCTCTTCGTGAAATGAGAACGTAGCCGGGACTAGTCGGGGAATGGAGTGACGGTCCGAGATGGTGGCTATAGTAGTCCTCACTATTTTATAAAATAGTGTGATAATAATTGTAATGAGGACTCCTTTTTGAGTTTGAATACTATCTTTTAGACAATATTCGTGTAAAAACTCTCAGCTACGTTTTGTCGTATTGTATAAAAGAAGTTTATATTTGATTTCTGTACCATGTATTTGGCGACTCAAGATGGGTGATGTATACCTATTTTGGGGACGTCACAGGTTCCCATTAGCAAAGGCCCTTGAATTAAATTCACCTAGCATGCTCTTTGTAGATAGGTTCCCCATTAAGAACGTCCAACAACTAGGTGTTTTTTCCATTATGTCTATGATCAGATTGGGGCATTGAAGCTTAATAAACACAATGAGATCTTCCTCTATCGTCTCCTTTTCATCCCACCATGACCCCACAGTTGTATTAGCTCTTACATCACAAAGAGCTTTGTCGACGACATGACTGCCAATTGAGCATGGTTTTGCAAAACTACCCGGATTCTTGAACTTTGGTGGAGGAGGCATATGGGATACTAATGAAATTGGCTCATCTTCGTTGGAACTCAAAGTTAGATCTTCCCCGACTTCCTTTTCTTGGTCCCCAAATGTCTCCTCTCTTTTAACATCTTATCATTTGGCACATCCGGTTGAAGATTTGGTTCGGGCTCGCCATCAGTCTCGGAATCCATGTCATATGGCCAAGTGTATTGAGGACAAATGTTCGAGGCATTAAGTAGTTGTTCCATCTGGTTCGCAAAATTTTGACTCGATATCTCTTGATTAATCCTCCTCTCCTGACTTGAAGCTATGAACTTGGACATAATTTCTTCCAAATTAGAATGTTCTTCCTGTTGTAGTGGAGGTGGACACGAGAACTCCGGTGAGTATTTTGGATTTGCAACATAAAATTGATCTTGATATGTATGGCTCTATGAAGAATCCGGGTGATAACCCTAATCCTGATAATAGTTGTTGGGATATTCATAATTGTTGGGGTAATCACCACCATACTGTACCGGCTCGAAATTGATGGCACATTGATGACTCAGATGATTACTAGCACCATAATCACAAGTTACTATCACACTTTGACAACGTTGTGTTGCAAAAGTTTCTAACCTCCTCGAAAGTGTCTCAATCTATGCTGATAATGCAGAAAGTGTCACGAGCCTATCAATCTCCGCTCCCCTTGGCTGAGTCATTCTCGTATACGGCCATTGATAATTAAATTCTGCCATGGTACCTGAAAAGAAAGAAAAAAATAGAAAGAGAATTAAGTGAGATAAAAATAAAAAAATAAAACGTTTAAATTAAAACTAATTTGATAAAAATTAATATTGGCAAATATTATTAAATTAATTCCCCGGCAACGGCGCCAAAAACGTGTTTGGTAAAATCTAATTATGCACAACACGCAAGTATATGCGGTCAACAAGTAATAAAGTGAAAGTAGAGTATCGTTTCCACGAGGAATTGTTAATACAAATTACCAAATATTAACTCTTAACCAAACTAATTTTATTTAAACAATCAATTTAATGTTATAAAGTAAATTATTTAACTAAACTGTGACGCCCCCAAAATAGGTATACATCACCCATCTTGAGTCGCCAAATACATAGTACAGAATTCAAATACAAACTTCATATACAACATGAGCTATGAGTTTTAATACAAACATTGTCTTCTAGACAGCATTAAAACTCAAATAAGTCCTCAATACATTTATTAACACACTATTTCACAGAATAGTGAGGACTACTAATGCTATCCTCTGGACCGTCACTTCGTTCCCCGACTAGTCCTTCTTTGCGTTCTCATTTTTCAAGAGAAAACAGTGAAAAAAGGGTGAGCTCAACTAGCCCAAAGAAGAAATATTATGACTAAGATAAAGCAAAATAAATTATCCTTAGTCTTCAATAGTGTTAAAGCGATACAATATAACAACCATCAAGTTTAAGCTGCAATGAACAAGCAATTCATTAAAAGAGTCAAGTAGAAAATAAAATCTACTATCTTTTATGATTTAAAAAGGTTTTCATCACTTTTATCATTTGAGACTCATTTTTAATAAATAATCCACATCATTGAATCACCCTTGCACTATGGCCAAGGATACTCTTTAGTATCACGACCACAAATTATCCATGCACTACGGGCCAAGGATATTCATGTATTCATTAATGGTCATGATCATGCCAACAACTGTCCATCAATGTACTACGGGCCAATGAGGACTTTTACCACATCATTTGTAACATTAC
Source organism: Panax ginseng (assembly GCA_020205605.1). NCBI lineage: Eukaryota > Viridiplantae > Streptophyta > Magnoliopsida > Apiales > Araliaceae > Panax > Panax ginseng. The sequence continues at coordinate 30,028,681 of CM035136.1, read as the reverse complement.
GGTCATGATTATACCGATTAATCCTTGGTCATAATCATACCAAGTCCATCTATGCTCTACAGGCCACAGATGACTTTTAACATAATATAAATATGAGAATGATGACAATGATATAAGAATTCAATAAAACAAGTTCAAAAATTAATTTATCCAGGAACCAATAACGTCCAAATTGTCAATATGATACTTCTTTGTAGAGTAAAATTCAAGAATGCTCAGAAGAATATTTTCGTGAAAAGATACTGGATGAAGCGCAAATATCAAGGATATTCCACTAATTTAATGGAGTATAGAAGTCAAAACTTTAACCAACTGAGTATAATAAAGAATAGAATAACAAAAGAAATCACCGGGCATGCAATAGGCCTTATGCAGACGGAGTTATTCCAATGAGAATAATAAATAACGGAACCGGTCCCGTAAAAAGCGCATTGACGAGGATATTCAAATGAATAATAAATAACGAAACCGGGTCCAGTAAAAACGCATGCATGGATATTCCAATGAGAATAATAAAAGCGGAGGCGAATGTAAAGTCCCACGTAAAAACGCGTAAACGAGGATATTCCAATGAATAATAAAGAATGGAATAATGAAGAATTTTACCAAGTATAGGGTAGCAGCGTATCTGAGTTATTCTAATAGAATAATAAATAATGGAATAATGAAGTTCTCTTCATGAATAGAAAAGAAATAATACCCCACTAGTAAAAGAAACTGGATATAAGAGTATGGAAGTAGCAAAATACTTTTCTATAGTTTCTCTATACTTTCTCTCTCTAGAGTTTCAGTGAATTCGTACGAAATAATGAAGGAATGAACTTCTATTTATAGGAGAATTGAAGGATACTATTTAAGAAAAATATCACGGGTGAACAGTTTTTTTTTCAGACGAAATAATTTGCAGAGTCACAGCTTCACTGATCCAACGCATCAGTAATCTTTTTCAAAGAGCTGTCCAATGAAAAAATGAACACATGCCAATTTAAAACCTTGACCAATTAAAAAGCTCCCCTTAACAATAAGCTAACAATAATCTTGCATGATTGAGAAGTTTTGGTGATAATGACAAGGCTTGGAAAATCATTCCAAAACCTGCCAAAATATCCACCAGGACCACCACCACCCACAAGTTACATTATATATATATATATATATATATATATATATATATATATATACACACACACATATAACCACAAGTTGGTTGAAAAATAAACCACCCGACAAACATCATTTCCCCACCATTTTCAATTCATGCCATATATATAATACTAATACTCATCCCACCACTTCCACTTTTTCACCAAAATTCTACTTTTCCACCATTTTCACTCACACACACACACATAATATTATATATATATATATTCCACCCACCACACACATTACAAACTTATATATATAAATTCCCTCAATATTTTTTAACAACATTTATCATCATTATTATAATTCATAATATTAATCGACCAGGTCGTTCCCAGGAAAGAGGGGGCTTTTCAATAAGGAGTTCTCCCTATTGGCGCGCAATTAGGTGACCAAACCTCTCCTTGACAGAACTTCTAGACATCGTTAATATTGCAAATAATAATATTAATAACTTTGTCGTCTCAATTATTGATTTAATAATATATAAAATATCGACAATAATTGAATCAAATAACGTGAGATACTTTACAAACCAATTCTTTGTAGCAATAATTGAACAAAAGCGAGTGACTTCTCGGTAAGCATCAATGATCAATCTGGTGTGCTACTATGCAACCACGCCAGACATCACATTGTACTTTTAACACCGGGTGTTTCAACAGTTAACGGTAAAACTTTCGCCGTTATTTTTATAAAGTATTTTTGTCGTTTTCTCAATCCGACAATAATTCCGTTGTGGGGCCCAATAATGATTGTGTCGTTGTACGAATATTCCCCGACCAATCGAATATTATATAACAACTTGCGTACTTAACAAAATTTATAAATATTACCCACAACTATAACATTTTATCAAAATTACTCCATAATATTCAAAAATGATATTTATAGAAAATTCATCTTTATTTATAAAAGTTGGGGTCTTACATAAACTAATTCTAATTACACTAATTAAGAATTAGATTATGGATATTTAAGATCACAACTTCACTTATTGCTTCATTTAAATTAATACACTTCTTACTAATTAAGCTCACTATTTTGAATCGTTAATCAAGAACACATAAGTAAATATGACCATCTCTCAATGCATCATACTCAAATCAACTTAAACCCACAGATGATAGAATTAAGAAGAACACCCTAATTAACTAATTCACTATATCTCTATGTGAATTACAATTAAAGAGGATTTTAAGCACAAGTTCTTTATCGAATTACATGCGATGAATAAGTATATCTCTATCCTATACATAAATTATGAATTCTAACACCATGCAGAAAACACAATCACATGTTATTATGATCAGATCTAAATCTATAATTCATCTCTCGAGTTTATATAGATTATCACGGTAATGGTTAGCTAGAAAATTAAGCAATAAACATAAACCATAATAGACAATCCAAGAATAATCACAATAATCAATAGAGAAGCATACTCAAAATAAACTATGCAATAAGCTCCATTGTAATCTTAAACAAAAGATTTAGTTCATGATTAATGAATTAAAACCAAGAATTCACAATTGAATAATCATTAAAGGACAAAAAGAAGAGTAGAGTGAAGAATAAATCTGTTGTCAGCAAATCTCCATCTTCCTCAAGCTCTTGCTCTTGATCTTCAATGGGTTCCAAGTTGCTTCAATCCCCAAAACTTATAAGAACTAGGGTTTTTGGTCCTAATATACTCTAATCTAATCTAATGGAATCCTCTCTTCCAAATCCTTGCAATTCTCCTCCTTTTATATGCCTCTTTATATGTCTTTAAGTCATCTTGGAAGTCCTTGAATCAATCAGCTCGAACCAATCCTTCTTGAACTCAAATTCTAAAAAAACCTATTTTTTCTTCCCGTACCCACCTTGGGGTGGGGTTTTGAATATCGAGGCCCTTCAAATGGGTGCTTTATTTTGCCTCGGTACCCCATACCGGTAGGGTTTTGTATGTAAAATGTCCTCTCCGACGGGGGTCCTTTTTTGGAAATTTTCAACTTTGACGTCCTTTGAGAAAATGGCCATAACTTCTTCGTCTAAACTTTCATTTTGATGATTCAAGATGTTCCGGAAAGAGGAGACGTAGATATAAAACTTTCATTCTTTGAGTGTTTCGAAATAAGGGCTGGAGAAATGCTAAAATTTGTTCTGAAGTGGCTGCTATGTAAATGACAAGCCAAAAATGTGAATCTAGCAACCCCAAATGTCGATCCAAGTAACTTTTGTCCCAATTCCTACAAAACAACATAAAATATGCATGAATAGACACAAACACTTAAAAACTTCCAAAAGATTAAGCTCAAATGCACTCAATTAATGGATATAAAACCCACTCATCATTATGTTGTTGAGCATGACTTCACTGGTATGAACAGTGACCGCCCAGAGTGCTATTGCATTATTTGGGCATTTATGAGACCCCGGATTTTAAGAAATAAAAGTATTTAATTTTTCTATTTTGGTAAATATTTAAATTGATAAAAGTTTAAAGTTAAGGGTAATATGTGAAAATTTTGACTAAGCATGTTGATATAAAATATTCGTTGTGTCGGGGAATATTCGGTTAGTCGGGGGAATATTCTTTTTGTCGGAGAATATCCGTACGATGGTACAATTATTGGTGGACCCCACAACAGAATTATTATCGGATTGAGAAAATTATAAAATATTTTTTATGAAAATAACGACGAAAGTTTTACCGTTAAAATTGTTGAACTACTCGGTAGTAAAAGTACAGTAAAACGCGTGGTTGCATAGTATCACACAGTATTGATTATTGATGCTTACGTGAGAAGTCACTCAGTTTTGTTCAATTATTGCTACAGTAATTGTTGCATAGTATCTCACGTTATTTGATTCAATTATTGTCGATATTTTATATATTATTATATCAATAATTGAGATGACAAAGTTATTAAGATTATTATTTGCAATATTAACGATGTCTAGAAGTTCTACCAAGGAGAGGTTTGGTCACCTAATTGCGTGCCAATAGGGAGAAATCTTTATTGGAAAGCCCCCTCTTTCCTGGGAACGATCTGGTCGATTAATAGTGTGAATAATAATAATGATGATGAGTTTTGTTTTATTAGTATTATTAATGTAATAAAACAGAAAAGTTTTTTATATAAAACATAATACTTTTATAAAGTTATTTATTTTATTAGACTATAAATAGAATATATGATATTCTATTATGCATAGTGTTTGCATAGTTTCTGCATAGAGTTTGCATAGTAAAATCTTTTTATGTAAAATAGAATACTTTTATAAAGTTATTTGTTTTATTAGACTATAAATAGAATATATAATATTCTATTATGTATAGTGTTTGCATAAAGGTACTAGATATAGTGTTTGCATAGTAATTTTTTTTTTTATATATAAAACATAATACTTTTATAAACTTATTCATTTTATTAGATTATAAATAAAATATATTATATTTTATTTAAAAGATTTTGTTTTATTAGAATATTTTATCAAATCAATATGGACCGTCGATTAAAAGTAAATCAACTGGATTGTTCATGAATTAGTTTCTTATTCAGGTCCATTCTTCTATAAATGAAGTTCATTCCTTCATTATTTCTTACGAATTCACTGAAACTCTAGAGAGAGAAACTATAGAGAAAGTTTTTCTTCTGTAATCTCGAGCGTATTTCTTTAGAGTTTAAGAAAGCTTTGAGCGTAGAAGATAGTGCAAGTTTTCTTTAAGTATATTCCCGCCCTACCAGTCGGAATACTTTTCTTTTTAAGGTAAAGGATATTATTTATTGTACTCGTAAGGGATATTATTATTATTATAGTAAGGGGTATTATTTCTTTCGTATTCATGAAGGGAACTTCTGTTATTCCATTCTTCATTATTCTGTTGTAATAACCTGTATACGCGGACTACCGTATATATGGTGAAATTCTTCTGTTATTCCATTCTTTATTATTATGTTGGAATAACTTTGCTCATGCTAAGCAATCGCATACATGGTGAAATTATTCTATTATTCCATTCTTTATTATTCTGTCGGAATATCCTGTCTGTGCGTTTATGCATGACCTGGTTCCATTATTTATTATTACATTGGAATAACACTTTTATGTGCTGGATTATCGCGTGCCGTGAATTCTTCTGTTATTCCATTATTTATTATTCTGTTGGAATATCCTGTCTGTGCGTTTACGCATGACCTGGTTCCATTCTTTATTATTCTGTTGAAATAACCGGTCTATGTGAATTACCGCATGCATGGTAAATGATCCTTCGTATTCATACAAATAGTATTTTCATTAAAAAGGGGTTTCGCGAGAAGCGATTTCGTAATTTTTGACCCCTCAAAATTCTGGAAAAATTTGAAATGATAATTTGATGAGTTTTTTAGATTGTGTCTAAAAATAGCGATTTTTGGATGTATAGATTAAGAGATATGGATTTTATGGGAAAAGACTATTTTAAAAATAAACCCTTATAACTCCTTGTGGTTAACTCCAAAATTGGTGAAATTTGTATTGGGAGTACATGTATATAACCGGAGTATACCCTGTAAATTTTGGAATTTTTGGACAAAAGTACAATTTATGATAAATGTCTAAATATTCGGCAGTTTTAGCCATATGAAAAATAGTAAATGAATTTTAAAAATTCTGAGAAAAATATATGTTCAATATGAGACTATATTCTGCTAAATCCCAGTAAAAAAATATTTTGGGATGGATTTGGTATTTTTCATGAAAATGAACTAGTTATGAGTAAATGAATTAAATATGTTATATGAAGTAACAAAATTGAAAAATAGGATTTTATGGCTTGGGAATCCTATATATAGTATGTGCAGATTTTTGATGAGGGATTTGATCATTGGTGATGAAATCCTATGAGTATGGCATTTTTGAATGATTAAATGCATTTTTTTGGTAAAGTGTAAACAATTGAAATAAATTGTTTATAAGTTTAAGAACTGATTAAAATATTGTTATAATATTAATAATATTAGATTATGAGTTTATTAAGGGATTGATAATATTTGGATAAATTTAAAGTCTTTAATATTTATCCTTATTTTCGTTTGATTAATGCTTATATCATTGTCATCATCCTCATGCTTATATTGTGTTGAAAGTCATCTTTGGCCATAGTGCATAGATGGACTTGGTATGATTATGACCAGGGATTATTCGGTATAATCATGACCGTAATGTTATAAAGGATGTGGAAACAGTCCTCATTGGCCTGTAGTGCATTGATGAACAGTTTTTGGTATGATTATGACTATGGATTCTCTTCGGCCAATGGTGCAAAGATGAATTGTTTTATGGCATGATCATGATTGTTGATGAAAACACGATTATCTTTAGCCCGTAGTGCATGGATAATTCGTGGTCGTGATATTAACGAATATCCTTAGCCGTAGTGCATGGATAATTCAGTGATATGGATTGATTATCGAGTTGAGTCTCAGCGATGAAATATAAATTCATGGATGTGATATTAACGAATATTCTTGACCGTAGTGCAAGGGTGATTCGATGATGTGAATTATTTATTAATCTGAGTCTCCTCAGCGATAAAATATTTATTATACACTTTAAATTCGTAGAAGATAGTAGATATCATGCTCTACTTGACTCTTCTAAAATACAGTTGTATGTCTTTGGCATGTAATGCAAAGATGAATTGTTAATGAATATCTTTGGCCGTAGTGCAAAGATGAATTTATTAGTATGATTATGAGCAGGAATTCTGATTTGGTATAACCATGATTTTTGATGTTTCAGGTGAAGATAGGTGATGAAAATTATCTTAGATCCCCGGTTACGAAGAGGAATTTAGAACCACAATTATGATTATGAGTTATTCATATAATTGTGATGTGAACTGATTGATTTATTTTACAGGGATAAAACATTGTTGGTGGACTTTTAACATGGAGAAGATAATAGACCTTATGGTCTATTTGACTCTTCTAATGGATTGCTCCTTCCGCTGCAACTATGGTTGAAAAGTTTTATCATCTACCACATGTTCTAAATCTCTAATTTATTAATGATGAATGCTATTGATGATGTAAATTAGCTTTAGTCATGATATTCTTTACTGGGCTAGTTGTGCTCACCCTTTCTGCTTCATAATTCCTTTCAGGTAATAAGAGTGTTGCCGGGTCGAGCAGGGATAACAGGAGAATAGAACGGTGGTATCTAGCTGTGGAGGTTCTCCCTAAACAGTATATAAAATTATGTTGTATTCTATACATCATTTAGTAGTTATATTTGGTGAATCAAATAGGGTGAGGCGAACACAACTTTGCAAGGGTGTTTTGCCACTATCATACAAGATGTCTAATGACATATAACCTCGTGTTCTCATAAGACATGGTTGTGCACATCCACTTGCTGAATATATCTACGAGCACTACCTATATGATCTTGGAGTTTATTTGAAATATAATTTTCACTTGGAGACAACGGAGATATTTATATGTCAAGAGAAGACTCACCATTAGAAAGAATATGATAGTCATCTTCTTGTTTTTCTTTGGGGACTTTTGGGACAATCAAGGATAATTCTGTGGACATATGATATCTATCATAACCTAGACGCATGACCTCCCATGTACGAAGATTTCCTTGAGTACTTCCAAAGATTTTAATTTCTAAAACAGTTTTTGACTATACTTTTATGTAAAGTATCATTGTAAGGATGTGGTTGAGACACCATGAGAGATACATACATTTGTATTAAAACTCACAGTTAACTGTGGTCGTATTCTATACGACAGTTCAGCAGTTGTATAAATGAAGTTTGTATTTAATTTTATAGTGTGATATCTGGCGACTCAGAATGGGTCGTGTGTACCTATCTATCTAACTTTGTTGATCTGACGCAGCTGTAATTTGTTTAGCTATTAGTTTGTTTATCTAGTTGTATAATAAGAAGAAATTGATATATATATATATATATATATATATGTTGCTGAAAATGAAATGTTTATGCATGTTCTAATGAATTTCTTGCTTATTTTTTATCTTTGCCATAATTTTTCTGTCTCATGATTAAGTTTTTGTAATAAATTAGATTCCAAAGCATTTGTAAGATTCTCAATAAAAACATGCCAAAGGAAAAGGAAATTTTATTTCTTATATTCCGACAAGTAAAAAAGACAAACTTGACAAACTAATGCTTACATTTTTTTAGCTTCAGGAAGTATATAATATTCATGCACACAAATATATAATTATATGTACAGTAACTACAATCACAACCAATGGGATGTTCTGTTGTTAATTGATCAATATAGCTACTTCGAGAATTAAGGGTATAAACCCCCCCCCCAAATGACATAAGGAATTCAAATTTAGATAATCAGATTTGTATAATGAATAACAGATACTTTTACCATAAGGAGATTTTGATAGAAAGAAGTGTAGAACACCAATATTCTTCAGCACCTTTGGACCATGGCACCTTTGGACCATGGTTATTGTTGAGTTCTAAATATTTCATCGTTTCTTCCTTGTCAGATTCTAGTATAGAATGACAATATAGCATAGTTAAACTCCAACAGACCAAAGCAAACTTATTTATTATGGTTGTCCATACTCCAAAGATAGTAAATGACTGAAGTCACAATATGTTGGTTTTTGAGTGTGTATGTAGTTACATTTCTTGTTTTAATTTTTGTTTCGTTCAGGATATCTATATCTTATCTCCTTATGTGGTACATTTTTTAAAGTAAGAACACATAAGTGTACTGCAACAAATGGTATCTGTGACGCCCCCAAAATAGGTCCACACAACCCATTTTGGGTCACCAAATACACACTACAAAATCAAAATACAAATCTTTCAATTTACAACTATTAAACTGTCGTGTAAAATACAAAAACACATAAGTTTTGAGTTTCAATACAAATAACAGTACTAACACTCCAAACCAATGATACTTTACATAAAGGTACAGTCGATAACTATTTTAGGAATTAAAATCTTTGAAAAATGCTCAAGGAAGCCTTCATACATGGGAGGCCATGCATCTAAGTTATAATAGATATCATAGGACTTGAGAATTAACCTTGGTTGACCCAATAGACCCCAAAGAAGAACGAGAAGATTACTATCATGTTCATTCCAATGGTGTGTATCTTCTTGCGATATAATTATCTCCATTGTCTTAAACTGAGGATTATATTCGAACCATACTCCAAGATTATATAGATAATGCTCATAGATATAGTTAGCAAATGGATGTGCACAACCATATCTTATGATAACACGAATTTGTATGTGGTTAGACATCATGTATGATAGTGGTAACACACCCTTTAAGCTCTCCGTACAATTCTTTCCTCCTCATTCTAATGGGGTGCATTTTTGACGCTTCCAAAGTCGAGTTCTCATTACCCTATTGTGGTTCACCAAAATAAACTATTAAATGACGTATAAAATAAGACACACACATTTTAAGTCCTCAATACAATTATATATTATCATGTTGTTTTATAATGTATTGAGAAACTTCAACAGTTATAGACCATCACTCTATTCCCATGTTGTCCCGCTTGACCCAACTACATTCTTATTACCTAAAAGGAATTGTGAAGCAAAAGAGTGATCACAAATAGCCCAGTAAATAATATTATGACTAAAAATAATCAAATTATCAATAGCCTTCATCAGTAATAAATCATATATTTAGAATATATGGTAGATGATAAAAGTGTTCAACCATAATTGCAGCGAAATTAACAATTCATTAGAAGAATCAAGTTGAACATAATGTCCACTATCTCTTCAAAATTAAAAGTCCATCATTAATATTTCATTCCTGTAATACCCATCAACAGTTCTTTATTGTACCCAAGACAAAGAGAATTTTCATCACATGTCTTCACCTTAGTAGGAGATTAGATACTGCAATAGTGTCGTAGCAAAATACTCTTCTTCTTTCTATCTTATTCTCTCTCTATAGTTTTAGTGAATTGGTGAAGAACTAATTAACTTAGCTCTATATTTATAGGAAAACATAGCTTCAATATTTGCACGTTAGAGGCTAGGCTTATTATAATTTGGTACCTAGGTTAATTATACTTTAGTAACTCATTAATTACACTTTAGTCCCTCATTGTCATCATCATGATGACATCATCTTTATGTTTCTTTAAGGATGATGACATGCTTACATCATGCTTGCTTTATCTCTTCTCTGATTGGTTAATTCAAGTTCACATGGATTGATCGACTTATTACACTTTGGTACCCCTAAAGTTTTTAAGTTTGCATTATTTCCCCTTAACTTTTGTAATTAACTTATATTTAATCAAAAAAATCTTTAATCTTTTCAATAATTATTCACTATTAATATTATAAATTTCAATATTGACAACCAGATCGTTCACAGGAAAGAGTGGGCTTTCCGATAAGAATTTCTCCTTATTGACTCTTAATTAGATAACCCAACCCCTTTTCTTGCTAGAACTTTCTAGACATTGTCAATAATGCTTATCTAATAATATCATTTCAATAATATGAGTTACTGTGTCGTGAAAATTATTGATTTAATAAGATAAAATGTTGAGCAAATATTACTGTGACAATAATTGAATATGATGTAAAACCCCAACTTTTTGAATAAAAATGAATTTTTTATAAATATTATTTTTGAATATTATGGAGTGAAATTGATGTAATGTTATAGTTGTGGGTAATATTTATAAATTTTGCAAAGCACGCAAGTTGTTATATAATATTCGATTGGTTGGGAAATATTCGTTTTAATGGGGAATATTCGATAACAAAGACAAATCATTGGTGGACCTTATTAAAATTATTATTGTCGAATCGAGAAAACGACAAAAAACTTTTTTATGAAAATAACTAATGGAAGTTTTACCATTAAGCTGTTGAAACACCCATTGTTAAAGAAATAAAGAATATCTGGCGTGGTTGCATAGTAGTATTACGGTATTAATTATTGATGCTTACGTGATAAGTCACTCGGTTTTGTTGGTATTATTAATGTAATAATACGTAAAATCTTTTTTATATAAAAGCAGAATACTTTTATAAAGTTATTCTATAAATAGAATATATTATATTCTATTATGCATAGTGTTGCGTAGTGTCTGCATAGTATTTTGCATAGTAAAATCTTTTTATATAAAATAGAATACTTTTATAAAGTTATACATTTTATTAGACAATAATTAGAATATATTATATTTTATTATGCATAGTGTTTGTATAGTGCTGCGATAGTGTTTGCATAGTAAAATCTTTTATAAAGTTATTCATTTTATTAGATTATAAATAGAATATATTATATTTTATTTAAAAGATTTTGGTTTAAATATGGACCGTCGATTAAAGTAAATCAATCTGGACCATTCATGAGTTAATTACTTATGCAATCCATTTTTCTATAAATAGAAGCTCATTCCTTCATTATTTTCTTTTTAATTCTTTGAAACTCTACAGAGATAAACTATAGAGAGAAAGAAGAAAGTATTCTCGCTACTTCACTACTTATATATTCAACTCTCTTCTTCTTAAGGTAGGAGTATTATTTCTTGTGTATTCATGAAGAGAACTTCACATTATTCCATTCTTTGTTATTCGTTGGAATAACTTTGATATCTGTGAAAGCTACCCTATACTTGGTGACATTCTTCTAATATTCCATCTTTATTATTTACATTTGGAATATCACATGCAATGCGTTCACGTGGGACCGGGTTAAAATCTTTATTATTATTACGTTAGAATATCACATACGTGCATTTACGCTTGGGACCTGGGTTTCGCCTTTCTTTATTATTATCTGTTGGAATATATCTTTATGCGTGCGCTTTCTGTGGGACTGCTTAAAATCTTTATTATTCATTGGAACATCCTGTTGGTGCGAATTTTGCCTCGACCGTTCCGTTACATATTATTATTCATTGGAATAAACTGTCTATGCAAGTACCGCATGCATGGTGATTTCTTTTGTTATTCCATTCGTTATTATACTCGGTTGGTTAAAGTTTTGACTTTATACTCCATGAAATTAGTGGAATATCCTTGATATTTGCGCTTCATCCAAAGATCTTTTCATGGAAATATTCTTCTCGAGCATTCTTGAATTTTACTCTACAAAAAAGATTATCATGTTGACAATCCGGGCGTTATTAGTTCTGGATAAATTAATTCTTGAACTTGTTTTTATTGAATTCTTATATCATTGTCATCATCCTCATGTTTATATTTTGTTGAAAGTCATCTCGTGGCTTTGAAGTGCATGGATGGACTTGGTATGATTATGACCAAGGATTATTCGGTGTAATCATGGCCCGTAATGTTACAAATGATGTGGTAAAAATCTTCATTGGCCCGTAGTGCATTGATGGATGATTGTTGGCATGATCATGACCATTAATGAATACACAAATATTCTTGGCCCGTAGTGCATGGATAATTATGGTTGTGATACTAAAGAATATCCTTGGTAGTAGTAGGGGTGATTCGATGATGTGGATTATTTATTAAAATTTGAGTCCCAATGATAAAAGTGATGAAAACCTTTTAAATCATAAAAGATAGTATATTTTATTTTCTACTTGACTCTTTTAATGGATTGATTGTTCATTGTAGAGTTAAACTTGATGTTTGTTATATTGTATCGGTTTAACACTGTTTAAGGCTAATGATAATTTATTACGCATTATCTTAGTCATAATATTTCTTCTTGGGCTAGTTGAGCACACCTTTTCTTTCACCGTTTTTCTGTGAAATGAGAATATAATTTCAAACGAGTGGGGAAGCGGAGTGATGGTCCTAGATGGTGCATTAGTAGTCCCTCACTATTACGTGAAATAGTGTGATAATAATTGTAATGAGGACTCCCTTTGAGTTTGTATACTCTCTAGTAGACAATATTTGTATTCAAACTCACAGTTTATGTTTTGTCGTATTGTATACCTGACAGTTGTATTATTAAGTTGTATTTGAATTCTATACCATGTATCTGGCGACTCAAGATGGGTGATGTATACCTAATTTTGGGGGCGTCACAGTTGGTATCAAAGCTTAGGGATATGATCCCTGACTAAGATGCATTTGAGACTAGAACTAGGAGGGGAGAGACGGGGAATTCCTTCGCTAGTATGACCTACTTAAATTTATTTTGTATTTAAATTGGTTGGTCAGAGTTTAGAGATAATATGTTACATGTCAACTAACCCTTGTTTTATGGCAGTATCTGAAAATGACATCCGAGAATGTTGAGAATAGCAATGGAGCACAGGAGACCGTTGAGTCTCCACATATCAATAATCAGGAAAATGTGTATCAGGAAGGCGACAATCCTCATGAAAACAAAAGTACTGAGCAAATGATGAATGATGGATTGTTCAGAGGCTTTATGCAATTTATGCAACATCAGGCGAGAGCGGCTCCTGTCCAAAATGTAGGTGGAAACACTGGAAACTCTCGGACAGTCACCGCTAAACAGTTCAAGGAGCTGGGACCACCGGAGTTTATTGGAGAGCCAAAACCATTTAAGACGGAAGCATGGATAAAGCAGATCACCAATATATTTGATGTCTTGGGATGCTCCGAGGAGCAAAAGGCTCCCTTCGCCACCTTCATGTTGCGTGAAGAGGCAGATTACTTGTGGGAATCATAAGCATCAAATTTAAACGACTCAAGATGTCTTGGGAGAAGTTCCAAGAGCTATTCAACGACAAGTACTTTCCTGAGAGTATTCGTCACATGAAAGAGGTGGAGTTTATCAAGTTGGAATAAAACAATATGACCGTGTCGCAATACGAGCCTAAATTTGCGGAGTTATCCCGGTTTGCATCCCATTTGGTCGATAATGAGGAGCGAATGACGCGAATGTTTTTAAGAGGTTTGAAACCAAAGATACGTCAATATCTTATTTCTCATAAACTATGTTTGTACTCAGATGTTGTAAATAGGGCTCAGTTATTGGAGCTCTAAGAACGCAGTCAACGCAACCAAGAGAAAAGCCTACGTGCATGAAAATACCCGGTGGTATCGGTCGTGAAGCAAATGACAACAAACGTGGAGGAATCAACATGCGAAATGGTAACCACGCCGGTGGTAATCATGGCCAAGACAAGTAAAATGGACATTTCAAGAAAAGGAGATTCAACAATGATGAAAAGACGTCAAGACCAAAGAACCGTGGTTAAGGAAGGAGAAACGACCATCTATCATATACTTTAATGCGGAGGGAGGGACATATCACCAAAGCTGCTGGCGATGCCATCCAAAGCGTGTTATAATTATGGAAAGAAGGTCACCTAGCCCGATTTTTGTCGTTCATAGAAGACAAGTTCAGCTAGGATGGAGGCACCAAAGGCCGTCCCAGAAAAGTCAAAGCCGGTGGTGCATGGGAGAGCATTTGTCGTGACCTCCAAGAAAGCAAGGAACCCGAATGAGGTCATCACAGGTAAGCTTATCATAAACTCTAGTGAAGTCTATACCTTATTTGATACCGGTTCTACCCATTTTTTTATTTCTCCTACTTGCGCTCAACGATTAAATTTGACTCCGGAGAAATTAGACTTTGACTTATCTGTAGAAACTCCGTTGGGAGAAACCTTCATTACATCCGCTGTTTATAAGTCTTGTTTGGTTCAAATTGGTACCCTCACATTACCTGTCGATCTTATTTCATTAAAAATACTTCAATTTGATGTAATTCTAGGGATTGATTGGTTAACTACTCATCATACAAAAATTGATTATTTTCATAAGGTTGTTATCTTTCATATTCCTAACCAATCTGTTATGCGAATTCAAGCCACCAAACCATTAAAATCAATCATTGTCATCTCAAGCCATAAAGCTATTCGTTTATTGAAAAACGGATGTCAAGCTTTCTTAGCCCACGTCACAGATCTAAATAAAAATACGTCAGTTTTGAATGATATTTCTATTATTAATGAATTTCCTGACGTATTCCCTGAAGAACTTCCTGGCCTACCCCCAGAGCGTGAAATTGAATTTTGTATCGACCTTGAACCCGGTACAAAACCCATTTCCAAAGCCCCATATCGAATGGCTTCTATTGAACTTCATGAGTTAAAGACTCAACTGCAGGAATTGTTGGACATTGGCTTTATTCGTCCTAGTACTTCTCCTTGGGGTGCTCCTGTTCTATTCGTGAAGAAGAAAGATAGGAGTATGCGACTTTGTATTGATTATCGGGAGTTGAATCATGTCACCATCAAAAATAGGTACCAATTGCCACGTATTGATGACCTGTTTGACCAGTTGCAAGGAGCCAAATTCTTTTCAAAGATTGATCTTCGTTTCGGATATCACCAATTGAAGATTAGAACCGATGACATTCCAAAGATGGCTTTCAGAACTCGGTACTGTCATTATGAATTCCTAGTCATGTCCTTTGGATTGACTAATGCTCATGCTGCCTTCATGGATATGATGAACCGAGTATTCAAGGAATATTTGGATCACTTTGTGGTCGTTTTTATTGATGACATCCTTATTTATTCCAAAAGCCGTGAAGATCATGAGCAACACTTGAGGCTGATACTCCAAAAGCTTCGTGAATACAAGCTTTATGCCAAGTTGAAGAAATGCGAGTTCGGCTCGAGGAAGTAGCATTTCATGGGCACGGTATCAAGTCATGGAATATCTGTTGACCCAAAGAAAGATTTAAGCTATTCAAAGTCGGGAGCAACCTAAATCGATGATCGAAAATCGTAGCTTTTCGGCTTAATTGGTTATTATCGGAGATTCGTAGAAGGGTTTTCTCGAATCGCTACTCCAATAACTCAGCTAACTCGGAAAGATACAAAGTTCGGTTGGAGTGAGGAATGTGAGAAGAGTTTTCAAGAACTCAAGAGGAGACTCATTTCAGCACCTGTTCTGACAATACCATCTGGTTCGGATGGATTTGTCATCTACAGTGATGCTTCGGGTAAAGGGTTAGGATGTGTTCTCATGCATCATGGGAAAGTCATAGCTTATGCCTCACGACAACTCAAAGAATATGAGAGGAATTATCCTACTCATGATCTAGAGTTGGCAGCTGTTGTCTTTGCACTAAAGATTTGGAGGCATTACTTGTATGGGGAGAAAGTGGAGATCTTTACGGATCATAAAAGCCTCAAATATTTCTTCACTCAAAAGGAACTCAACATGCGACAACGACGTTGGCTTGAACTGTTGAAAGATTATGATCATACCATCCAATACCATCCGGGAAAAGTGAACGTGGTAGCTGACGCATTGAGTAGAAGATCATATGCGGGTACGAGTGCAATATTGTCAACGCAAAGGCCCATTTTGTATGACTTGTAAAGGATGGAGATAGAGAGAAAGACTCCAGGGATCCACGTGATGATGGCAAATATACGAGTAGAACCGACTTTAATTGATAAAATTAAAGCTGCTCAAGTTACAGATCTGGAGCTGATGCGTATGTGGAAGAAAGTGCAAGAAGGTGCGATACCGGAAGCAAGAATCGATGATGAAGGAATACTTCGAGTCAACTCCAGACTTTGTGTTCCTAACGATCCTGAGTTAAAGTATAAAATCATGATGGAGGCGCACAACACACCGTTTGCAATCCATCCTGGGAGTACCAAAATGTATCGTGATCTTCGTCATACATTTTGGTGGAGCAATATGAAGAGAGAGATAGTGCTGTTTATCTCAAGGTGTCTAACTTGTCAACGGGTCAAGGCGGGGCATCAAGTACCAAAAGGTCCATTGCAACCACTTGAAATTCCAGAATGGAAGTGGGAGCACATTACCATGGATTTCGTTACTGGTCTTCCCAAGGTTTCTCAAGGTATTGATGCAATTTGGGTCATTGTTGATAGATTGACCAAATCTGATCATTTCTTACCAATACGAGAAACTTATATACTTGAACGTCTTGCTTGTATGTACATAAACGAGATTGTAAGACTGTATGGTATGCCAGTATCCATAGTTTCTAATCGAGACCCAAGATTCACTTCACGATTTTGGGTTAGTTTACAAAAAGCTATGGGCACGGATTTACGATTTAGTTCGGCATATCATCCTCAGACGGACGGAAAATCAGAGATGACTATTCAAACTCTTGAAGATTTATTAAGACTCTGTGTCCTTGACTTCAAGGGAAGTTGGGACAAGTTCTTACCATTGGTGGAGTTTTCTTACAACAATAGTTATCAAGCAAGTATTGGCATGGCTCCATTCGAGGCGTTATATGGAAGAAAGTGTCGTTCTCCAGTATGCTGGGATGAGGTGGGTGAAGCAACGTTGTTGGGACTGGAGTTGGTACGTATGACTACGAAAAAGATTCAAACAATCCGACAATGTATAAAGACCTCACAAGATCGACAAAAGAGTTATGCTGATCTTCATCAAAATGACATGGAATTCGATATAGGAGATCATGTGTTGTTACGTGTTGCTCCATGGAAAGGAGTTACGAGATTTGGAAAGAGAGGAAAGCTCAATCCTCGATTCATTGGCCCATTTTAATCCTCGATCGAGTAGTAGGGCGTGGCCTATAGACTCGCTTTTACCGCCAAGTATGTCTCGTATTGAACGTTTTCACATATCCATGTTACGTAAATATGTGGAAGACCGAACCACATTATTGAGTTAGAACCGGATGAAATAGCGGAAGATTTGGCGTATGAAGAGGTTCTGTTCAAATCTTGGATAAGAAGGAACATATTCTATGCTCCAAGGTTATTCCTCAAGTCAAAGTTTTGTGGAGAAACCACGATGTTGAGGAAATGACTTGGAAGTTAGAATCTGAAATGAAATCAATGTATCCTTACCTCTTCGATATACTGTGTACGTACCCCTAATTTCGAGGGCTTAAATTTCATAAGAAGGGGAGGTTGTAAAACCCCAACTTTTTGAATAAAAATGAATTTTCTATAAATATTATTTTTGAATATTATGGAGTGAAATTGATGTAATGTTATAGTTGTGGATAATATTTATAAATTTTGCAAAGCACGCAAGTTGTTATATAATATTCGATTGGTCGGGGAATATTCATTTTAACAGGGAATATTAGTACAACGGCACAATCATTGGTGGACCCCACAACGGAATTATTGTCGAATTGAGAAAATGACAAAAATACTTTATGAAAATAACGGCGGAAGTTTTACCGTTAACTGTTGAAACACCCGGTGTTAAAAGTACAGTAATACGCGTGATTGCATAGTAGCACACAGTATTAATTATTGATGCTTACATTATAAGTCACTCAGTTTTGTTGGTATTATTAATGTAATAATACAGAAAATCTTTTTATATAAAATAGAATACTTTTATAAAGTTATTCTATAAATAGAATATATTATATTCTATTATGCATAGTGTTGCATAGTGTCTGCATAGTGTTTTGCATAGTAAAATCTTTATATATAAAATAGAATGCTTTTATAAAGTTATCTATTTTATTAGACAATAATTAGAATATATTATATTTTATTATTAATAGTGTTTGCATAGTGCCTGCATAGTGTTTGCATAGTAAAATCTTTTATAAAGTTATTCGTTTTATTAGATTATAAATAGAATATATTATATTTTATTTAAAAGATTTTACTTTAAATATGGATCGTCAGATTAAAGTAAATCAATCTGGACCGTTCATGAGTTAGTTACTATGCAATCCATTTTTCTATAAATAGAAGCTCATTCCTTCATTATTTTCTTACAATTCATTGAAACTCAGTAGAGATAAACTATAGAGAGAAAGAAGAAAGTATTCTCTTACTACTTCACTACTTATATATTCAAGATACTTTCTTCTTAAGGTAGGGATTATTATTTCTTTTGTATTCATGAAGAGAACTTACATTATTCCATTCTTTGTTATTACATTGGAATAACTCAGATATCTGTGAGCTACCCTATACTTGGTGACATTATTCTAATATTCCATCTTTATTATTATTCATTTGGAATATCACATGCAATGCGTTCGTCGGACCGGTTCCATCTTTATTATTATTACATTAGAATATCACATCACATGCGTTACTGTGGGACCTGGTTAAAATCTTTATTATTATCCTGTTAGAATATCCCGTCATGCGCATGCGCCAAAACACGGTCCCGCTTTTTATTATTCATTGGAACATCCTGTTGGTGCGTAATTTACTTTGACACGGTTAAGATTATTTATTATTACGTTGGAATATAACTTTGCTCATCCAAAAACCGCATGCATGGTGATTTTTTTGTTATTCCATTCGTTATTATACTCGGTTGGTTAAAGTTTTGACTTCTATACTCCATGAAATTAGTGGAATATCCTTGATATTTTGCGCTTCATCCAAAGATCTTTTCATGGAAATATTCTTACGAGCATTCTTGAATTTTTACTCTACAAAGCAAATATCATGTTGACAATATGGACGTTATTAGTTCTGGATAAATTAATTCTTGAACTTGTTTTTATTGAATAATTATATCATTGTCATCATCCTCATGTTTATATTTTGTTGAAAGTCATCTGTGGCTTCAGTAAGTGCATGGATGGACTTGGTATGATTATGACTGAGGATTATTGATTGTAGTCATGGTAGTAATATTACAAATGATGTGGTAAAAGTCCTCATTGGCTCAGTAGTGCATTGATGGGATGATTGTTGGCATGATCATGATCATTAATGAATACACAAATATTCTTGGCTTTGTAGTGCATGGATAATTGTGGTCGTTATACTAAAGAATATCCTTCGCCATAGTGCGGGGGTGATTCGATGATGTGGATTATTTATTGTTTGAGTCCCAATGATAAAAGTGATGAAAAACCTTTTAAATCATAAAAGATAGTATATTTTATTCTCTACTTGACTCTTTTAATGGATTACTTGTTCACCGCAGATTAAACTTGATGTTTGTTATATTGTATCGTTTAACACTGTTTTAAGGCTAATGATAATTTATTCGCATTATCTTAGTCATAATATTTCTTCTTATCGGCTAGTTGAGCTCACCCTTTTTTTCTTTGTTCTCTTGTGAAATGAGAATATAGCTGGAACGAGTCGGGGAACGGAGTGATGGTCCTAGATGGTGCATTAGTAGTCATCACTATTATGTGAAATAGTGTGATAATAATTGTAATGAGGACTCCCTTTGAGTTTGTATACTATCTAGTAGACAATATTTGTATTCAAACTCACAGTTTATGTTTTGTCGTATTGTACACGACAGTTGTATTATTAAGTTGTATTTGAATTTTGTACCATGTATCTGGCGACTCAGGATAGGTGATGTACGCCTAATTTTGGGGGCGTCACATATTAGATATTATGAAACAACTATTGTGATAATTATTAAATGAAACTGAGTGACTTATTACGTAAGCATCAATAATCAGAGATACTGTGCAATACCGTGTGCTACTATGCAACAACGCGTGTTACTGTACTTTTATCACCGAGTATTTCAACAGTTTAACGGTAAAAGTTTTACCGTTATTTTTATAAAAAGGTTATTTTTCTCTTTTTATATCCGACAGTTATTTCGTTGTGGGGTCCACTAATGATTGAGCCGTCGTACGAATATTTCTCGACAAAAAAAAATTCCCCGACCAAACAAATATTCCCCGACACAACAAATATTTTATGACAACTTGCTTGTTTTGTAAAATGTACACATATCACCCATAATTATAACATTTATTAAATTATCACCTTATTATTTAGAATAATATTTATAAGAAAAATTGAATATTTTTATTTCATAAAATTCAGAGTCTTACAATATCTACTAGTCATGGTAATTTATAGGTAACAACATTATGGACTCGTTTCTATTAGAAGTGTTCAGAAAAAAATAGGGCACCTGAAGTTCGCTTTAAAGCCAAGCTTGCAATAGCCCATGAAACATTCTTCAACTTCACTTTTTTGCCCTACCAGAATTTATGGAATGAGTTCATATTACTAAAAAATCACTAGTTATGATATTTATTTTTTAATTATGTAACTAACATTTTTAACTTAATAATTTTTCTAATATAGTTGATCTAAAGCTTTAAAGAAGAGTCATGTTACCTTGCAACATCGTAAAATGATTACTTAAGTTTGGTTAATTGGGTATTCAGTTCTTTTTCTTTGTATGACATAAATGGTCTTACATTTTGTTTGTATTAGGGTAACAACAGTGCCTTGTTGTTATTCTCCAGAACGGTACACTGTGAACCACATGAACATATTTCTTGGGCGCAATTTCAATACATTATCGATGAGTATGGAAGTTTGACTTCTTCTGTATTATATCATTCATCACAATATCTGTTATTACAACTTTGGTTATCACTTGGTTTGTAATTGTTGTATTTTTTCTTAGGCATGTTTTTTAAAATTTCTGATGATGATAATATCTTCCAAGATCGTAGAGCAAGTAATCATGTGGTGAGTACTGAATTCCTTATCGCTTTTCCCCATTTGATATAGGTACTATCACATAGCTCAAAAGCCACATGTAATGCATACCCTTGCAAGAAATTGGGAATGTGACATTGACCCATATAAAAGCAAAATTAAAATGTTATACAACCAAAAATAAATAAACCATTGTGATAAATCAAATTATATGTCTCAAATTAAATACTTTAACAATTTAATAATCATACAACCTCATATAAAGATAACTTCAAATACTCGACTTTTCTTGGCCCAAAACTTTGTAGTGGTTCTGCTTATCGTGATTTGTCATCATATTGCATATTGCACACTTTTTCTCAGTTGCTTACGACTCGCAGCCTCTTCGATCCCACTCTTTATTCTTATAGCTTTTTTGCGCCCCTTTGTTTGCGAACAAATAGGATCCAATAACGGCTCATCTTCAACGGGCTCATCATCATCTACTTGAATTTCTGGAACATCTTTTATATTAACTTCATCATGGTCAAATTTCTCAACTATGGGTTGATTGTCAATGGACAACTGTACCACATACTTAAAACCATTAATTGAGTATGATCCTATAGAAGCTAATCGTAGGAGTAGCGTCACCAAATAATTGTATCGCATCGTCTGAGATTCCTCGTAATTGAACATTTCCGTCAAAATCTTTGATAATTCAGTGTTTACTTTATTACCATCTCTACACCCCCGACTTAAAATATATTTATCAGGTATCTTTGTAGTACTTTTAATAATCATATATCTTAAAATGTGTCTACAAATCATAATAGAATGTTCAAATTTTTTACAATTATAATTTATATCTCCAGTTTGAACATTAATAACAACAATAAAGTACATTTTTGATTCTTCGATGGTGTTTGACTTGTACACTGCATACGACTTTGTATTCCTTGATACTCGTTGTCGCATTCACATACTAATCGAATAAACTGTTCATTCCCTCACTCCTGAATGTAGTCGTCATTCTCGTTTCAAAAAAAATTCTTTATATGCTATGACCCATTTGTGCTTAACCTCATAAAGTGATTGGAGCCAATCATGGTCATGCAGTTCGTAATCTATCATCAGTTTTTCCCATCGCTTCTAAAATTCTGCAAAAGTCAATGATTTTTACACAGACCAGTTAAAATCATGTTTAAATGTTGGGTACTCATTATACAATGTATGTAATTTTCTAAAAATTTGTTACTAATATGCAATGTGCAAAGTGTATGGTGTGTTTCAGGAAGAACCTTAGCAATCGCATTGCTCATAGCTTTATCCTGATCAGCTATAATGGTGATCAGTGCCTTATTATTCATCGCTTGAAACCAAGTCTCAAAAACTCATACAAAAGTATCATCTATTTCATCTTTAATCAATTCAAAACCAAACAAGACAGGATGATAATGATGATTTACCCCCTTGAACGGAACAAACAACATGGAATACTTGTTTGTTTGATAAGTTGTATCAAATGTCACTACATCCCCAAAATTTTTGTAAACTATCATTGATCGGTAATCTATCCACAAAATGCATGTGATACGATTTTCGTTATCTCGTTTGATATCGGAAAAAAAATAGAGGATTTTTCGCTAAAAGTTTTTTCAAATACTGCAACGCTGCTTTAGCATCGTTTGAATCTATTGTGTCACGTCTTATATCTCGCACAATATTCTGAATATCCTTATCACTAAAACCGACATTTTCCATCCCTCCTCCTATTTCACTTAAAACATTCAACATTTTACTTGGCCCAATTTCAGCACTGTTTAAAGTTTCAATTAAAGTTCGAGCAACATGAGTCATATTTTTCCGTGTTTGAATGAAATTTTTCTTGATCGGAGTCACCAAATCATGATTGTGAGTCAACTCAATTTTTGAAACTTTCCACGTATCTTCTTTCTTTAGATGAACAACAAACATTCTAGCTTTGCACATCGTGCGACTTATTGAATCCATTTTTCTTTTGACCTTATTACCCTCAACTTCATCAACGTCCAGTTTCTTTCTTTCAATTGGTTTTCTAGCTTTTGTACATGTAAAAAGTCTGTTGGACAAATTTTTGGAGCATGCATGTTTATGGCTTGCCCTAATTTTAATTTTAAATATAGTACTACGTGCGTAGGTTCTATAAAATTCTTCCGCATCTTGGATAGTAGAAAAAAATCTGACCCTCGTATGGACTTTTTGAATTGTTAATATGTGATAGGTTCATGTTATGAACACCAATATTATCGATGTCAATATTATTATGAGAAGAATTTAAAGAACTAGAATTAAGCATATCTTCAACCATAATTGAAAACTTACCACGACGATTTTGAGGTGTGAAGACTTACTTGATTAATTGTGTAGTTTTCTTCCTTGATGTCAATTGAAGGCGGCTAAAATATTTTGGTTATTGGCCCGTAGTGCATTGATGTGGTATTCCATGATGGATCATTCGGTATATTCATGACCCGAAATGTTACAAATGATGTGGTAAAAGTCATCATTGGCCCGTAGTGCATTGATGGACAGTTGTTGGTATGATCATGACCATTGGTGATAATAATGAATATCCTTGGCCCGTAGTGCATGGATAATTCAATGATGTGGATTATTTATTTAACTGAGTCCCAGCGATAAAATTAATGATAAACTTTTTAAATCATAGAAGATAGTAGATATCATGCTCTACTTGACTCTTCTAATGGATTGCTTGTTCCGCTGCAGTTAAACTTGATGTTTATTGTATTTTATCAGTTTAACACTGTTTAAGGCTAATGATAATTTATTCTGCATTATCTTAGTCATAATATTTCTTACTGGGCTAGTTAAGCTCACACTTTTTCTTTCATTGTTCTCTTCAAGAAATGAGAACATAGCCGGGACTAGTCAGGGAATGGAGTGACAGTCCGTGATGGTTGTTTTAGTAGTCCTCACTATTTAGTGTAATAATAAATGTAACGAAGACTCCTTTTTGAGTTTGAATATTGTCTATTGGACAATATTCGTGTAAAAACTCTCAGCTACGTTGTGTCGTATTGTATAAATGAAGTTTGTATTTGTTTTCTGTACCATGTATTTGGTGACTCAAAATGGGTGATGTATACCTATTTTGAGGGCGTCACAACGATTTTGAGGTGCGAAGACTAACTTGATTAACTGTGTAGTTCTTCCTTGAAGTCAATTGAAGGCGACTATAATATTTTGGTTACCTTGGTAGGGCAAAAAAGTTATAAAGTATAATACACCATCTCTCTCCTAATATAGTAGGTTTGTATAATATAATTTTGTTCTAGACTTAAATTAATTTTCTTATGTATAGGATATATTTGTGTTGCTGATTTGGAATAAGATGTGTTGTATTTAATTTGGAATATGATGTGTTATATTTGATTTGGAATGTTTGATTTTCTGTTTGCATGTTACTAAAATTAATTAGAATGTTTTGTATTTGGAATTTGATGATTCTAGTTATTGTGATTTGGATTTGTAATTGGATTTGTAATTTTATGTTTCTTATTGCTGTGATTTGGAAAGATTTTGAATATTTGATGTACTATTGTAATTTGGATTTATTAACGAGTTATAGCTTATGTGATGTTGCTGGGTTAAAATCATTATAGCTTACAACTTGTTGTTGTTGCTTTTATTTGATTTGGTTGTGATGTTGCTGTAGTAAAACTGTTGGTGATTTGATTTGGCTGTGATGTTGTTGTAGTAAATCTATTGTTGATGTTGCTATGTTAAAACAGATGTTTCTCTTATTTGATTTGGTTGTGATGTTGATGTAGTAAAACTGTTGGTCAATCGATTTGGTTGTGATGTTGGCTGTGACATTGCTGTAGTAAATCTATTGCTGATGTTGATATGTTAAAACTGGTGCTGAGATAGTAGAATCCCTTGCATCCGCTAGTACTTCTAGCGGACCATTAAATTTCTTGTTGACCTGATTGGATTTGGCTTTGAGTGGGGACAAATTTGTCCAAATTTTGTCATAACCACGTCCGCTAAAAGTACTAACGGACGACGTAATGTCCTTTTTAATATGTGCCCTTCATTTATAGAATAGAAAGTGTAGATGCTATATGTCACTTTTTGATCCATAGTAAATAGATGTTATGGATCATTCTTTTTAAAATATCTCTAATAATAACTAAAAAAATTGTCAATAACTAAATATAACAAGACCTTTTGAGCGATCTTGAGTTAATCATTTAATAGTCTATTATATTGTTTTTTTTACTAATATCGAAAAATTCTGTCATGTACCATTTATAAGTACTTACATGCATGAATATACAATAATTAAATTTTATTAAACTTTTCATATAATATAAATATATCACCTTAAGTACCTACTGTGAGACCCCGAATTTTATGAATAAAGATTTAATTTTTTTGACATATTTTTTTTTAATATTAAGGAGTAAATTTGATATAATGTTATAGTTGTGGATAATATTTATAAATTTTGTAAAATAAGCAAGTGGTTATAAAATATTCATATTGTCGGGAAATATTCGTTTGGTCGTGGAATATTCTTTTACGCTTTTCGGGAATATTAAATGCGACTCACACAAGATCCATTTGTGGGTCCCATAACAGAAAATGGTCAGATAAAAAAAATGACAAGGTTGAGTTTTTATAAATAACAGGCGTAATTGTTACCAATTAATTAACTTGTTGGAATACCGGTGGGTTAAACACAAGAAGACGCGGTGTTGCACAAGATAGCATTACGATATTGCACCAATTATTGATTCTTACGTAAGAAGGCACTACTCAATAATTGTTACAGTAATTACTATTCAATATTTTATTTTATTGATTCAATAATTGCTACGTTGATATTTTATTTATTGTTGTTTCAATAATTATCACTGCACAGTATTTTTCATTATCAGATCAATAATTTATATTATTTTAATAATATTACTAGATAACATTATTGACAATGTCTAGAAAGTTCTGTCTAAGGAGAGGTTTGGTCACCTAATTGGGCGCCAGTAAGGAGAAATCCTTATTGAAAAGCCTCATCTTTCCTGGGAACATCCTGTTGTCAATATTGTGATTCTGTAATATTATTTGTGAATAATTAATTATTGATTTATATGATAAGAAAAATATTTATTTTATGTGGATATAGATGGAGAAAATTTTTAATGTGACAATTGTTGAAAATTGATATTTTATCTTTTCTGATAAAATAATTCATTTAAATATATTATTATATTATAATAATATAATAATGGTGATATTTTTACAATGAATGTGTGATATATGAATAAATAAGGAGGAAGAGTATTTTTATTACTAAAAATATTTAAAGCATGTTTTTCATGTTTGTGGACTCCATTTCTTGACTGAAATTTGATTATAGCCTGTAAAATCGTCCGTATGTGGATTTCGATCAATTTCTGTTTGGAATTTGGAAAAACTTAATATTACAAAGTTGTAGAGAATTGAATTTCCTATGGAATGGACATAAGATTCGAATTTTTCTGATAAAAGGACTATTTATTATGAATTATTGAAGTTTCGAAATAATTGATTTTTGGAGTTTTAAATAAATTTTTTGTGAAAAACATTTTTTGTGAGATATTGGGCCCCACTTGTGTGGTTAATGTGCTAAAATTTTTATGCTTTGGTGTTCTAAGTATTTTCCTATAAATAGGGTGCTTAGGTTAGAATTGAAAATCACACCAGAAACTAAAGTTTTCTCTCTATATATTATCGAGCGTATTATTTTGAGTATTTTAATACAACTTTGAGTGTTGCTATACGGTGCAAGTTCTTTTCAGCGTTATATCTGATATTCCAGCCAGAAGTACTATTCTGAAGAGATGTTATTTTTCGTATTCTTATGAATATTATTTCGTTCAATATTCGCAAGAAATATTATTTTCATTTAATATTCGTAAGGAATATTATATTCGTTCAATATTCAAAAGGAATATTATTTTCGTTTAATATTCGTAAGGGATTGTAAGGAGTTATTATGTTTTTCAGTTTCATAGTTTTTCTGACTCTCAAAAATTCTGAAAAAATTTGAAATGATAATTTGATGAGTTTTCTAAATTGTGTCCAAAAATGGCGATTTTTGGATGTTAAAAGTAAACCCTTATAACTTCTTGTGGCTAACTCCAAAATTAGTGAAATTTTTATTGGGAGTACATGTATATAACAGAAGTATACTCTGTAAATTTCAGAATTTTTGGACAAAAGTACAGTTTATGATAAATGTCTAAATATTCGGCAGTTTTGGCCATATGAAAAATAATGAATGAATTTTAAAAATTCCGAGAAAAATATATGTTCAATATGAGACTATATTCTGCTAAATCCCAGAAAAGAAAAAATTTTGGGACTGATTTGGTATTTTTCATGAAAATAGACTAGTTATGAGTATATAAATTAAATATGTTATATGAAGTAACAAAATTGAAAAATAGGATTTTATGGCTTGGGAATCCTATATAAGGTATATGCAGATTTTTGATGAGAGTTTTGGTTATTGGTGATGAAATCTTATGAGTTTGGCATTTTAGGATGATTAAATGCATTAATTAGTAAATTATAAACAATTAAAATAAATTGTTTATAAATTTAATAAATGATTAAAATATTATGGTAATATTAATAATATTAGATTATGAGATTATTAAGTGATTTATAATATTTGGATTAAAGTTGTTATGAAATCATTGATTTAAAATATTATTTAATGATTAATAATATTAGTAAATGAATTTAATGTTATTATATAATGAATAATATTAAATGGAGTTTATAATATAATGATTAATGTTATTATCTTCGTTAAATATTCGTTGAAATATTATTTTCTGTCCAAATAATTTTTGATACAATATTATTCTTGAATTTTACTCCACAAAGCAGTATCATATTGAAAATTTGGACATTATTGATTTCTGGATAAATTAAATTATAAATCTTTAAAAATTTATCATTGAACTTGTTTTATTGAATTCTTTTCATCCTCATGTTTATATTATGTTGAAAGTCATATGTGGCCTGTAGTGCATAGATGAACTTGGTATGATTATGACCAGGAATTATTCGGTATAATCATGACCGTAATGTTACAAATGATGTGGTAAAAGTCCTCATTAACCCGTAGTGTATTGATGGACAATTGTTAGCATAGTCATGACCATTGATGAATACACGAATATCCTTGGCCCGTAGTGCATGGATAATTTGTGGTTGTGATACTAAGGAATATCCTTGGCCGTAGTGCAAGGGTGATTCGATGATGTGGATTATTTATTAAGCTGAGTCTCAGCGATAAAAGTGATGAAAAACCTTTTTAAATCATAGAAGATAAAAGATTTTATACTCTACTTATTATTCTTCATTATCTTAGTCATAATATTTCTTACTGGGCTAGATGAGCTCACCCTTTTGCTTTCATTGTTCTCTTCAAGAAATGAGAACGTGAAATGGACTAATCTGGGAAGCGGAGTGACGGTCCGTGATGATAGCATTAGTAGTCCTCACTATTCTATAAAATAGTGTGATAATAAATGTATTGAGGAATCCATTTGAGTGAATACTGTCTAGAAGACAATATTTGTATTAAAACTCTCAGTTTATATTTTGTCGTATGTCACACGACAGTTGTATTATTAAGTTGTATTTGAATTTTGTACCATGTATTTAGCGACTCAAGATGGGTGATGTATACCTATTTTGGGGGCGTCACAGTTGGTATCAAAGCTTAGGGATATAATCTGTGGCTGAGATGTGAGATAAGAACTAGGAGGGGAGAGATGAGGTATTCCTTCGCTAGTATAACCTACCTAAGTTTAATTGGTATTTAATTGGTCGGTCAGAATATAGGGATAATATGTTTCATGTTAATTTCTTTAATTAACCCTTGTTTTGTGGCATTATTTGAGAATGGAGTGAATGAGACCGTGGAGACAACTCTAATCGCCAACCAGGATAATGTGATGTCAGGCGAAGAAGGAATTAGAGATATCCATGTGATGAGTGAAGAATTAATAGTTTCACCCGAGATAGTCACCGAGGTAGCAGCTGAGAGTGAGGAAGAAGAGGAACTTGAGGAGAATTTATTAGAAGAATTTTATGATCGAAATTTAGAATTACAAAATCGTATTCATGAGTTAGAAGAATTTGAAGAACAATCCAAGAAAGGTTGTGGAGCAAAGAGATGCAACAATTCAAAATTATGTTACCCGATGTGCGATGCTTGAACAGAAGCACTCTTTGGCAGAGTATAAGATATTAGAGCTGGAATATGATCAAAGTTCTGATGAAAGAAGAAGCAACCAAATGAATGAGAATGGAGGATGCATGGGTAAAAGCCGGACGACGCGTTGATATTGTAGAAAAAGACGTCTGATCCAATAAGGCCAAAATAGATGAAATGGATTTCGCTTTTTGGATAGCAATTGGGAGAATCCAACATCGAGTTTGGAATTACCCTGTGCAGAGTGGTCAACCCCAATTCGATACGGATAAGAGAGTAATGATTCAAATCATGGATCAGGAATGCAACGAAGCAATTGAGGGTGGAATATACTCTATATCAAAGTTAAGTCCAGTTGAGACGATGATTCCAAAGGCTATCCCAGACAAGTCAAAGTCAGCGGTTCAAGAAAGTGCGTTTGTCTTGACTTCCCAAATACGAGGAATCCGAAAGAAGTTATCACGGGTTAGTTAATCATAAATTCTTGCGAAGTTTATACCTTATTATATATCGGTTCTATCCATTCTTTTTATTCTCCTACTTGCGCTCAACTTTTAAAATTGACCCCAGTACAAAACCCATTTCTAAAACCCTCAAATATTTCTTCACCCAAAACGAACGTAACATGCGCCAAAGACATTGGCTCGAGCTGTTGAAGATTACGACCATACCATTCAATATCATCGTAGAAGAGGGAACGTGGTAGCTGACGCGTTGAGTAGAAGATCATATGCAGTTACGAGTGCGACGTTGTTAACACAAAGACCCATTTCATACGACTTACTTTAGAGACCCACGTGATGATGTTAAATATACGATTAGTGTGAGACCCCAGATTTTATGAATAAATATTTAATTTTCTCAAAATAATTTTTTTAATATTATGGTGTGGATTTTATATAATGTTATAGTTGTGGGTAGTATTTATAAATTTTGCAAAGTATGCAAGTTGTCATATTATATTCGATTGGTCGGGGAATATTCTTTTTGTCGGGGAATATTAAATACGACGCAGACAATCATGGTGGACACCGCAACAAAATTATTGTCGGATTGAGAAAACGACAAAAATATTTTATAAAAATAACGACGGAAGTTTTACTGTTAAAACTGTTGAACTACTCGGTAGTAAAAGTATAGTAATACGCGTGGTTGCATAGTAGCACACGGTATTGATTATTGATGCTTACGTGAGAAGTCACTCAATTTTGTTCAATTATTTCTATAGTAATTATTGCATAGTATCTCACGTTATTTGATTCAATTATTGTCGATATTTTATATATTATTAATGTAAGACCCCGAATTTTATGAAATAAAAGTATTCAATTGTTCTTATAATTACTATTTAATAAATGGTTAAATTGATAAAAAGTTAAAGTTAAGGGTGATATATGAATTTTTTTTTCAAAATATGCAAGTGGTTATAAAATATTCTTTCTGTCGGGGAATATTCGTTTGGTCGTGGAATATTCTTTCCGCTTGGGAATATTAAGATGACTTGCCGTTGATCATTTATGGGCCCCATAATGTAATAGCGCTCGGATGAAGAAAATGACAAAATGGAGTTTTTAAATAAACACAGTAGTTGTTACCAATTAATCGTTGGAATACCCGGTGGTTAAAATACGAGAATATACGTTGTTGCATAGTAGAAGACACGCAGTATTGCACCAATTATTGATTCTTACGTAAGAAGGCACTACTCAATAATTGTTATAGTAATTACTGTTCAATATTTTATTTTATTGATTCAATAATTGCTACGTTGATATTTTATATTATTGTTGCTCAATAATTGGCACTGCAAAGTATTTTCCATTATCAGATCAATAATTCATATTATTTGAATAATATTATTAGATAGCATTATTGGCAATGTCTAGAAAGTTCTGTCAAGGAGAGGTTTGGTCACCTAATTATGGCGCCAAAGAAGGAGAAATTCTTATTCGAAAGCCCCCCTCTTTCCTGTAAAAGCGTCTGCGGTTGTCATTATTGTGATTCTGTAATATTATTTGTGAATAATTACTTATTAATTTATATGATGAGGAAAATATTCATTTTATGTGGATATAGATGGAGAAAATTTTTAAAGTGACAATTGTTGAAAATCGATATTTTTTCTTTTCTGATAAAATAATATTTTATTATATTATTATAATATAATAATGATGATATTTTTACAATGAATGTGGGATATATGAGTATATGAGGAGGAAGAGTATTTTTGTTGCAAAAGTTGTTTAAAACATGTTAAACATGTTTGTGGGTCCGTTTCTTGACTGAAATTTGATTATAGCTTGTAAAATCGTCCGTTTGTGGATTTTGGTCAATTTCTATTTGGAATTTGGAAAAAGCATCTTCTTCGCAAAGTGTAGAGAATTGAATTTCCTATAAAAATCGCTTGATTTAAATTTTACAGTAAAAGAGCTATTTATTATGAATTATTAAAGTTCAAGTTCAAATAATTATTTTTAAAAGTTTTAAATTTGTTTAAAAGAAAAATGTTTTTTTGATGGATGGTGGTGGGCTCATGTGTTGTTAAGCATGCTGAAATCTGAATTCAAAGGTTGGCGTAGACAAATTTTAATAATTATTATATTTTATTAATTTTTCTGCTTTGGTGTTCTAAGCATTTTTCTATAAATAAGGTGCTTAGGTTAGAATTGAAAATCACACCAAAAACTGAAGTTTTCTCTCTATTTCTCTCTCTATATTATCAAGTGTATTCTTGTGAGTATTTTGATATCTTGAGTGTTGCTATAAGGTGCAAGTTCGTTCAGCGTTATGCTCTTTTGAGGTAAGGGATAGTAAGGGATTGTATGGGAGATTATTTCTTCTTAAATGATATTATTTCTTCAATATCATTATGCCAAAATATTGGTTGGAAATTTTTATCAAATTTGGAACTTTTTTATGTCGAGATTACTATTCATGAGTTACTATTCACGATTTACTATTCATGAGTAACTATTCACGACGAGTTATTATTCACGATTTACTATTCATGAGTTACTATTCACGATGGGTTACTATTCATGAGTTACTATTCATGAGTTACTATTCACGGGTACTATTCACTACAAAATTGGTTTCTTTTTCTAACCAAATTTTAGTTGATTTATGAATATTACTCTGGAGATTAAAACTATGTATTGATTATATTGATTTTATTATCATATATAACATTTTTATAACCCTGATGTTGAAATTCTTCACCTTTGGAGTGTAAAGATGGGTAGATTATTGGTATGATCATCATGACTAGGGTTCTCTTTGGCCGATGAGTGAAAAGTTGAATTGTGGATCGGTATGATCATGACCATTGAATTTACAATGGAATATTTTTAGCTTAAGTGCAAGGTGAATTGATCAACATGGTTATAATTATGGTTTATATAA
Organism: Panax ginseng; assembly: GCA_020205605.1. Taxonomy (NCBI): domain Eukaryota; kingdom Viridiplantae; phylum Streptophyta; class Magnoliopsida; order Apiales; family Araliaceae; genus Panax; species Panax ginseng. The sequence continues at coordinate 29,995,497 of CM035136.1, read as the reverse complement.
ATTCGAAATGATTATGTATTTCTTTGAGATATGAATATCTTTGGCCCGTAGTGCAAAGATGACACATTGTTGAATATCTTGGCCTCGTAGTGCAAAGATGACTGTTGTTGAATATCTTTTGGCATGTAGGCAAAGATGGTCTGGTTGATGAATATCTTTGGCCCGTAGTGCAAAGATGAATTTATTAGTATGATTATGAACATGAACTGTGATTTGGTATAACCATGATCTTTGATGTTTCAGGTGATAAAAATTATCTTTGTCCTAGATGAGAAAAGGAATTTAGAACAACAATTACGATTATGAGTTATATATGTGATTGTGGACAGGAATTGTTGATTGATGTTAGAGGGATAAAACATTATTGGTGGACTTTTAACATGGAGAAGATAATAGACTTTATGGTCTATTTGACTCTTCTAATGGATTGCTCGTTCCGCTGCAACTATGGTTGAAAAGTTTTATCATCTACCATATGTTCTAAATCTTTGATTTATTATTGATGAAGGCTATTGAGAATTTAATTATCTTTAGTCATAATATTCTTTACTGAGCTAGTTGTGCTCACCCTTTTGCTTCACAATTCTTTTCAGGTAATAAAGGTGTAGCTGGGACAAGCGGGGAATAACAGGGGAATAGAACGGTGGTCTATAGATGTTGAGGGTGAGGTGAATTTAACTTGGAAGGGTGTTTTGCCACTATCATACAAGATGTCTAATGACATATAACCTCGTGTCATCATAAGACAGGGTTGTACTCATCCACTTGCTGAGTATATTTACAAGCACTACCTATATAATCTTGGTGTTTGTTTGGAGCATAATACCCAATTAGAGACAATGGAGATAATGATATGTCAAGAGAAGACTCACAATTGGGAAGAATATGATAGTAATCTTTTCGTTTTTCTTTGGGGTCTATTGGGTCAACCAAGGATAATTCTGTGGCCATATCATATCTATCATAACCTAGACGCATAGCCTCCCATGTACGAAGGTTTCCTTGAGCACTTCCCAAAGATTCTAATTTCTAAAAGCAAGCCGACTATACCTTTATGTAAGGTGTCATTATGAGGTGCTGTCCACGGTCGGGACATGAGTCACAGTTGGTCTATATTTGTATTTAAACTCACAGTTTATGTGTTATCGTATTTTGCACGACAATTGTATTAATAAAGTTGTAGTTGTTTCTGTACCATGTATTTGGCGACTCAAAATGGGTTGGATGGAATGGACCTGTTTTGGGGTTGTCACAATTAAATCAATAATTGAGACGACAAAGTTATTAATATTATTATTTGCAATATTAACGATGTCTAGAAGTTCTGTCAAGGAGAGGTAAAATATATTTATATTTATATATATATATATATGTATGTGATGTGTGTATATATATATATATATAATATAATATTAGTGGAGGATGGTGGAAAAGGTGGAGTGTATTATATATATATATATATAATGTGTGTGTGTGTGTAAGAGAATGTGTTATATATATATATGATGATGACAGGTGGGGACCACATATTGGTGGAAGTTGAAAAATGGGGTGGGGGAAGGAGACGTATTAAGGAGGATATATATATATATATATATATAACATGTATGTGTTGGATGTATATATATAATATTGAGTGAGTGGAATTATATGGAGATGTTTGTATGATAATAGTAATGTGTGAGTGTATGAAAGTGATGGGTTTGAGTGGGTTACATTGAAAAATCAGTCCGTGTTTCTTCTTAATACATCTGTGAAATCATCACTCAGTGCACACGGATCAAATAGTACCCCTTCAATTCTCCTATAAATAGAAGTTCATTCCTTCATTATTTTTTACGAATTCACTGAAACTCTAGAGAGAAAATTTTAGAGAGAAAGAAGAAAAGTATTCTACTACTTTCCTACTCTTATATCCAGTTTCTTTTACGGTAAGCGATATTATTTGTTGCACTCATAAGGGGTATTATTTGTTTTGTATTCATGAAGAGAACATCTGTTATTCCATTCTTTATTATTCTGTTGGAATAACCTGTATACGCGGGCTACCCTATACTTGGTGAAATTCTTACATTATTTCAAATCTTTTCTTATTCATTGGAATATCACATGCATGCGTTTTACGTCGGACGTGTTCGATCTTTTTTATTATTCTGTTGGTATATCCTCGTCATGCATTTTACGCCGCACTGGTTCCGTTATTTAGTATATTCGTTGGAATAACTCGTCTACATGCCAAGTACCGCATGCATGGTGATTTCTATTGTTATTCCATTCTTTATTATTACGTTGGAACATCCCGCTTGTGCATAATTTCGCTTTAACTTTGGTTCCGTTATTATTATTTTGTTAGAATAATCTGTCTATGCGAAGTACCGTATGCATGGTGATTTATTTTGTTATTCCATTTTTTATTATACTCAGTTGGTTAAAGTTTTGACTTCTATACTCCATGAAATTAGTGGAATATCCTTGATATTTGCGCTTCATCCAGTATCTTTTCATGGAAATATTCTTTTAAGTATTCTTGAATTTTACTCTACAAAGCAGTATCATGTTAATAATTTGCACGTTATTGGTTCCTGGATAAATTAATTCTTGAACTTGTTTTATTGAATTCTTATATCATTGTCATCATCCTCATGTTTATATTATGTTGAAAGTTATCTGTGGCCTGTAGTGCATAGATGGACTTGGTATGATTATGACCAGGGATTATGCGATGTAATCATGACCGTAATATTACAAATGATGTGGAAAAAGTCCTCATTGGCCCGTAGTGCATTGATGGACAGTTTTTGGTATGATTATGGCTATGGATTCTATTCGGCCAAGGGTTCAAAGATGAATTGTTTTATGGCATGATCAGGACCGTTGATGAAAACACGATTATCTTTGGCCCGTAGAGCATGGATAATTCGTGGTCGTGATACTAAAGAATATCCTCTACTTTGTAGTGCGGGGATGATTTAATGATGTGGATTATTTATTGTCGAGTCTCAAATGATAAAAGTGATGAAAAACCTTTTAAATCATAGAAGATAGTAGATTTTATTCCCTACTTGACTCTTCTAATGTATTGCTTGTTCCACTGCAGTTAAACTTGATAGTTATTATATTTTATAAGTTTAACACTGTTGAAGGCTAATGATAAATTATTCTGCATTATCTTAGTCATAATATTTCTTACTGGGCTAGTTGAGCTCACCCTTTCTTTCACTGTTCTCTTCAGGAAATGAAAACGTAGCTGGGACTAGTCGGGGAACAGAGTGATGTTCCTAGATGGTGCATTAGTAGTCCTCACTATTCTGTGAAATAGTGTGATAATAATTTTAATGAGGACTCCTTTTGAGTTTGTATACTCTTTAGTAGATAATATTTATATTCAAACTCACAGTTTATGTTTTGTCGTATTGTACACGACAGTTGTATTATTAAGTTGTATTTAAATTCTGTACCATGTATCTGGCGACTCAAGATTGGTGATGTATACCTATTTTGGGGTTGTCACAGTTGGTATCAAAGCTTAGGGATATGATACCTGGCTAAGATGTGAGAATAGAACTAGGAGGGGAGAGACGAGGAATTCCTTCGCTAGTATGACCTACCTAAGTTTATTTGATATTTAATTAGTCGGTCAGAATATAGGGATAATATGTTACATGTCGATTAACCTTTGTTTTGTGGCAGTATTGAAAATGACATCCGAGAATGTTGAGAATAGCAATGGAGCACAGGAGACCGTTGATTCTCTACAGATCAATAATCAGGACAATGTGCAACAGGATGGCGATAATCTTCCGTAAACAACAACACCGATCAATCGACGAACGACCAGACGTTTAGGAGCTTTTTGAATTCATGCAACATCGGTGAAGGCGGCTCCACATTCATAATGCGGGGAGGAAACAATGGCAACCTACGGTTGGTCCCCGCTAAGCAATTCAAGGAGCTGGGACCACCAGAGTTTTTGGGAAAGCCAGAACCACTTAAGGCGAAGACGTGGTTAAAGCAGATCACCAAGATATTTGATGTCTTGGGATGCTCCGAGGAGCAAAAGGTTCCCTTGCCACCTTTATGTTGCGTGAAGAGGCGGATCTTTGGTAGGAATCAGTAAACGCACTCCTCACCGACGACTCAAGATGTCTTGGGAGAAGTTCCAAGAGCTGTTCAATGACAAGTACTTTCCCGAAAGTATTCGTCACATGAAGGAGGTGGAGTTTATCATGTTGGAGCAAAACAACATAACCGTGTCGTAGTACGAAGCCAAGTTTGCCGAATTGTCCCGATTTGCGTCCCATTTGGTTGATAATGAGGAGAGAATGACGCGAATGTTTCTAAGAGGTTTGAAGACGGAGATACGTCAATATCTTATTTCTCGTAAACTGTGTTTGTTTTCAGATGTTGTAAATAGGGCTCAGTTTGTGGAACACGATAACGAGTCAACGCAACCAAAAGAGAGAAGCGGTAAAAAAAAAATGATATCTAGGTGATAATGATCATCAAAAGCGGTGACAATAAGCGTGGAGGAATCAACATGCCAGAAATGGTAACCACTTCGGTGGTAATCATGGTCAAAACAATAAGAATGGACATTGCAAGAAGAGAAGGTTCAACAATGATGTGAAGACGTCAACACCAGCACCCGTTTCAAAGGAAGAAGAACGACCACCTAGGTCGTATGTTTCAAATCTAGACAGAGGGACACATCCGTACAAACCGTGACGCTGTGAGAATCCAAAGCGTGTTTTAATTGCGAAAGAAGGTCACCTAACTCGATTTTTGTCGTGATAGTGAAGTCAATTCAATTTGGGATAGTGATGCCAAAGGATGTCCTGCACAAGACAAAGCCAGTAGTTTAAGAGAGAGCATTTTTTTTTCGTGACGAGGAGCCCGAATAAAATTATCACGGGTATGTTAGTCATAAACTCTCACGAAGTCTATACCGTAAGTGTTGAATCTGGGGTTCTACTCACTCTTTTATTTCACCTAGTTGTGTTCAATGTTTGAAGTTAACTCCGGAGAAGTTAGACTTTGATATATCTGTTGGGAGAAACCTTCGTTACATCAACTATTTATAAATCTTATTCAAATCAACACTTTCACATTACCTGTCGATCGTATCTCTTTGAAAATACTTGCCTTTGATGCGATTTTAGGAATCGATTGGTTAACTACTCATCATGCTTTTCATAAGGTTGTTAGTTTTTATATTCCTAACCAACCTGTTATGCGAATTCAAGCAACCAAACCACTAAAGTCAATCATTGTCATATAAAGCCATAAGTAAAGAGCCCCGGTCCTGTCGTTGTTGACTTCCTTGTGTGGAATGCACCGAAGCCAGACTTTCTGTAGGCGACGTCGTAAATGACGATGACAAGTTGATAGGTATCGATGTGACGTGTTATCCAAGTCTTGGATGAGAGTCACAATTTTGAATGATATTTCTATCGTTAATAAATTTCCTGACGTATTCCTGAAGACTTCCTAGCCTATCCCTAGAGCATAAAATCGAATTTTGTATTGACCCCAGTACAAAACCCATTTCTTAAATCCTCAAATATTTCTTTACTTAAAATGAACGTATCATGCGCCAAAGACGTTCTCGAGTTGTTGAAAATTACGATCGTACTATTCAATATCATCCTGAAAAAGCGAACGTGGTAGCTGACGCGTTGAGTAGAAGATCGTATGCGTTTACAAGTGCGATTATACGAACCCACGTGAAGATAACGAATATACGAGTAGAATCGACTTTAATCGATAAAGTTAAAGCCGCTCAAGCTACATACTCAGAGCAGATGAATGTAGAAGGTTCAAGAGGGCGTTATTCTAGAAGCAAGAATCGACGAAGAGAGGAAATCTCAACCCTCGATTTAATTAGCCCATTTGAAATCCTCGATTAAGTAGGAGCTGTGGCTTATAGACTCGTTTTACCGCCAAGTATGTCGCGTGCTCATAACGTTTTTAACATATCAATATTACGACCCGAACCACATTATTAATTTAGAACCGGACAAAATAGCGGATGATTTAATGTTTGAGGAGATACGTGTTAAATCTTGGATAAGAAGAATCGTATTTAACACTCAAAGGTTTTACCTCAAGAGTTAGAATCTGAAATAAAGTCAAGGTATCCTCACCTATTCGGCATACCAGGTACGTACGTAAATTTCGAGGACGAAATTCTATAAGGAGGGGAGATTGTGAGATCCCAGATTTTATGAATAAATATTTTATTTTCTCGAAATAATTTTTTTAATATTATGGTGTGGATTTGATATAATGTTATAGTTGTGGGTAGTATTTATAAATTTTTCAAAGTATGCAAGTTGTCATATTATATTCGATTGGTCGGGGAATATCCGTATTTGACGCATTACAATCATTGGTGGACCCTCAAGAACAAAATTATCATCGGATTGAGAAAACGATAAAAAATATTTTATGAAAATAACGACGGAAGTTTTTACCGTTAAAACTGTTGAACTACTTCGGATTAGTAAAAGAATGCGATGTCTGGCGTGGTTGCGTAGTAGCACACGGTATTGATTATTGATGCTTACGTGAGAAGTTACTCAGTTTTGTTCAATTATTTCTATAGTAATTATTGCATAGTATCTCACGTTATTTGATTCAATTATTGTCGATATTTTATATATTATTAAATCAATAATTGAGACGACAAAGTTATTAATATTATTATTTACAATATTAACGATGTCTCAGAAGTTCACAGGAGAGGTAAAATATATATATATATATATATATATATATATATGTGATGTGTGTATATATATATATATAATATAATGTTAGTGGAGGATGGTGGAAAAGGTGGAGTGTATTATATATATATATATATATATATATATATATAATGTGTGTGTGTGTAAGAGAATGTGTTATATATATATGATGATGACAGGTGGGACCATATATTGGTGGAAGTTGAAAAATGGGGTGGGGGAAGGAGACGTATTAAGGAGGATATATATATATATATATAACATGTGTGTGTTGGATGTATATATATATATATAATATTGAGTGAGTGGAATTATATGGATATGTTTGTATGATAATAGTAATGTGTGAGTGTATGAAAGTGATGGGTTTGAGTGGGTTGCATTGAAAAATCAGTCCGTGTTTCTTCTTAATACATCCGTGAAATCATCACTCTCGGTATATTTACGGATCAAACAAGTACCCTTCAATTCTCCTATAAATAGAAGTTTATTCCTTCATTATTTCTTACTTAATTCAATTGAAACTCTCTGAGAGAGAAAATTTTAGAGAGAAAGAAGAAAAGTATTCTACTACTACCCTACTCTTATATCCAGTTTCTTTTACGGTAAGGGATATTATTTGTTGTACTCATAAGGGGTATTATTTCTTTTGTATTCATGAAGAGAACTTCATTATTCCATTCTTTATTATTCGTTGAATAACTCAGATCACGCAGCTACCCTATACTTGGTGAAATTCTTCGTTATTCCAGTCTTTATTATTCATTTGGAATATCCCGTTCATGCGTTTTACGTGGGACCGGTTCCGTTATTTAGTATTCTATTGGAATAACTCGTCTATGCTAAGCATACGCATGCATGGTGATTTCTATTGTTATTCCATTCTTTATTATTCTCGTTGGAACATCTGTCGCTGCATGTAATTTCACCGACACGGTTCCGTTATTATTATTTGTTAGAATAACTTTTCTACATCAAGCAATCGCATGCATGATGATTTCTTTTGTTATTCCATTCTTTGTTATACTAAGTTGGTTAAAGTTTTAACTTTTATACTCCATGAAATTAGTGGAATATCCTTGATATTTGCGCTTCATCCAGTATCTTTTCATGAAAATATTCTTCTGAGCATTCTTGAATTTTACTCTACAAAGCAAAGATTATCATGTTGACAATTTGGGACGTTATTGGTTCTGGATAAATTAATTCTTGAATTTGTTTTATTGAATTCTTATATCATTGTCATCATCCTCATGTTTATATTATGTTGAAAGTCATCTGTGGCCTGTAGTGCATAGATGGACTTGGTATGATTATGACCAGGGATTATGCGGTGTAATCATGACCGTAATGTTACAAATGATGTGGAAAAAGTCCTCATTGGCCCGTAGTGCATTGATGGACAGTTTTTGGTATGATTATGGCTATGGATTCTATTCGGCCAAGGTTTAAAGATAAATTGTTTTATGGCATGATCAGGACTGTTGATGAAAACACGATTATCTTTGGCCCGTAGAGCATGGATAATTCGTGGTCGTGATACTAAAGAATATCCTCTACCCAGAGTGCGGCAGGATGATTTAATGATGTGGATTATTTATTGTCGAGTCTCAACGATAAAAGTGATGAAAAACCTTTTAAATCATAGAAGATAGTAGATTTTATTCCCTACTTGACTCTTCTAATGGATTGCTTGTTCCACTACAGTTAAACTTGATAGTTATTATATTTTATAAGTTTAACACTGTTGAAGGCTAATGATAAATTATTCCGCATTATCTTAGTCATAATATTTCTTACTGGGCTAGTTGAGCTCACCCTTTTTTTCACTGTTCTCTTCAGGAAATGAAAACGTAGCTGGGACTAGTTGGGGAACAGAGTGATGGTGCATTAGTAGTCCTCACTATTTTGTGAAATAGTGTGATAATAATTATAATGAGGACTCCTTTTGAGTTTATATACTCTTTAGTAGATAATATTTGTATTCAAACTCACAGTTTATGTTTTGTCGTATTGTACACGACAGTTGTATTATTAAGTTGTATTTGAATTCTGTACCATGTATCTGGCGACTCAAGATGGGTGATGTATACCTATTTTGGGGTTGTCACAGTTGGTATCAAAGCTTAGGGATATGATACCTGGCTAAGATGTGAGAATAGAACTAGGAGGGGAGAGACGGGGAATTTCTTCGCTAGTATGACCTACCTAACTTTATTTGATATTTAATTAGTCGGTCAGAATATAGGGATAATATGTTACATGTCGATTAACCTTTGTTTTGTGGCAGTATCTGAAAATGACATCCGAGAATGTTGAGAATAGCAATGGAGCACAGGAGACCGTTGATTCTCTACAGATCAATAATCAGGACAATGTGCAACAGGATGGCGATAATCTTCCTGTAAACAACAACAATGATCAATTGACGAACCACAGTACGTTTAGGAGTTTTTTCGAATTCATGCAACATCAGGCGAAGGCGGCTCCTGTTCATAATGCAGGAGGAAACAATGGCAACCCACGATTGGTCACCGCTAAGCAATTCAAGGAGCTGGGACCACCAGAGTTTTTGGGAAAGCCAGAACCACTTAAGGCAGAGACGTGGTTAAAGCAGATCACCAAGATATTTGATGACTTGGGATGCTCCTAGGAGCAAAAGGTTCCCTTTGTCACCTTTATGTTGCGTGAAGAGGCAGATCACTGGTGGGAATCTGTAAAACGTACCCAGCCTGACGCACTCAAGATGTCTTGGGAGAAGTTCCAAGAGCTGTTCAATGACAAGTACTTTCCCGAAAGTATTCGTCAAATGAAGGAGGTGGAGTTTATCAAGTTGGAGCAAAACAACATAATCGTGTCGCAGTACGAAGCCAAGTTTGCCGAATTGTCCCGATTTGCGTCCCATTTAGTTGATAATGAGGAGAGAATGACGAGAATGTTTCTAAGAGGTTTGAAGACGGAGATTCGTCAATATCTTATTTCTCATAAACTGTGTTTGTATTCAGATATTGTAAATAGGGCTCAGTTAGTGGAACGCGATAACGAGTCAACGCAACCAAAAGAGAGCAGCTGAAAAAATGATAATACCGGTGATAACAGTCATCAAAACGGTGACAATAAGCATGGAGGGAATCAACATGCCATAACCACTTCGGTGGTAATCATGGTCAAAACAATAAGAATGGACATTGCAAGAAGAGAAGGTTCAACAATGACGTGAAGACGTCGACACCAGCACCCGTTTCAAAGGAAGAAGAACGACCACCGGTCGTATGTTTCAAATGCGGACATGAGGGACACATCCGTCTAAACTGTACGCAGCAATCCAAAGCGTGTTTTAATTGCGAAAGAGAAGGTCACCTAACTCAATTTTGTCGTATAGTGAATTCAAGTCCATTTGGGATAGTGATGCCAAAGGATGTCCTGCATAAAGCCAAAGCCGAGTTTAAGAGAGAGCATTTTTTTCGTGATTTGTGAACCCGAATAAAATTATCACGGTGTATGTTAGTCATAAACTCTTGCAAGTCTATATTGTGTTAGATACCTGGGTTCTACTCACTCTTTTATTTCACCTAGTTGTGTTCAATGTTTGAAGTTGACTCAGGAGAAGTTAGACTTTGATATATCCGCTATGGAGAAACCTTCGTTACCTCCACTATTTATAAATCTTGTTCAAATCAACACTTTCACGTTATTCGTCGATCGTATCTCTTTGAAAATACTTGCCTTTGATGTGATTTTAGGAATCGATTGGTTAACTACTCATCATGCTTTTCATAAGGTTGTTAGTTTTCATATTCCTAACCAACCTGTTATGCGAATTCAAGCAACCAAACCACTAAAGTCAATCATTGTCATATAAAGCCATAAGTAAAGAGCCCCTGCCTCGCTGTTGTCGACTTCCTTGTGTGGAATGCACCGAAGCCAGACTTTCTGTAGGCGACGTCGTAAATGACGATGGCAAGTTGATAGGTATCAATGTGACGTGTTATCCAAGTCTTGGATGAGAGTCACAATTTTGAATGATATTTCTATCGTTAATAAATTTCATGACGTATTCTCAAGACTTCTAGCCTACCCTAGAGCGTGAAATCGAATTTTGTATTGACAATTCAAAGACAAAACCCATTTCTTAAACCTCAAATATTTCTTTACTTAAAATGAATGTATCACGCGCCAAAGACGTTGGCTCGAGTCATTGAAGATTACGATCGTATTCATTCAATATCATCATGAAAAAGTTTAACGTGGTAGCCGACGCGTTGAGTAGAAGATCGTACAAGCATAAGTGCTAATATACGAACCCACGTGAAGATAACGAATATACGAGTAGAATCGACTTTAATCGATAAAGTTAAAGCGACTCAAGCTACATACTCAAAGGTGAGATGAATGAATGAAGAAGGTTCAAGAGGCGTTATTCTAGAAGCAAGAATCGATTTAAGAGAGAAATCTCAACCCTCGATTTAATTAGCCCATTTGAAATCCTCGATTAAGAAGGAGCTGTGGCTTATAGACTCGTTTTACCGCCAAGTATGTCGCGTGCTCATAACGTTTTTAACATATCAATATTACGACCCGAACCACATTATTAATTTAGAACCGGACAAAATAGCGGATGATTTAACGTTTGAGGAGATACGTGTTAAATCTTGGATAAGAAGAATCGTATTTAACACTCAAAGGTTTTACCTCAAGAGTTAGAATCGAAATAAAGTCAAGGTATCCTCAATTTTCTAACATACAGTATCGCACGTAAATTTCGAGGACTTAAATTTATAAGGAGGGAGATTGTGAGATCCCGATTTTATGAATAAATATTTAATTTTCTCGAAATAATTTTTTTAATATTATGGTGTAGATTTGATATAATGTTATAGTTGTGGGTAGTATTTATAAATTTTTCAAAGTATGCAAGTTGTCATATTATATTCGATTGGTGGGAATATTCTTTTGTTCGAGAATATCCGCAGACGACAGTACAATCATTAGTGGACCTCAAGAACAAAATTATTGCCGGATTGAGAAAACGACAAAAATATTTTATGAAAATAACTAGGAAGTTTTACCGTTAAAACCGCTGAACTACTCAAGATAAAAAAGAATACGCTGGCGTGGTTGCATAAGAAAGCACACCAGTATTGATTATCGATGCTTACGTGAGAAGTCACTCGCTTTTGTTCAATTATTTATATAGTAATTATTGCATAGTATCTCACGTTATTTGGTTCAGTTATTGTCGATATTTTATATATTATTAAATCAATAATTGAGACGACAAAGTTATTAATATTATTATTTTCAATATTAACGATGTCTAGAAGTTCTGTCAAGGAGAGGTAAAATATATTTTTATATATATATATGTGTGTGTGATGTGTGTGTATATATATATAATATAATGTTAGTGGAGGATGGTGGAAAAGGTGGAGTGTAATATATATATATATATATATATATATATATATATATATATAATGTGTGTGTTTGTGTGTGTAAGAGAATGTGTTATATATATATGATGATGATGTGTGGGGACCACATATTGATGGAAATTGAAAAATGGGGTGAGGGAAGGAGACGTATTAAGGAGGATATATATATATATATATATATATATATATATATATATATATATATATATATATATATATATATATATATATATATATAACATGTGTGTGTTGATGTATATATATATATATATATATATATATATAATATTAATAACTTTGTCGTCTCAATTATTGATTTTAACAATATAATAAATATCGATAATAATTGAATCAAATAATGTGAGATACTATGCAACAATTACTATAGCAATAATTGAACAAAACCGAATAACTTCTCACGTAACCATCAATAATCAATACCGTGTGCTACTATGCAACCACGCCAGACATCGTACATTTTTACTACCGAGTAGTTCAACAAAGATCAATCAGTAAAACTTATGTCGTTATTTTCATAAAAATATTTTTGTCGCTTTTCAAATTCACAATAATTTCATTATGGGATCCACCAATGATCATACCATTGCATTTAATATTCCCCACCAATCGAATATAATATAATAACTTGCATACTTTAGTAATTTATAAATACTACCCACAACTATAACATTATATTAAATTTATTCCATAATATTCAAAAATGATAATTATAGAAAATTCATCTTTATTCAAAAGTTGGGGTCTTACAACCTCTCCTTTATTAAGAAATTTCTACTCGAAATTAGGGGTACGACTCGGTATATCGAAGAGGTAAGGATACCTTGATTTCATTTTAGATTCTAACTCCCAAGTCATTTCCTCAACATCGTGGTTTCTCCACAAAACTTTGACTTGAGGTATAACCTTGGAGCGTAAAATATGTTCCTTCTTATCCAAGATTTGTACAGGAACCTCTTCATACGTCAAATCTTCTGCTATTTCGTCCGGTTCTAACTCAATAATGTGGTTCGGGTCTTCCACATATTTACGTAACATGGATATGTGAAAAACGTTATGAACACGAGACATACTTGGCGGTAAAGCGAGTCTATAGGCCACAGTTCCTACTCGATCAGGGATTAAAAATAGACCGATGAATCGAGAATTGAGCTTTACTCTCTTTCCAAATCTCGTAACTCCTTTCCATGGAGCAACACGTAACAACACATGATCTCCTATATCAAAATCAACGTCCTTTCGATGAAGATCAGCATAACTCTTTTGTCGATCTTGTGAGGTTTTTATACGTTGTCGTATCATTTGAATCTTTTTCGTAGTCATACGTACCAACTCCGGTCCCAACAACGTTGCTTCACCCACCTCATCCCAAAGATACTGTAGAATCGACACATTCTTCCATACAACGCTTGAATGGAGCCATGCCAATACTTGCTTGATAACTGTTGTTGTAGGAAAACTCCACCAATGGTAAGAACTTGTCCCAACTTCCCTTGAAGTCAAGGACATAGAGTCTTAATAGATCTTCAAGAGTTTGAATAGTCCTCTCCGACTGCCCGTTTGTCTGAGGATGATATGCCGAGCTAAATTATAAATCCGTGCCCATAGCTTTTTGCAAACTAACCCAAAATCTTGAAGTGAATCTTGGGTCTCGATCGTAAACTTTGGACTTGGCATACCATGCAATCTTACAACCTCGTTTATGTACAACACGAGCAAGACGTTCAAGTGTATAAGTTTCTCATATCGGTAAGAAATGAGCAGATTTGGTCAATCTATCAACAATGACCCAAATCGCATCTATGCCTTGAGAAACTTTGGGAAGACCCCAGAATTAAATCCATGGTAATGTGCTCCCACTTCCATTCCGGAATTTCAAGTGGTTGCAATGGACCTTTTGGTACTTGATGCTCCACCTTGACTCGTTGACAAGTTAGACACCTTGAGATAAACAAATATATCTCTCTCTTCATATTGCTCCACCAAAATATATGGCGAAGATCACGATACATTTTGGTACTCCTGTGATGGATCGCAAAACGGTGTGTTGTGCGCCTCCATCATGATTTTATACTTTAACTCAGGATCGTTAGGAACACAAAGTATGGAGTTGACTCAAAGTATTCCTTCATCATCGATTCTTGCTTCCGGCATCGCACCTTCTTGCACTTTCTTCCTCACATGACTAGGAATTCATAATGCCCGTACCGAGTTCTGAAAGCCATCTTTGGAATGTCATCGGTTCTAATCTTCAATTGGTGATATCCAGAACGAAGATCCATCTTTGAAAAGAATTTGGCTCCTTGCAACTGGTCAAATAGGTCATCAATACGTGGCAATGGATACCTATTTTTGATGGTGACATGATTTAACTCCCGATAATCAATACAAAGTAGATACTCCCATCTTTCTTCTTCACGAATAGAAACAGAGAGCACTCCAAGGAGACGACCAGACGAATGAAACCAATATCTAACAATTCTTGCAATTGGGTCTTTAACTCCTCAAGTTCAATAGAGCTATTCGATATGGGGCTTTGGAAATGGGTTTTGTAACAGGGTTCAAGGTCGATACAAAATTCAATTTCACGCCTGGGGTAGGCCAGAAAGTTCTTCAGAAATACGTAAGGAAATTCATTAACAATAGAAATATTATTCAAAATCGATTTATTTTTGTTTAGATCGTGACATGAGCTAAGAAAGCTTGACATCCGTTTTTCAATAAACGAATAGCTTTATGGCTTGAGATGACAGTGATTGATTTTAATGGTTTGGTTGCTTGAATTCGTATAATAGGTCGATTAGGAATATGAAAGCTAACAACCTTACGAAAACAATCATATTTTGCATGATGAGTAGTTAACCAATCAATCCCTAGAATTACATCAAATGCAAGTATTTTCAATGAAATAAGATCGACAGGTAATGTGTGGGTACCAACTTGAACCAAACAAGACTTATAAATCGTGGATGTAATGAAGGTTTCTCCCAACGGAGTTTCAACAGATAAGTCAAAGTCTAATTTCTACGGAGTCAAATTTAAACGTTGAGCGCAAGTAGGAGAAATAAAAGAATGGGTAGAACCGGTATCAAATAAGGTATAGACTTCACTAGAGTTTATGATAAGCTTACCCGTGATAACCTCGTTCGGGTTCCTTGCTTTCTGGGAGGTCACAACAAATGCTCTCCCTTGTACTACTGGCTTTGACTTTTTTGGGACGACCTTTGGTGCCTCCATTCTAGCTGAACTTTTCTTCGGTGAACGATAAAATTGGGCTAGGTGACCTTCTCTTCCACAATTATAACATGCCTTGGACGGCAGCACGCAGTTTGGACTAATGTGTCCATCTCCTCCGTATTTGAAGCATATGATAGGTGGTCGTTCTCCTTCCTTAACAATGGGTGTTGGTGCTGACGTCTTTCCATCATTGTTGAATCTCCTCTTCTTGAAATGTCCATTTTTACTGTCTTGGCCATGATTACCACCGAAGTGGTTATCATTTCTGGCATGCTGATTCTGTGAGAGCCCCGAATCCGGGCCCCAATTCACCGCGGATCCGGTTCACTCATTCTACTACTATTGCGGAAGATATAAACATAAATTGTTTATACATTAAACATTATACACTATCCCCAAGGTCGAGTAACCATAACTTATACACAATTCATAACTTATCTAACACATGACATCATTATCATACAAGACTATTACAAAACTAATCGCGCACATTAACTTTAAGCTGGAACTGTCTTTAACTTTCCTCAGATCCACGACGCATTCACCTTAATCGCAATGTTTTATCATGATATAGCAAGGGTGAGCATGAAAGTTGCCCAAAGAAGTTTAAATACAATTTAAGGATATATCATGATTGAAAGAGTATGAATAAGAAGTGGCTATAATTGCAATGTAGTTGTGAATTAGCATGAACAAACTTTGATTGAACAAGTATTACATATATGAACAATATATATATCCCGGATTCAACCGGTAATGAAGGTGATCACCTTTCATACACGACTTATACGCGCAATATACAGTACAATTCAACATGGCAATCAGCAATGATTAACCATATGCATATCTGAATAAAACACTCTTAGTAGAGTTAAGTAGAACTTACCTGAACCGTTGATTACCGATACGAAATATAACTTAGCTTATCCGAAGACCTAATACAGATAATACCGATCTCCAAATATTAGAATAATATCATCACAGTATAAAATAATTTAAACACATTATCACATAATCCTGTTAGTCTATACAACACATAAGACTTAGTCTCAAGTCAATCTATTTCAAATCCGAGTTGAAATCGACACTATTCTAACATCCCGACTGGCCTCAGCTTGGCATTAATACTCGAGTTTAAGTTCAATTAAACTCGCTTAAACACTTAACAATTATCACAGATAATTTCCTAGTCAATGTAATAATTTTCCATAGCTCATAAAAATTTTCAAATAATTATTATCATTTATCATGATTTTCTAATCATTAACACCGTATTTAGTGAATTAAACACCACAATATTCTAATATCATTAATATTTATTTAATAATAACCATTAATGAATTACATGCCACAATATTATTTCATATTTATAATATCTCAAAGTATTTTCAATACTTTATTACTTCTTTTAAATGTTTTTAAAGTAATTAAAATATTAATCAATAATCGATATTAATTTAAATACCACATTATTCCTTGATCATTAATATTTATTTAATATTAAATATTAATGAAAATCATATTATAATATAATTATATATCAAAGTATTTTTAATACCTTAAAATCATATTTCTATGATTTTTAAACAATCAAATCCATTATCGATAATCGCTATTAATATTAAAATATTAATATTTTCATAACAAAATATCAAAAGTTATATTTTATAATTCAAAATATTTTTATAACACTTAAATCGCTTTTTATAAGATTTTTAAAGCATTAAATCTATTTTTCCACAATTTATTTAATATATTCATTAAATAAACTAATTATCATTAATAATAAATATTAATGAAATTCATCACAAAATATCAAAAGTCATCAAAATAACTTAAAATATTTTCTAACACCATAATATATTTTTTCATGATTTTTCATGAATTAAAATTATTTTAAAATAATTTATCTAATATTAATATTAAATCAATAATACTATTTATATTCCAAAAATATTAAATATTTTTGAAATATGCTCAAAATAATTAAAAACTATTTTTCAAGCTTTAAAATAATTTTTCGTAATTAAAATGTATTTTTAATAATTAAAACCATTTTTATCTATTTTCTAATTAAAATAATTAATTTCCAAATTAAGTGTCGTTTAGTATCCCTATAATGGCAGTAACTGTCGCTATAGGTGTTCTTGAGCCCAAACCGTAAATTTCGTCGACATCGATACGCAAGGTTCGAACCGGATCTAACTTTCGTTTTCAGATTTCGGGCTTCTAATTTGGTTAGAATTATAGTACTAGTGTAATACTACAATCACCAACTTGTTTCATGACCATACAACATCGATCGTAGAGATTTAAGCTCTCAAAATTGTTGTCAGTACCGTTCTTCGCTTTTCTCGGATTTTCCGTAATTAAAGGTGCTACTACTTTATTGCTTTTCTATTTCGTTATGTGTCACTTTCAGGATCTAGTGGTTGAATCGGTGTAGTAGAGATGTCGCTTCATTTCTATAACAAAAGATAAGTATAACATCAACTAATTCACAAGATTCAATCTGGTCAAAGTTATCACGACAAGTGTTCTTGAGAAAACTGGTTTTCAGCATTTCTCCCCAGCGATTGGGTCAACGCCGTTCAACCGTAATTAATTCTCGATTCTCTAAACTTTTCGGGTAATCTAAAGACATTGATGTGTAGTCCTTATACCGTATCACGACATCAACACAACAAATTAGCCTAACACTTAAATCACAAAGAAGATCAAGAGCTTCAAAAAGGTTGTTAGACGATCCGGAAAATATGGGCTCATTTGTAAACCTAATTTGTGATCGGTCAACGGTCTTTGACCGTTCATATCTTGAAATCTACACATGCTATGAGGTTGATTCAAGTTGGAAATGAAAGACCATATGGCATAGAACAGGTCCAAAACAACAAACACACTAAACATCTAACACACGCAGATTTAAGGACTCCGACACATTAAAGTCGTCCGGGCCATAATTTTCAAGTTTTCCAGATTTCTAAAATCTTCAAAATCGTGTACTTTGATGTTATGGGTTCATGACCTATCAACCCAGATCATCAATTGACACCCTATTACACAACTTTAAACAATCAATTGCAACAAATAACATAAGATCAAAGGATTTCTAGTTTTAGGGTTTTTAATACCTTTTCTAACTTTGATTTCTTGATTTTTGGCTTCTGATCTGTTGTTCGTGATCGTGGCGCTTTGATTTAGGACTGATATAGAAACAAATTTCGTAGGTTTGAGGCTTGAGAGTATTAGCTTGAGTATTGAACAAATTTTAGTTTACCAAATGATTTTCTCTCTCTTCCAATCCTTTTATAGACAACTTAGATTCATGTATGGGATGTTCTAGAGCTAATGTACTGGAGTTGTGAGTCACCAAGAGTTAGTAAGGTTAGGTAAGCAACTAAAGTTTTGGACACAACTACAAGTTAGCTCACTAAAACACTCAAAAGGGCATTATAGTCATTTCCTTACCATTTTAAATTCTAGATTAGTGATTTGTGAGATATAGGCACATGGCTAGCTAGGGTTGGTCACCAACCACATACTAGGGCTAGATCTACACTCCATCCCATTAAAATATTCAAGAAGGGTACTTTGGTCATTTGACTTGTAAAGTTAATGGTAACTTGGTAATTGGTCACAACCCTTAGGTTTTAAAATAGAAAATTATAATTAGTGTTCCCTAATTACAATAAAGTTTACTAATCACATTCAAGCTTGCTAATTAGGGTTAAGGCTTCCTAATTAATATTAAACATTATAATTTAATAATTAGGTTTTCTCTAATCGTACATTAGGGTTTCTAACATTAGAAATTTGGGCTTTCCAAATAAATCAATTAGGGTTATCCCTGATTATACCTATAATTAATAACATAGAAACTCTATATTTATCTTCAAGCTTCCCACTTAGGGTTTTAATATCCCGATTTAGGGTTTCAGACAGAATAATTAGGGTTCAAATTTTGGAAATTAGGGTTTGCTAATTAAGCTTTACCCTATTAAGCTTATAATTTAAATCACTTGAGCATTATAATTCTCCGTTATATTCCTGCATTAGGGTTTCAAATATTCAAATCAAATTAGGATTTTCGAGATATGGTATTAGGGTTTTCTAATACTCAAATAGGGTTTCGAAGAATTTATTAGGGTTTTCCTAATTAGTTTATAATTAATAACGTTAAACCTTATATATAGCATTGCATTCCCAATCTAGGATTTTTAATATCCCAATTAAGGTTTCAATTTAAATCGAAACTAGGGTTTCGTAACCGATTTCTAGGTTTTTCTTATCGACGTTAGGGTTTTCTAACTGAACGTTGATGTTTTTAATATATACTTAGGGTTTGATATGGATATAATTTTTCTCGATCAACCCTTGACCCTTAACCACATTCTCGCATACACATACATAACAAATTTCATGTAACTTAATCACATAAATCCTTAAATCTGAATAATTCACCTAAATCCTTCATAGAATTTTGAAATCCTCAAAATTCAATCCTAATAACATCAAACGATACACTTATTTTCCTGCTCAGTTCAATATTTGACCTTAAATCAATCATTTAAGATTTTGTAAAATTGTCTAAATTCTCGGGTTGTCACATTCACCCCCTCCTTATAAGAATTTCGTCCCCCAAATTCACCTTACACCTTACACCAAACAAATTTTACACCATTCACACATATCACATGCTACCCAATATACCACTCACAAGAGCAAAAGTTTTATTACATTGATTCACACATCATCACATGCTACCCAATACACCACTCATAAAAGCAAAAATTTTCAATTTGTCTTTGAGGGGTCATATAGACCATGAACTATTGAGGTTTATAGGTATTACTACCTGCTACCTATTTCCATTAAGAAAAAGGTAATCTACCCCTTATAAAGGTTAACAGTAGGTTTACAATCACAAAGAAGGTAAACTACCATTGCTAGTACTTTAGGTGATTAGCCTATCGTACTCTTACGTCATTCATAACGTATTAATCATGTCTAACGAATATTTACGCTACTAGATTGGATTATTTATCCAAACAACATAGTTCACCCCAGTCTTATCATAGGATTCCGCACCAAATAATTTGGTTCAGGAAATTTCTTTCAATGAACACTTAAAAAATTTTGAAAACATTTTCGAGAATGACGTCATGATGCCGCATCAGTATGTAATAAATCCGTTTGAGGATTCCAAATCATTTGGTGATTTTATCATACTACATCATACCATAGTAGAGTCGACGATCCTTAGATCACATCCAACACTAAGTAATATCGCATTGATGACTCCATCGCTTTTTTATCATCTCGCACCAAGTTACATGGTACATGAGTGATAATTAAAAACAAATTTTGATATTTCAAATCATTTGCGTCTAAATGTAAATAAGTAGATAGATAGTATCATTTTAAACCGTTTCAAAAATGGTTACGGGTCTACATTTTTTTTTAAAAGGCACATAGTGCGTATTTAGCTTGATGTCAAAAATTTGAAGTTTAGCATAGCTAGGAGTTTGGGAAAACCTAATGCCTCCACTAATAATCATTTGCTTAACAATCTATCTGTTCCTGAAATCCTCAATACTCCATTCACACAAAACTATACCCAGTTCATAAAACCACACTTATGAGTTCATTAATTGCCACAATCATATGAGTTTAAGAACTTACCCTAGTTATACCTTTGGCGTCCATTCGCTGAGGGGTTCATAAACATTTCATATAACTATAAGTCAAGAATGTCACATAAGTATGAGTTTTAAAACTCGTGACTTAATCCTATATTCTCTACTTATGACCCATCTATCTCGTTATACACATGAGAAAGGAATCACCCTCTTAACTCAGATTTTAATAAATAGCGACACAAACATTTCAATGATTATCGCCATGTAACTAAGTGGTTTTTACACCAAGTAAAATTCCCGCCCACACAAGGAATCATACAACTCAAATTTGCCGATACGAGTCCTCAATTGAATCCCCACCTAATCTTAACCCCTTTTCCATAATTAATTTTTATTCAACTCGTATCCATAATCCTTTCTTGAATATGTACCAATTTATAGTACAACATACACACGACATTCTTGTCGTAGTTTTCCAATCATCGATTGATTATTTTCCATACTATAACCTTATCGGATCATGGGGTGATCTCATCGTATATATGCGATTCAATTTTATGACTTGATCGTTTTGTTTTACGATCTCCTATCCCTGCACTTTCAGTCTTTTAGACTCTATCTATCCACTTTCTATACTTGGTACTCATCGAGTCTCTAACAGTTTTATATATGGTACGCTGAGTGGTTTCCCACAAACAACCAACAAACTAGGTTTCGACCTGCTAGTTCGTATATATCTCTGCTCTATGAAGGAATCGTTTAGCCCAGATACCATACATCAACTATTAAAGAGTACAATTGTACCATACTTACATATAACTTTTGATTCTTAACTTCTTTATCGAAGTTAGGAACTCCATATCTTTTATAACTCGCCGAGATTCTTCTTTGAATCTTCACTGACACACTAACTCTATGTGAGTTAGATCTTATCCTAATCATCTGCGGTTATTAGTCTAAGGTAACTCTACCCTAGGTTTATAACCAATGACTCCGATACTAACTGTGAGAGCCCCGAATCCCGCCCCAATTCATCATGGATCCGGTTCACTCATTCTACTACTATTGCGGAAGATATAAACATAAATTGTTTATACATTAAACATTATACACTATCCCCAAGGTCGAGTAACCATAACTTATACACAATTCATAACTTATCTAACACATGACATCATTATCATACAAGACTATTACAAAACTAATCGCACAGACATTAACTTTTAAGTCGAATCGCTGTCTTTAACTTTCTCTTGTATCCCGACGCATTCACCTTAATCTGCAATGTTTTATCATGATATAGCAAGGGTGAGCATGAAAGTTGCCCAGCAAGTTTAAATACAATTTAAGGATATATCATGATTGAAAGAGTATGAATAAGAAGCTGGCTATAATTCGCAATGTAGTTGTGAATTAGCATGAACAAACTTTTGACTGAACAAGTATTACATATGAACAATATATATATCCGGACCAACTGGTAATGAAGGTGATCAGCCTTTCATACCTGACTTATACGTGCAATATGTACAGAGTACAATTCAACATGGCAATCAGCAATGATTAACCATATGCATATCTGAATAAAACACTCTTAGTAGAGTTAAGTAGAACTTGCCTGAACCGTTGATTACCGATACGAAATATAACTTAGCTTATCCGAAGACCTAATACAGATAATACCGATCTCCAAATATTAGAATAATATCATCACAAAGATAAAATAACCTAAACACATTATCACATAATCTCGTTAGTCTATACAACACATAAGACTTAGTCTCAAGTCAATCTATTTCAAATTCGAGTTGAAATCGACGCTTATTCTAACATCCCGACGATGGCCTATTAATAATACTCGAGTTTAAGTTCAATTAAACTCGCTTAAACACTTAACAATTATCACGAGATAATTTCCTAGTCAATGTAATAATTTTCCATAGGCTCATAAAAATTTTCAAATAATTATTATCATTTATCATGATTTTCTAATCATTAACAATCAGTATTTAGTGAATTAAACACCTAATATTCTAATATCATTAATATTTATTTAATAATAACCATTAATGAATTACATGCCACAATATTATTTCATATTTATAATATCTCAAAGTATTTTCAATACTTTATTACTTCTTTTAAATGTTTTTAAAGTAATTAAAAATATTAATCAATAACCTGATATTAATTTAAATACCACATTATTCCTTGATCATTAATATTTATTTAATATTAAATATTAATGAAAATCATATTATAATATAATTATATATCAAAGTATTTTTAATACCTTAAAATCATATTTCTATGATTTTTAAACAATCAAATCCATTATCGATAATCGCTATTAATATTAAAATATTAATATTTTCATAACAAAATATCAAAAGTTATATTTTATAATTCAAAATATTTTTATAACACTTAAATCGTTTTTATAAGATTTTTAAAGCATTAAATCTATTTTTCCACAATTTATTTAATATATTCATTAAATAAACTAATTATCATTAATAATAAATATTAATGAAATTCATCACAAAATATCAAAAGTCATCAAAATAACTTAAAATATTTTCTAACACCATAATATATTTTTTCATGATTTTTCATGAATTAAAATTATTTTAAAATAATTTATCTAATATTAATATTAAATCAATAATACCATTTATATTCCAAAAATATTAAATATTTTTGAAATATGCTCAAAATAATTAAAAACTATTTTTCAAGCTTTAAAATAATTTTTCGTAATTAAAAATGTATTTTAATAATTAAAAACCATTTTATCTATTTTTCTAATTAAAATAATTAATTTCCGAAATTAAGTATCGCTAGTATTCTATAATGGACTGTAACCGTCGCTATAGGTGTTCTTGAGCCTAAACCGTAAATTTTCACGACATCGACTACATGCAAGGTTTGACCGGATCTAACTTCTTGTTCTTTGTATTTCTGGGCTTCTAATTTGGTTAGAATTATAGTACTAGTGTAATACTACAATCACCAACTTGTTTCATGACCATACAACATCAGATCAGAGAGATTTAAGCTCTCAAAATTGTTGTCAGGCGCTGTTCTTCGTTTTCTGGATTTTCCAGAATTAAAGGTGCCTACTTCGGTTGCTTCTATTTTGCGTTATGTGTCAGCTTTGTGGGATCTAGTGGTTGAATCAGGTAGTAGAGATGTCAGGCTTCATTTCTATAACAAAAGATAAGTATAACATCAACTAATTCACAAGATTCAATCTGGTCAAAGTTACTGTCAGACAAGTGTTCTTGAGAAATCTGGGTTTTTCCAGATTTCTTCCCAGGCAGTTGGTCAACGCTCGTTTGACCGTAATTAATTCTGATTCTCTAAACTTTCTGGGTAATCTAAAGACATTGATGTGTAGTCCTTATACCAGACTACGACATCAACACAACAAATTAGCCTAACACTTAAATCACAGCAAGATCAAGAGCTTCAAAAAGGTTGTTAGACGATCTGGAAAAATATGGGCTTGCCCAGAAACCGAATTTGTGATCGGTCAACGGTCTTTGACCGTTCATATCTTGAAATCTACACATGCTATGAGGTTGATTCAAGTTGGAAATGAAAGACCATATGGCATAGAACAGGTCCAAAACAACAAACACACTAAACATCTAACACACGCAGATTTAAGGACTCTGACATTAGGCTGTCAGGCCATAATTTTCAAGTTTTCCAGATTTCTAAAATCTTCAAAATCGTGTACTTTGATGTTATGGGTTCATGACCTATCAACCCAGATCATCAATTGACACCCTATTACACAACTTTAAACAATCAATTGCAACAAATAACATAAGATCAAAGGATTTCTAGTTTTAGGGTTTTTAATACCTTTTCTAACTTTGATTTCTTGATTTTTGGCTTCTGATCTGTTGTTCGTGATCGTGGCGCTTTGATTTAGGACTGATATAGAAACAAATTTCGTAGGTTTGAGGCTTGAGAGTATTAGCTTGAGTATTGAACAAATTTTAGTTTACCAAATGATTTTCTCTCTCTTCCAATCCTTTTATAGACAACTTAGATTCATGTATGGGATGTTCTAGAGCTAATGTACTGGAGTTGTGAGTCACCAAGAGTTAGTAAGGTTAGGTAAGCAACTAAAGTTTTGGACACAACTACAAGTTAGCTCACTAAAACACTCAAAAGGGCATTATAGTCATTTCCTTACCATTTTAAATTCTAGATTAGTGATTTGTGAGATATAGGCACATGGCTAGCTAGGGTTGGTCACCAACCACATACTAGGGCTAGATCTACACTCCATCCCATTAAAATATTCAAGAAGGGTACTTTGGTCATTTGACTTGTAAAGTTAATGGTAACTTGGTAATTGGTCACAACCCTTAGGTTTTAAAATAGAAAATTATAATTAGTGTTCCCTAATTACAATAAAGTTTACTAATCACATTCAAGCTTGCTAATTAGAGTTAAGGCTTCCTAATTAATATTAAACATTATAATTTAATAATTAGGTTTTCTCTAATCGTACATTAGGGTTTCTAACATTAGAAATTTGGGCTTTCCAAATAAATCAATTAGGGTTATCCCTGATTATACCTACAATTAATAACATAGAAACTCTATATTTATCTTCAAGCTTCCCACTTAGGGTTTTAATATCCCGATTTAGGGTTTCAGACAGAATAATTAGGGTTCAAATTTTGGAAATTAGGGTTTGCTAATTAAGCTTTACCCTATTAAGCTTATAATTTAAATCACTTGAGCATTATAATTCTCCGTTATATTCCCAGATTAGGGTTTCAAATATTCAAAATCTGAAATTAGGATTTTCAGATATGGTATTAGGGTTTTCTAATACTCAAATAGGGTTTCCAGTAATTTATTAGGGTTTTCCCTAATTAGTTTATAATTAATAACGTTAAACCTTATATATAGCATTGCATTCCCAATCTAGGATTTTTAATATCCGAATTAAGGTTTCAATTTTAATCTGAAACTAGGGTTTTAAGCCGATTTCTAGGTTTTTCTTATCGACGTTAGGGTTTTCTAACTGAACGTTGATGTTTTTAATATATACTTAGGGTTTGATATGAGATATAATTTTATCTCGATCAACCTCGAATTCTTTAACCACATTCTCGCACACATACATAACAAATTTCATGAACTTAATCACATAAACCCTTAATCCCGAATAATTCACCTAAATTCTTCATAGAATTTTGAAATCCTCAAAATTCAATCCTAATAACATCAAACGCATACACTTATTTTCTATCTAGGTCTAATATTTGACCTTAAATCAATCATTTAAGATTTTGTAAAATTGTCTAAATTCTCGGGTTGTCACAGATTCCCTCCACGTTTGTTGTCGCCGTTTCGATGACTGATACCACTGGTATTTTCATGCTGTCGGTTGCTTTCTCTTAGTTGCGTTGACTTCTATCAAGCGCTCCAATAATCGAGCCCTATTTACAACATCCGAGTACAAACACGGTTTATGAGAAATAAGATATTGGCGTATCTCCGGTTTCAAACCTCTTAAAAACATTAGCGTCATTTGCTCCTCATTATCGACCAAATGGGATGCAAACGGGATAACTCCGTAAATTTAGCCTCGTATTATTACACGGCCATATTGTTTTGTTCCAATTTGATAAACTCCACTTCTTTCATGTGACGAATACTCTCGGGAAAGTACTTGTCGTTGAATAGCTCTTGGAACTTCTCCCAAGACATCTTGAGTGCGGCGGGATGGGTGCGTTTCTGATTTCCACCGATGAATCTTTCTCTTCACGCATAACATGAAGGTGGCGAAGGGAACCTTTGCTCTCGGAGCATCCCAAGACATCAAATATCTTGGTGATCTGCTTTATCCATGCTTCCGCCTTAAGTGGTTTTGGTTCTCCAATAAACTCCGGTGGTCCCAGCTCCTTGAATCATTTAGCGGTGACCGTCCGAGAGTTTCAGATATTCCACCTACATTTTTGATGAGAGCCGTTCTCGCTTTGATGTTGCATGAATTGCATAAAGCCTCTAAACAATCCATCATTCATCATTTGGTCAGTGTTGTTGTTTGCATGAGGATTGTCGCCTTCCTGATGCACATTCTCCTGATTATTGATATGTGGAGACTCAACGATCTCCTGTGCTCCATTGCTATTCTCAACATTCTCGGATGTCATTTTCAGATACTGCCACAAAACAAGGGTTAGTTGACATGTAACATATTATCTCTAAACTCTGACCAACCAATTAAATACCAAATAAATTTAAGTAGGTCATACTAGCGAAGGAATTCCCCGTCTCTCCCCTCCTAGTTCTAGTCTCATATCTTAGCCAGGGATCATATCCCTAAGCTTTGATACCAACTGTGACGCCCCCAAAATTAGGTATACATCACCTATTCTGAGTCGCCAAATACATGGTACAGAATACAAATACAATCTTTAACATACAACAAGAGAGCTGTGAGTTTAAATACAAATACTGTCTTCTAGACAATATCCACTCTCAGAATAAGTCCTCATTACATTTATTGTCACACTATTTAACAGAATAGTGAGGACTACTAGCTAATACTATCATCCGGACCATCACTCCGTTCCCCGACTTGTCCCAACTACGTTCTCATTTTCTGAAGAGAACAGTGAAAGAAAGGGTGAGCTCAACTAGCCCAGTATGAAATATTATGACTAAGATAATGCAGAATAAATTATCATTAGCCTTAAACAGTGTTAAACTGATACAATATAACAAACATCATGTTTAACTATAGCGGAAACAAGCAATCCATTAGAAGAGTCAAGTAGAGAATAAAATCTACTATCTTCTATGATTTAAAAGGTTTTTCATGACTTTTATCATTTGAGACTCAAATTTTAATAAATAATCCATATCATCGAATCACCCCTGCACTACGGCCAAAGATATTCTTTAGTATCACGACCACAATTATCCATGCACTACGGGCCAAGAATATTTGTGTATTCATTAATGGTCATGATCATGCCAACAACTGTCCATCAATGCACTACGGGCCAATGAGGACTTTTACCACATCAATTGTAACATTACGGTCATGATTACACCGAATAATCCCTGGTCATAATCATACCAAGTCCATCTATGCACTACAGGCCACAGATGACTTTCAAAAAAAATAACATGAGGATGATGACAATGATATAAGAATTCAATAAAACAAGTTCAAGAATTAACTTATTCAGGAACTAATAACATCCAAATTGTCAACATGATACTGCTTTGTAGAGTAAAATTCAAGAATGCTCAGAAGAATATTTCCATGAAAAGATACTGGATGAAGCGCAAATATCAAGAATATTCCACTAATTTCATAGAGTATAGAAGTCTAAACTTTAACCATTTGAGTATAATAAAGAATGGAATAACAATGAAATCACCATGCATGCGGTACTTAGACAGGCAAAGTTATTCAATGAAGAATAATACTAACGGAACCGGTCAAAGTAAATTGCACCCGAAGCGGGATGTTCCAAATGTAATAATAAAGAATGGAATAACAATGAAATCACCATGTATGCGGTACTTCACATAGACAAAGTTATTCCAATGTAATACTAATAAGGATGTAATCAGTGTAGGTTTAAAAAACGCATGATGAGGATATTCCAATGTAATAATAATAAAAGCGGAACTGTAAGGCGTAAAAAGCGCGATAGGCAGGATATTCCAATAGAATAATAAAGGCGGAATCAGTTCGGCCAGAAACGCATGCATGAGAATATTCCAATGTAATAATAAAGGCGGAATAATAGAAGAATGTCACCAAGTGCAGGGTAGATCACAGCGTATCTGAGTTATTCAATGAATAATAAGAAATGGAATAACAAATGATTCTCTTCATGAATAAGAAAGAATAACACCCCTTACCGTAAAAGCTGAATATAAGAGTAGTGAAGTAGCAGAATACTTTTCTATAGTTTCTCTATAATTTTTCTCTTTGGAGTTTCAGTGAATTCGTAAGAAATAATGAAGGAATGAGCTTCTATTTATATGAGAATGGAAGTGCACTATTCATGAACAAAATTATTTTGCAGAATACAAATTCTCAAATTCAATCAACCAAAAATTAAAATATATATATATATATATATATATATATATATATATATATATATAAACACATGCTATATATCAATATTATATATACCACTAGATTTTTTTTTCCCCATAACCAACATCAATCCCCCACGCCCCCAAACTCACTTTCACTACACTCTTACACATCACTATCACGCTACCACTTTTTTACCATTTTTCACTCACACATACATCACACACCTATCACTTTCACCTATCCTTTTCTCCCATCATATACTCAATACATACATACATAAATAACTTCCATCACGTATACTCTTTCTCCATTTTCAAAAAATTATTTTTCCAACACAAATGGGCTCCCATGTGGGCCCCACTTTTATTATAAAAATTTTCTACCAAATATTTTGGAAAATGGGTAAATAGGGGTCCATAAAATAAGCAAAACTTCATAAAAATTACCTTAATAATTTTAACAACATTTATCACCTTTATTATAATTTACAATATTAATCGACCAGGTCGTTCCCAGGAAAGAGGGGGCTTTCCAATAAGGATTTCTCCATATTGGCGCGCAATTAGGTGACCAAACCTCTCATTGACAGAACTTCTAGACATCGTTAATATTACAAATAATAATATTAATAATTTTGTCGTCTCAATTATTGATTTTAACAATATAATAAATATCGACAATAATTGAATCAAATAACGTGAGATACTATGCAACAATTACTATAGCAATAATTGAACAAAACTGAATGACTTCTCACGTAACCATCAATAATCAATACCGTGTGCTACTATGCAACCACGCCAGACATTGTATTTTTTACTACCGAAAGTAGTTCAGCAAAGATTAACGGTAAAACTTCTGCCGTTATTTTCATAAAAATATTTTTGTCATTTTCTCAATCAAACAATAATTACATTGTGGGGTCCACCAATGATTGCGCCATTGTACGAATATTCCCTGCTAAAACGAATATTCCCCGACCAATCGAATATAATATAACAACTTGCATACTTTGCAGAATTTATAAATACTACCCACAACTATAACATTATATTAAATTTATTCCATAATATTCAAAAATGATAATTATAGAAAATTCATCTTTATTCAAAAAGTTGGGGTCTTACATATACCGATTTTGGGGACGTCACAATTAGAACCAACTTTAATCGATAAAGTTAAAGCCGCTTAGACTACAGACTCAGAGCTGATGAATATGAAGAAGAATGTTTAAGAGGGCGTTATTTTAGAAGCAAGAGCTGCTGAATAGAGGAAATCTCAACCCTCGATTTAATTGTCCCATTTGAAATCCTCGATCGAGTAGAAAATATGGTTTATAGACTCGCTTTATCGCCAAGTATGTCTCGTGTTCATAACGTTTTTCACATATCTATGTTACGTAAATATGTGAAAGACCCGAACAATATTATTGAGTTAGAACCGGACGAAATAGTGAAAGATTTAACGTATATCCTTGGCCCGTAGTGCATGGATAATTTGTGGTTGTGATACTAAAGAATATCTTTGGCCGTAGTGCAAGGGTGATTTGATGATGTGGATTATTTATTAAACTAAATCTCAGCGATAAAAGTGATGAAAAACCTTTTTAAATCATAGAAGATAGTAGATTTTATGCTCTACTTGACTCTTCTAATGGATTGCTTGTTCCGCTGCAGTTAAACTTGATGTTTGTTATATTTTATCAGTTTAACATTGTTGAAGGTTAACGATAAATTATTCTGCATTATCTTAGTCATAATATTTCTTACTGGGCTAGTTGAGCTCACCTTTTTGCTTTCATTGTTCTCTTCAGGAAATGAGAACGTAACCGGGACTAGTCGGGGAACGGAGTGACGGTCCAGATGATAGCATTAGTAGTCTTCACTATTCTATGAAATAGTGTGATAATAAATGTATTGAGGAATCCATTTGAGTGAATACTGTCTAGAAGACAATATTCGTATTAAAACTCTCAGTTTATGTTTTGTCGTATGTCACACGACAGTTGTATTATTAAGTTATATTTGAATTTTATACCATGTATTTGGCGACTCAAGATGAGTGATGTATACCTATATATATATATATATATATAATTTAATATGCATGCATGTAAACATTCCCAATTTCATATTTTTTGGTTAAAAAAATGGTGCAACTCAGAATGTGATAACCAACCTTAGTTGTAAATGTACTTCAAATGAGCTTTTAAACCTTTCTAAAGAAAAAATAATAATAATTTTGCTAATTACATAGTCAAGCACATTGGTGAAATATAAGATCTTGTAATGAAAAACAAAAACAAAATCAAAATCCGAGAAATCTGTGGGTAAAATGATCAATTTTTAAAGTTTTTTAAATGCAATATAAGTAGTATCCATTTAATACTTTCACTCACTACAATGTATAGTAATAATATAAATAAGAGAATAATTATTATATAAATATTAAACGTAAAGCTATTGTTTTATGTCATTCAATAACAAAATGTCACGTAGATAATCTAAGAAAATATCAAAAAATTTAAATTGTATTAACAAATTAAATGGTGTAAAACAATAATTTTATAAGGACTCCTTGACTAATTTAATTTTAAAAATTAAATAAAATGGTCGTATGCAAGTTCTCTAAAAATAAATATTAAAAAAAAGGTTGTATAAGTGCACAAGGTTATTGCAAATAATAATGAAAAATCAAAAATAAGACAGGACTACATAAAATCAAGAAAATGGTTAACCTGATTACTTTCATCACATTCACCACTAGAAGGGACAACAAAAATGTCCAAGAAAACAGAGACATCCATATGAAGGAATGGGACTTAATAAACCAGAACTAAAAAAGAAAAATTAAGATCATCTGAACAAGTTATTACACCATCATGAAATTCAAGCCACTAGCTAGATTAGCTTATATAAGTTATTTTTTTTTCTTTTTGCAGATTTTAAATTCAGTTACCCAACTCACCCTTTGCTTGATCTTGTTTTCCATTCAAAAGTGGTACTGTATTAGATGTTGGGGGCACCTCCCCTTCAGCATTGCACTGCTTCTTGGCTGCTTTTGGCTCACAGGGCTTCAACTTTTGTTTCAAGACAAACAATTTGAAAAAGTTGTTCCAACTCCCCTTAGTCTTCCCAAGCTTATCAATCTCTTGTTTCATACTCGAGCACTCTTTTTCAAGCTCGGACACTCGTTCTTTCATCTCATTGACACAAACAATCTGGGTTTCTCCGGATGCTACTCCTTGGATGGCGTGTTCATTTCTTGGAAGGGATAGATTCCCACTTGGATTTTGTGAGTTGTCGAGGTTGTCTGAGACGAAGAACCAACCAGCTACAGATGTACGGAGTCTAAGCTGTTCAAAGAATAGGACTTGGACAATGACTCGAAGTGGTAACCTCTCATTTTGGGCTGCGTGTGTGCTAGCTTCTAAAGAGAGCTTCTCGCAATTCATAAGCCTGCAGAGTTGTTCCCTCTCGGAGTCTATAAGCCAGGGATGTGCCTGAAATAAACATTGTGTTTTCAAGAAAAGATACAAGTGGAAACTGAGGGTGCAGAACAACATCTAGTAATTGTGAATGAGAACAGTATTCGGAAGTTGAAAAAAAGGGAAAAAAGAGAAAGAGGAATGTTCAGATTGTTGATATACAACATAAGAAATGCAAACTTTCATGGGCTAAAATTCGACCAACGATATCAAAGAATTGTTCAAGCTTGCATTTGAATTAAATGAGTCCGGCTTAAATATTTTAGAAGATACATTTTTATTTACAGTTAAAAGATTATAGTTCAGGTTTCATATCAACCGTTCCAAAAATAAAAATAAAAATGTTTCCATATCAACCACAAGAAAATCCTAATTTACACATGGTAGTAAAATATTTTTCTTTTCTCTTAAATATAGAATATAATATAAAGTCAAAGAGACACACTCCTTGTGCATGTAATACGTAGTTAAAAATCAGAAGAGTAAAATAACTCCCTAAAACAGCATTTTTACCTTGAGGTATATATCAATCGCACGATAAATTCCATCATCTAATGGTCTGGAGTACTCGGGAATTACAGCAGCAAGTATCTGAAACTTTGGTAACTTCAAGTTGACATCAGGGGCCACCTCAGCCAGGTAGCTGTCAACTAAATTAGCCACCATTGTCAGCGGGGTAAGTAAGTGGGAGTTTCCAATTAACTGTCCCTCATCTACCAAACAATTTGAGGGAGTATCGGCTGCATCCTTGTCTATTTGCATGAAGTGAGCAAGTATCCGCTGAACACAGTCAATGTCATAAAGAGTCTCAACTGAGTATCCCATATTTGGTATGAGAAGGTCCTCAAGAACTGCTTGATCCAGCTGAACCCCAATCCGTTTTTCCAAATTTTCTCGACAAGATGGACTAGCATGTAAGATCATGGATGTTCGAAGAAGTCTAAGCAAAAGTTTGGTTGGCATTACTCCCTTCTGATCAGGTAGTAACTCCACTATCTCTTCTAGGAGAGTCCTTTGATCTGCCTCGGATGAGGCAGAAAGATTTGATCCTGGACCAACACGGTTCCCATTCTGCAAGTTCAATTGCCTGCCCATCAGGGGGAGATACTTCTTTGCATAAAATATAAGGGATCCAGCAACCCTCTCTGGCTTCATACCTCTTGAACCAACAGCGAGGATCAGCCTTTTGTATAAAGGTAACCTAAGGAAGGACACATCTTCATACCACCAATCTTCACTCACATGTTCTGGCTTCGAAGTTGTGCGTATTCCATTCCATACGATAGTGCCTACTGGGCTCTGACTGGCACTGCGTCCTGACACAGGCCAACTGAACAAGGATGGATCCGCACAAGCTTTCATTGCCAGTGAATTGATGCATCTTGAAACAATGTGGAGCTCTTCTGCATGGGGAAGAACTTCTTCACAGCTTTCAAGAGCTTTAATCGTATCTACCCAGTTGCCAAATATATCGTTGAGGAAACTTTCTGTATGCGTGATAAGGTTTCCTTTTCCACAGTCTTCATTCATTTCAAGATACTCCGCTGCACACCTAAGACTCACTACATTCTTTGCAGTGAGTTCCATTTTAACACCATAGCAGAATTTGGCTACGAGGAGAAAGGTTTTCGCTCCTCCAGGTATGTCATGGAGTTGCAATACACTTTTTTTCTCATTCACTCCCTTTTTCTCATCATCAGAAGAATCTCCAATAAGATTTTCCAGTGCTCTGCTTCTGGATAACAAGGGGAACTGCAAGACAAGCCGAAAAGAGAAGGCAATTAAAATGAGGTTAATGAGAAGATACAGGGATCACATTCAGGCAGATAGAGACCTACATGCACATGTATGCATAAAGAATATATAGACAACTGCACAGAAAAATCTACAGCAGTTTCAAAAGAAAAGGAGAGGAAGACTTTTTTAGGGCTGGGGAATATGAAAATG
This sequence comes from Panax ginseng, assembly GCA_020205605.1. Taxonomy (NCBI): domain Eukaryota; kingdom Viridiplantae; phylum Streptophyta; class Magnoliopsida; order Apiales; family Araliaceae; genus Panax; species Panax ginseng. Next base: position 29,960,881 of record CM035136.1, on the reverse strand, counting down.
TAGAGTGGCAATTACATCTTTGACGAAGTATGTGGAAGTGAGCCATAGTAAATTATTTCCATTCTTGTAATATTCTCAATTGAATTCTTACATTTAAACTACCATGTTTTAAAACAAAGCAAGGGCCAAGGAGCGAGGGAGGGAGTACTTTAATCTCTTTTAAAGGAACCTCCTAGCTCTAGTTGAGGCTTAGTTGTAACTTTCAGACTTAAGGACCCTCTTTGATGATAATGACATGCCATATTTCATGTCTCAGGCTGGTCTTAGGATGCTGGTACAAATGACAGAATAGAGAAGCACAGTATTAACAATATCCTCTCTATTTTTGGACATGAGGTGAAGCTCTAAGGCATGAAATGTTATCTAAGCCTGATTTTGATACGAACCTTGCATGAATTTTAAATTCATGGTTTATGAATCCTTTTTTCACTCGTTCCCAAACAAGACAGAGAAGAAGCATAGTACAGTGTAGGAAAAAGGAAAATTACAAAATAAAGAAAAGAGGGGGTAACAATTGTTGACATACATTACAGAGTAAATGACGATAGAAAAATGATATGCATTAACAAGTGAAATACACCTTGTGAAGATGAAAGGATGTATCTTCAACTTCAATGAAAACATCACTTGGAAGACCAGAGGAGCACAGCCTGCAAATTTCATACTCAATGTTGGATCAAAAACATAAGAAATTAAGGTTTGCAACATACATAATGCATCTCAGACGGATATATAACTTTTCACTCTATAGAAGATTAGAAGTAAGCAAAGTGCTGATGCATTCTTGGTAACTAGTACCACATTCAGGAATTAGTGAAAGATTTATATCTGCATGAGAGCAGCAATGTCCAGACTGAAAAATTTAGGATATTGCAAGAGTAAATCTGAATTTCATTAGGGAATATAAGCATGCAACAATTAAGATGATAATCACACTAATAATAATTTACAACTTAAACTGATATCGAGACGAGTACTAATTTATGAAAAAATGAGAGCTAGAAGAACAGCAAAATTTCAAATATTAAATCTAATGTATGTCATAATCATATTTAAGAGAGATAAGAAACTCGAATAAATTCTTAATCGAAACAAAAACCTAGAATATTTTTTCCAAAATAGACAATGAAATGGTCAAGGCATTCCCAAGATTAAGATGCTATTATAGCTCCGGTCCTTCTTAGGCAGGGTGCAAGGAGGATACTAAGGACTTACAACTCACCGAGTTCTGAAATGCATCAGGATACCTGATGTACAAGGCTAGAAGCTGCAGTGGAGGCCACTGGTTTCATGCAGGAAAAATTAATCTTAGAAGATAAAATGGAAGGAGCCTGTCCATGAGGACCATGACACTAGGGCAATGTTTATTGGCAAGGATTATACTTGGGATAGGACTATTAATCCCAAGTATCTTGTTTGTTTTCAAATTTAGACTTGGAACTATTAGTCTATGGATTATAAAATGACTTAATATTATTGATATTATAATTATAATCCCGGGATTATAATCCTAAGATTAATAGTCTTGAAATTATAATCCTTGCAAACAAACATAGTCTAGGAGAATGTGGATAACTTGATGTATGTTAGACAATGTGTCCATGTCTTAGTACTCATCACCCGCTATGTTCCACAAAAAGAGTCCCATCTGCCAATAGTTTTTGTTCCACAAAAGAGGCCTCTTTTTTCTGATATTAGTGTAAGATGGCATAAAGTCTTCGAGTATGCCATAATAATTTCATTATCAAGCCACCGCCTACTAAACTAACAACTTATAAAGTTAATGGGTAAACATGGAACAAAATACAGCCTCAATATTTGCAAATTTTGCAAATGGGACTCTTTCCATGGAACGGAGCAAGTATAAACAAGGACGCGAAACAGGGGTGTCATCCCAGTATCTACCAAGTGAAACACAAAATGCCTTCTCTAATGATTTGAGATTAGGATGTAAATCTAATTAAAGAACACCACTTTGTCACAAGTCTTAAATACATAATCTTTCATAAAACTAATATAAATTATAGATCTTTCTAAGCTAAATGTAAAAATATCTAGAATCCCAATTAGCATTTTTAGCTGTATCATGCTGACTACTAGGACCAACCTGATATTTTCAGCAAAATGAATCACTAAATACAAGTTCTTGGTGAGAGATATGAATTGCCAAAACAAAACTTCCTACTTTACAAAAAAAAAATATGAATGACCGAACTTTAAATAACTTAAAGAAAAATGGTGGCGCAGATACCATGTAACATTATTACACACACTTAAGCATCATATTGTGATTGAAGAATATGACCATCTATCAATTCTTTTAAATACATTCCGGGTATTAATAAATAACTGTATAGATTTCACAAATGTCCATTATTTTGCTCTAATGGTTACATAAAATTTTCAGAGAGGTCAGCTAGAGCTGATCAGGTATACTGGGTTCACACATTATCTCTCATACTCTCACAAGCATTTTACACTAAAACATACTTGCAGGCTAGCCATCAGTTATAAGTCGCAAAATAAAAAACCCACCACAAATATTTGTTACAATTAAGTAAAATAAAACTAACCATTATAAATCTCAACATTATGGAGTCCCAATTGAGAAACAGAGCATACCCACCAAGCAAATTTCATAAATATTTAAAAAATCCCCAAAAAAAATTGAAACTGAAATAATGGGAAGAACAAAACCCAAAAAATGACTGACCAGGTTTGGCCATCCCGGTGAAAAACTTCTGATTTAGATCCCAACTTTATGCATGCCATGTTTTATTATCACTCACTACTCCCCCACTGTATTATTATAGCTAACACACACACTCTCTCTCTCTCTATATATATATATAAATTTATAGGTGAAATAATGATAAATTGAGAAATGTAAAAGATAAGAAGAAAGAATCGGTAGTGAATGAGAATGATGATAACAATGAGGGTAGTGAAGGTGTAGTCAGTGTGTATCATCTCTCTACATTATTCCCTTTTGAGGAGAGAGAAAATGGTCCCGAGTCTAGAGGGTGAAAAATCCCGGAGAGAAATCGGCTCCTGCTGTTACAAGAACGAAAGGGTCTGTTTGGATTCTCAAAGTATTTATATAGAAAATGTATTAAAATAGGATTTCTTGAAATTCCCTTTTCCATATCACCATTTTCTCTCTCTTTGGTTTCTGGATTGTTGGCCCAAGTGGGGAACCAGTGAGTGCCCTTTAATTGATGATAAAGTGGTCAAAGGCCTGTAAATTTTTTTTATAAGGAAGTTATGAGGTCTAAGGCTAGGGACTATTGGGTATAAATTTATAAATTAGGTGAGATTTTAAATTAGATTATTAGTTAAAATTATGAGTTTACAATAGATTAGTGATTTTTCTCTAAATTATGGTAGATTTTATGTTTAACCCCTCCTTAACAAATATTTTTGATTATTTCAACTTCAAATTATAGCTGTTTTTCACGTTATTTATCAAATTATATTTGATTTTCTTATTTAGTTCCCGGATTATAAATAATAATTTTTCTAATTTAATCGTCAAAGTAAACTTGTTTTTTAATTTAGTCCCCTTAATTATTATATTTTTCCGAGATGGGTCTGAAATTGCAGAAATTATAAGTGAATATGAAATATGTAAACAAAAAGAAAATATTAGGGAACTAAATGTGAAAAATCAGCTATAATTATTTTTTAATATAATTTTACATTAGTAATTTTTTTAAACTCACACACATTCATCCACATGCCAAGCATGAACCCCTATGGGTTGGGTAATACCACTCGACCAAATATCACTCGATAAAATCAACTATAACTTGAGGATTACTAAAGGGATTTTACCTTAATTTTATAAAATGAATTTATCTCAAGTTTTTTAGTTAAATTTAATTTACGGATGTAAAAAATATAAATAAACGTAAATTTTTATTTAATTTGAGGTTGTGTAAGTGTGTAACATTAATAATCAACTTCTAGAATGTCAATCTAAATAAGTAAATATGATCAATTAAATACTTATGCCAATCTATCTAACAAAATACAATTGATTTTGAATTTTTCGCTCACTCTAATAAATTATTTGGGTCGTCCAAAGTTTAGGATAAATCACACCGTCCATGTAGTGCCGGAGGCACGGGACACAACTAGTCTATTTAATAAAATACAAATGATTTTGAATTTTCCGCTTACTCAATAAATCATCCGAGTCGTCCAAAGTTTGGGATAAATCCCACCGTCCAATGTCCATACAGTACCAAAAACACGGACACATCTAATATATAAAATGGATGAACAGTTTGGACTTCTTCATTATGTAAACCAGTTAAACTCTATTTAATTTACAGTTTCATTTGTTAAATGAGGCTTTGGCTCAACTTGTTATAATAAATATGTACGAATTAAATCATACTCCATTTTAAGTCATGAATCACTTTTATTTAATTGTATATCATGTGATAAAAATATGTAATTATAAGTGCATAGCGTCTATTGTAGATTAGGCAAGTGCAAGTCTATATCATTTTTTAATATATTTTTAATTAATATTTTAGGTAAATTAGAAATAAATATAGTGGACATGATTAACTAACTAAATTTTGCAAACTACAAAATTAATGATGAAAACTAGTAATGAGAAAAATTACCTAGGAATTTGAATCAACTAATATTAACATAATAAATAATTTTTTTATTTTCCAAATTAATTTGAAATTTATTTTATTTTCCCATTAAAAATAATAATTCATATAATTAGTATGGGTAAGCAAAAGTTATGCAAAATTCACAGATTAACTATAACTTATCAAAATCTCACAATCAATATAAGAATCATATGCAATTTGTGCAAAGGAAAATATGAAGGCGAAAATAATTAGGCACTAATTTCGGAACGGAAAGAAAATATTAATTATGAAATATCTAGTTTTATCACCATCTTAAGTGATGGTGTTTGATTACATCTTAAGAGCTTACCTCTTAATACATTTTAAGATCCCATATTTTTGTATTAAGAGATCCTCTTAATAGTTTAGACTCATATTTATATTTTAACTATTCAGATGATCTCTTAATACAAATATTGAAAAAATATTAAAAGGTGAACTGTTAAGATACAATCAAACACTTTATTAAATTTAGATAGTCATAAAATTAAAAATAAAAACAAATAATATTATTACTACTATTCACATGAATGGAAATTAGCTAAGGAAATAAGTACTGAAATGGAAAAAATAATAATGAAGAACTACTTGATGCTAACATAAATCTTACATATAAAAAAATTAAAACATGTCACGATATTGAAGCCTACCCGCCTAAGAGAAAGAAAAATAAAAATAAAATAGTCTTTCTCTTATCTAAAATAAGAGACCTATTTATAGGAAAAATAAATTTGTATTATAATTTAATTTTCTTGAACTTGGTCTTCTTTTTGTTATTTTATCTCTTTATTTTCAAGTTGACTTCAATCTCTACATAAAATTTTTTCTATTACTTGATTACCAAGATAAATAAGATAAATTCTACAAAATAAAATAAAATAATATTAGATAAATAAAATAAACATATACAATAATAAATATAAAAATAATAAAATGTATAAAAATATGTATATCAGTATACCTCTGGATTGTGTTTGTTTGTAAAAATAATATGTGAGATAAAATTATTTGTATTAATTTATTATCGGTTTGAACTATTTTATCACATTATTAGTTTATTATTTGATCCAATTAATTATATTTTGTCATTTCTAAGGTATCAAGTAGAAATGTTGGTATTATATAATCCTCTTTTAGGTATCAAATGAATTGTCGATTATAAATAAGGGTGTAAACGAACCGAGTCGAACAGAGTATTGAGTTGTTCAGATTTGGTTCACAAAATTTATCGAGTATAAAATAAGGTTTGATTTAAGCTCATTTAGCTATCGAGTCGGGCACAATTTCGAATCGAGCCCGAGTAGTTTGAACTTTTTGAACGAATATGATTGAGTATCAATAGAAAATTATAATTTGAGAAGGTTCGAGTAATTTATCGAACTTCAAAATTTGTTTATATTTGACTTATTTATATTTCGAGTCGAGTTCGAATCGAATTTTTAGTTGAACGAGTACGAATCGAGCCCAAACTGTTTGCTCATTTTACAGCTTTAATTATAAATATCGACGTACGTAGATACATGAATATAAGACAATTAAGAATAGCTACAGCCTAATTAAATTCTATTTTATTACTTAGAGTTCTACATATGTCGCAATTCAACTTCGTCGTAAATTTGGTGATATGTAAATTATTTTCTTTTATTTGTGTAATTCAAAGGCAACATTAAAAATATTAAGAGAAACACTGTTTTTATATGTATTTTTGATATTTTCACGTGATATTTTCTCACATGAGTAAAGTAGTTCCTACCTAAGAGGAGAACATAACAACATATGAAAGTATAAAAAAATCGAAAAAGGGATTATGTGTTAGGCACACAAGCTTGTGTGTGTGACCTACACCTAATACTAGGGGTGAAAATAATCCTGAGTCGACTGAACACCTTAATGCTCAAGTTTGACTCGGATAAAAAAATTTGTGTTCAGATTCGACTCGAATTCGAACTGATAATTTCCAAGACTGCTCAAGTTTGACTCAATGAATTACTCGATACTACTCGACTCGAAGTTACTCGACTCGTTTTCAGAACAAGTAATTCTAGAGCCTTTCTATTCGAGCTCGAGCCCAAGATAGATCATAGCAAAATGAGACATATAATGAAAATTTAGGAAAACGTCAGTTTCATTTATTATATAAAACATGTGCAACAAAAATTACAACGATAAATTTACAATATTATTTATACTATGATACAATTTCTAGTAACATCATTATATCAAGACAATAACCATTAAACTCAGCAACACAACAACTAATCAACTATGAATCATGAATACTTCAGTATGTTAGTTCCCGGAACCACGAAAGTTATCTAGAAGGGGGGGGGGGTTAAATAAATACTTTAAAACTTTTTCTTTTAAAGAGTGACTTAACAGATTTGTTAATTAATAAATTAATTAAGCACAATAGAATAAAGTGATTTTATTATCCCCTTTAAGATAAAACTACTATTACAGTTCAAGTAGTAGTTATAACATATATAGCAGTTATGTTAGTTAGTAGATGACTGAATGTAAATGACACAGTTGTTTTAAGTGGTTCAAGTACTCAAGACTCCTAATCCACTCTTCTAATCTACGAGTAGAAAATCCACTAAGGATATTGATACAACTTTGAATCACTAAGATTTCTTCAAGACCAGCAGCCTTGGAACACTAGTTCACTAAGAACTCTTCAAGCCTATCAGACTTGGAACACTAGTACACTAGTACTCTTCAAGACCAACAGACTTGGAAGCTCTATTATGAGATTTTATTGTTGTGCTACTAAGTTGCCTTAAGTATGAGTTCTGAAGAACTTAGTAACAAAGCAAGATATTTTTTCTATTTCATAGAATGAGGCTTTGACAAATCTTTTGGTGGATTGTGCGTTCTTGCTTATTTTGACATGTTTAATCTGTTTGCCTTATATAGACCCCTTTTAAATATTCCCATTGAAAGGCTTCCGTTGGAGCATTTAATGCTTCAGATATTTTGAGATATTTGATGTTGACATCCTCGGTTCATGTGTCAGTTCGCCTATCACATCAGTCTGCTTTTTCACCTAACACCTCTAATCCATCACTTTCAACAAACTGGTTGGTAGCCACTCCTTTTTGTTTCCTCGTTTTAGACCAAGGATGTTTGGAGAGTATATCGGGATCCTCAATTCACAACGTTCGAATGTTAGTCTTCTTTGTTTAGACATTCTCACTGATCAGACAAATGACTTCTACGATTCTGATACTGGCTTTCATGAACTCTACGCTTACTTGTTCATAGTTTGTCTGTGAAAATCGTAGAGTGACTTGACTTTGGTGAATCTACATTGTCGAGAGTTCTCTACGATTTAACAGTGCTCTACCATCTTGCACTTAGGTCTTGATGTCCGTTCTACGATTGCTTGGACAGATTATACGATTCTGCACTTAGCTCTATGCTTGCATGGGCAGACTCTACAATTCCGTACTTAGTTCTTGCTATCCGTTCTACGATCGCTTGGACAAACCCTACGATTCTGCACTTAGTGGAACTTAGACTTCTTACAACGTCAAAGAGGCTCTACGAACCTTTTAGTTATTACATCAATTCTGCTCATAAGATCAACCTAACAAGTTTGATCTTTTTATTCTAAGTCCTTGTACATCATAATCTTTCTAATACAAAGGACTTTACAAGATGATAATCGTTTAGCTTAGATCAATTTAACATTTCTGATCTTTAATCTAAGTCCTTGTACACATGCTCTAAGAAGGACTTTACACATTTTTTAATATATGCATACATGCATATTTATTTATTCCAACATCAAATTTAATCATGCAATTTCTAACAATCTCACCCTATTTGATGTTGACATAACCAAGTAGATTTGCATCATATAATCAATTTCTAATGCAAGTTGCTAGAAGATAAGCATGACTTAATGTTCTGCGGACAACTGATTTTCTAGAGGATAAGCATAAATTTATTGATGTTCTTAAAGGATATTACAGTTCATAATAGATACATCAATAAAAAGAAAAAGGAACTTATCTTCTAACTCTTCTTGGTCTCTTCAATCTTGGAGGATTTGCATATTCTTCAGCTCTCCTTTTCCTGCTAGCCTCATTTCGCCTTGCAATCTCTTCTATCTCACTTTGCTCAAGAGGTTCACCCTGATCATATATGTTCATGAAGGCAAGATCTCTAATAGGCATGCTCATACCAGTTGGGGATACTACTTGCTACCTGGAGGGAGTGGGGCCTTGATGCCTTAGAGGGATTGCCATTGGAGGTCTTTTCTCTGCTCTTGGAGGTTGATTTAGAATTGATGGTTGCCTTTGATGCTGCTTCCTTTTCTTTTCACTCTTACTTCCTTTAATCTCCGCTCTAGTATTCTCCCCCTTTATGTCAAAATCTAGTGTTCGAATATCTTGAGATAAGCGAGCCATACCTTGGACCAGTTGTGCAGTTGAGAGCTCGACTGAGCAATGTCATTACGATTCTCCTGGACCATAGCTTCAGTCTGTAATTTTTGTTGATGCATTATGGCCAAGATATCGTCTGTCTGCCTCATGTGAGCTAAGGAGGATTCTTTAAATTATGTTAGAGAGGAACTCAGTTTATAGAGGTTTTCATGGACGAGTTTGTTCTGAGTTTCCTGAGTCTTCTGAAGAAGGATAACTGCTTCCTTATGTTTAGCCATTGATTGGAAGTGTAGTTGATCCCTTTCATTAATGCTAGTTATCATCTTCTTGATGATTTCCCTTAGTCTCTTTGTGAGCTTGGATCCCAAGTTGTCAGGAAGGTTGTTGGCAGTTTCGATCATTTTGTTGAACCGTTGATGAATAATGAAAGAGTGGGCTTCAAAGTTTTCTTGCATGTCCTTAGCCACTTTCTTTGTCACTCCGGTAAGCTCATCTTTAGTGGGAAGGAAAGACAAATGCTCGATTATCTTCTAGTTATCAGAAAGAGAGGCTTTTGTTCCCTTATTTTGCAAATTTGAGATAGCAAGGGCTAGATCAAAATATTCATTTTTGGAGGACGAGGGAACATCTGATAGAGAGATTGAGGCTCTGTATGGTTGTTCAGAGGGTGAGTGAGCAATTTGTTCGTCAAGAGTAGTGTCATGACAGTCTATGATCGTGGGGTTGATCTTGGGGTGAGATGACTCTCCTACGCCTGGAAAAAGTGGCTCATTTGGTTCATCAGTCATAGAGTGTTAGGACTCTATAACTGGAAATTGGTTTCTCGAGTCGGGAATGACCTCAATCCATTTTCGTAGTTCATCAAACTGATAAAATTTGAGGAAGGAGAATGATTTAGCCTAAAAGTTGTGGGAATGAAGTATACATGTTGCTCATGTCTTGGAGAAGCATGGTCTATGTTGGGAGATTGCATATTTAAATTTGATGTTGAAAGTAAATATTCATGATTATATGTAAAGTCCTTCAAGGAATACATGTACAAGGACTTAGTGGTAGATCAAACTTATTAGGTTGATCTGAGCTTTAATTTTTATCATTCTGTAAATGAATGTATAGAAGAACAGATTAAAGTTGTTAGGTTGATCTATGTATTGAAATGTAATAGATATGCTTCAACAAAATCATAGTCTGTCGAGCCAGTCAAGAGATTGCAGAAGCCAAGGCAGAATCGTAGAGCATCGAGAAATCGTAGTCTATCTACTTTGGAGGGCCTCTCCCTGAATCGTAGAGTGGTCCAAATGCGTGATAAGTCAAACTTAAGAATCGTAGAGTGCTCTTGAAATCGTAGAGTTTGCAAGTCAAGCAAGTTAAGATTGTAGTGTGCCAGTGCTTAAGAGAAATTGTAGTGTTCTCTTCTATCAGTACCGGATCAAGCACCAAGGTGGCAAGACACCACGATTAGAATCGTAGAGCACCATCTGTCTATATCAGAAGCATTGAGTCTTGCCCATTTGTTTAAGAATAAATCACAACAAATGTGGAATGGATTATAAACGTTGAATTCCTCGGGAATTCCAATGACACAACAGTCATCCTTAGTATATAACAAAGAGACGTATTGAAGAAGCTAAGGAAAGTACTATGGGTCAGCAGAAAACACATTTTTTTTGGTGTTAGGTGAGATAACAGTCTGCTGTGTCAGTGGGTCAGGCTGCTAATTAGAAGTTATGCAAAAATTCTCCATCAGAGCTCAAAAATGTCAACTGTATTTAATGCTTCAACGAATGTCTTCAAATGGATACATTTCAAAGGCATCATATATGCAAAACATAAGCAGATGAAAAGAAAAAGCAAGAACTGAACAAAAACGCTGAAGAACACTCAATGCTCAACTCTACGATCTGAAAAGAAAGCTTGCTCAGCTACTCAGTTCTTTTGAACACAAGCTTAACGACAACTGAGTAGCACCATTCAAGAACTCAACTATCATCAAGTGAAGTAAGAAGTTCCAAGTCAGAAGGACTTGAAGAGTTCTAAGTGAACTAAGAAGTACCAAGTCTGCTGGCCTTGAAGAGTTCAATAGTGAACTAAGAAGTTCCAAGACTACTGGTCTTGAAGGAATCTGTGAGATTCAAAGATTGTAAAGATATCCTTAGTGGATTTCCTACTCGAGGAGTAGAAGAGTGGACTAGGAGCTTTGAGTGCTCTGAACCACTTAAAATCACTGTGTCTCTTATATTCTTGTCATAACTGCTATAACTGCCATACTCCTATTAACTCGTTATATCTTAAAGGGAAAACAAACAAATCTCAATTCCGTTGTGTTTAAATCATTATCATAACTAACAAGTATTTTGTAAAAGAATTTTTAAAATATCTATTCAACCCCCCTTCTAGATAATTATTGTGCCTCTGGGAACTAATAATTGGTATCAAAGCAGGTTCTATCAAACAACCTACAAAGCTAAAGTAGATCCAATGACACATCTGATAAGCGAATCAAAGACTAGAGGAGGCAGCAAGCCACCTATGTGCAACAAAGATAAATTAAATCATTTGGAAAGTTAAATGCACGAAGCCTACATGGATTCAATAGATGAAGATCTATTTGAAACTGTTCAGAATGGGCCCTACGTTCCTACAAAGCTTGCACCAACTTCAGACGACCCAAACAGAATTCAGATCAAGGTCAAAATAGAATGGACTGACAACGAAAAAAAGGTTGTCCAACTCAACAAAAAGGCCAAGAATATTTTGTTCCAATCTTTAGAAGATGACCTATTTGAAAATGTGGTCAACAGCAAAATAACAAAGGAAGTATGGGAAGCATTGCTCATCATGCATGAAGGAACAGAAGAAGTCAGAGAAAACAAACAATCTCTTCTAACTCATCAATGTGAAATTTTTGCCCACGTTCCAGGAAAAAATGTCACTTCCACCTACGAAAGATTCAATGTTCTGCTCAATTCTCTTCGAGCCTTTGGAAAGATCTATCCAAATAAAGATCTAATCATAAAGTTCATGAGAGCTTTACCTAGCAAGTGGAATGCCAAAACCACTACCATCAGAGAATCAAAGAATCTCAATGAAATGGCTGTTCAACAGTTATATGACAACCTTCTCACGTATGAACTGGAGCTGACTTAATGAGTAGAAACTCTATCTGAAGGAAGAAAGAAGGACAAAGGGGTTGCTCTCAAAGAAACAGATAACATCTCCAAAGCTAACACTAAAAATGACTATGACTATGATAAAGATGATGATGAAGACTTTGCAATGCTGGTAAGAAGACTCAAAAGGTTCATACGTCAAGGAAGAAACATCAAACCTAAGAAAGTCAACAACTACACCAGCCATGAGCAGATAAATGACTTATGCTACAACTGCAAGAAGCCTGGCCATTTCATTGCAAACTGCAACAAACCTCTTAGAGAAGAATTAAAGAGGAAATCAAATCCAAAGAAATAACTCAAAGGCAACAAGAGGCCCCAAAAGAAAGACAAAGGTCTTGTGGCCGAAGAATCATGGAGTGACTCAGACAACGACTCAACTCTCGAATATGAAGATGATGAAGATCCTCAAATGACAAATCTTTGTCTAATGGCCAAACATGCAAAGAATAAGAAGAGCTCTGACATTCATGAAGTAAGTATAAATGAGGTATTTGACTTTAACTCTCCTGATGTAGATATTGATGATTTAAGAACTGCTCTACATGGCATAACATCTGATCTGCATCAATACATGAAATGGTTCAGAGTTCTGTCTAAAGATTATTCTTTTCTTCAACAAGAGAAAGAGAAAGTACAAGAAGAACTGGAAATAGCTCTTCTAAGTACTAACTCTCTCTCCAAATTTGAAGCTGAGGATAAACTTTTAAAACAGACCAATGAACTTAATGCACAAAGAGATTCAAATCTAACCTCTAAGATTGAGAAACTAGAAAAGACAATCTCTACATGGAATAAATCCTCTTCTCCCATGGACTCCCTGATTTCCAGTCAGAGAAGTGCATCTTACAGAATAGGTTTAGGTTTTGGGGAATCCACCTCAGAATCATATGTGGAAAAGATAAAGAAAACTAGCTCTAGTAATGTTTCAAATCTTAATAAAAGCATTACATTTTTGAAATCCTCACAGAAGGAAGAACTAATCCATCCCTGCTCTTCTGATCCAATCCATGTCTCAAGGCATAATGGATCCCATGCTGGCCTAGGATTCAGAAAAGAGAAAAGTAACTTAGTCACTACTCTCCAACCTTGAAGGGTCATAGAGTCGAGTAAAATCAACTCCACGAACCAACTGGGAAGGATTAGTAGAGTTAAGCTTCACTCCTCACAAATCATGAATCACAAGAACACATAGAAAAAGAAGAACCAGTATAAAGGAAGGATTGCCTAGAACCCACATAAGTCCAAATGGAGGAAGAATCCACATACCCACACAAGCATGCATCATATTTGATGTTTTTTATGTAATAAGATTGATCATAAGGCTGCAATATGCTACAATAATCCTATACATATGAGACCCAAAATCAAGCAAATTTGGGTTCCCAAAGGTACTAACAAAGTAGGACCCATGCAAGTATGGGTACCAAAATGAGAGTTTAATCTTACCATAGGAACAGAGCTCCAAGATCACAACCTGGTATCTGGACAGTAGATGCCCAAGGCACATGACCGGGAACAAAGCCCTCATGTCTAACTTCATAGAGAAGGAGGGTCTGTCAGTCATCTTCGGAGATAATGGTTCTGGCAAGACAAAAGGATATGACTTAGCTGGGAATGGTGCAATATCCTTCAGTAAAGTAGCCTATGTGAAAGGATTACAACACAATCTTCTGAGCATAAGCCAACTCTGCGACAAGGGTCATCAAGTCACCTTCCTCAACAATCAATGTCAAGTCAGAGATCTGAAGACATCCTCTATAAAGCTGACTGGAACAAGAGAAGGAAATGTCTACACTGTTAATCTTGGTCAATTGAGCTCTGAAGAGACAATATGCTTTCTGGCTAAAACATATGAAAAAATGAGCTGGTTATGGCATAGAAGACTACCTCATCTCAACTTCAAAAGCATGTCAAAACTGGCCTCCAAGGATCTAGTAGAAAACTTACCCAAGTTCAGCATCGTCAAAGAAAGGCCATGCAATGCCTGTCATCTTGGAAAACAGACTAGAAGCTCATTCAAGAGCAAAACTGTTAACCCAAATGACAAGCCTCTGCAGTTGTTTCACATGGATCTATTTGGGCCAATTCCAACAACAAGCCTTGGAGGGAAGAAATACTCATTGGTCGTAGTGGATGACTACACCAGATTCACATGGGTGTTCTTTCTAAACTTAAAAGATGAAACAAGCTCCCAACTAATCAAGATGTTTAGACTGGTGATGAACGAGAAAGGGGAGAAAATCAAGGCTATAAGAAGTGATCATGGTAGAGAATTTGACTTCTCGGAGATGGACCAGTTCTGCACAGAAAATGGCATCAGTCACAACTTCTCAGCTCCATGAACTCCTCAACAAAATAGAGTAGCTGAGAGAAAGAACAGAACGTTGATAGAGGTTGGAAGAACTCTACTAGCAGCAGCCCATTTACCTGAGGCACAATATCCGGTTGTGTATGTTGTTAGTTCCCGGAGGCACAATATTTATCTAGAAGGGGGGGGGGTTGAATAGATATTTAAAAATTCTTTTCGTTTTAACTTATTAGTTGCTAATGATTAAAACACAGCGGAATTAATATTTGTTTTAATCTCCCTTAAGATAGTGAGTTAATGAGAGTGAGGCAGTTATAGCAGTTATAGCAGATATAGCAGTTATTACAAGAATGTAATAGACACAGTTGTTTTAAGTGGTTCAGAGCACTTAAAGCTCCTAGTCCACTCTTCTACTCCTCGAGTAGGAAATCCACTAAGGATATCTTTTGCACTCTTTGAATCTCACAGATTCCTTCTAGACCAGCAGTCCTCGAACTTCTTAGTTCACTCTTGAACTCTTCAAGTCCAGCAGACTTGGCTTTTCACAGTTCACTTAGAACTCTTCAAGTCCTTCTGACTTGGAACTCTTACTTCAGTTGATTAGTAATTGTTGAGTTCTTGGTTGTTGCTACGCAGTTGCTGTTAAGCACTTGTTCGAAAGAACTGAGTAGCTGAGCAAGCTTTTCTTTTTCTCAGATCGTAGAGTTGAGCGTTGAGTGTTCTTGTTCATTTTGTACAATGCTTGCTTGCTTCTTTCATCTGCATATGTTTTGCATATATGTGATCTTGAAATCTATCCGTTTCATCCATCCGTTGAAGCATTAAATGCGTTTGACATTTCTATACTTTGATGGAGACTTTTCTGCACATCTTCTGAATTGCCTTCTGGCCCACTGACACAACAAACTGCTTTCTCACCTAACACCTGAAAAGGTGTTTTTCCTCTGTCCTATGGTCCTTTCCTTAGCTTATTGAATACGTTTCTTTTGTTGCATACTAAGGATATCTTTTGTGCCGTTGGGACTGGTGAGGACTTCAACGTTTAAAACCCATTCCACATTTGTTGGAATTTGTCTCCAAACACAAAGTAGGGCTCGATGCTTCTGACATAAGGCAGATAATACTCTACGATCCACATCGTGGTGTCTTGTCACCTTGGTGCTTGGTCTGATGCTCTCAAATAAGAGCATTATGATTTCTCTTAAAGTCTTTCACACTACGATCTTCGAGTTGCTTATCTTGCAGACTCTATGTTTTCAAGAGCACACTACGATCTCTGAGTTGGCTCGGCAAACATTGGGACTACTCTACAATTTTCGACGAGGTCCGTCAAGGCAGGCACACTACGATCCTCGATGCTCTTTGTTTCTGCCTTGGCTTCTGTAATCTTGATCAGCTTGATACACTACGATTTCTTCGAAGCCTATCTATTACATCTCAAGATCAACCTAACAAGTTTGATCTTCTTTTCTATACATTCATTTACAGAATGATACACATTAAGAGCTTAGATCAACCTAACAAATTTGATCTATCACTAAGTCCTTATACAAATATTTCTTGAAGGACTTTACAAATAATCATGAGCATTTACATTTAAACATCAAATCAAAATATGCACTCTCCCAACACATGCTATATTCTCAACAATGGAAAATAGTATCTGACAAAGTTCTAACCCAAGTCAGACGAAGGAATCTTTCTCAGATATGCCACAGACAGTAATGCCTATAGAGTGTTCAACAAGAAGACGCTGAGTGTTGAAGTCTCGATTCACATCATCTCCGATAAAACAGACTTGGTTAAAAAAGTGTCTTAAGACACTATGAATGATAATTCAGACACTACGAACGAGGTCATCGAGCTCAATACCACGATCGTAGTCCAAGAAAATGAAATCGTCGAGCAAGGAGAGGAGATCATAGAGAGAACTACGCAAGACAATGAACGGTCACATCAAGAAGCAGAAATTGATCTTAAAGATCTCAGACAAGAAGGCATCAGGACAGATGTTCCAACATGAAACAGATGGGCAAAAGATCACACTCAAGACCTAATCGTTGGAGATACAAATGCAAGGGTCAAAACAAGAGCTTCCACTCAGAATGAGTGTTTCTATCTAAGCTTTCTGTCACAAATGGAACCAAAGAAGATAAAAGACACTATGGAAGAATCAAGTTGGATAGAATCCATGCAAGAAAAACAAAATTAGTTTGAAAGAAGGACAGTATGGAGATTAGTTCCAAGACCAAGAAGCCATCCAGTCATTGGCACCAAGTGGGTCTTCAGAAACAAGATGGATGTAGATGGAGTAATAACAAGGAATAAGGCAAGACAAGTGGACAAAGGTTACTCTCAAGAAGAAGGCATTGACTACGACAAGACCTTTGCACCTGTTGCCAGATTAGAAGCCATCAGAATATTCCTTGCCTTTGCTGCCCACATAAAATTCAAAGTCTTTCAAATGGATGTCAAAAGTGCATTCCTGAATGGTGAACTTCAAGAAGAAGTATATGTGGAGCAACCCCCAGGTTTCATCAATCCAACTCTCTCTAATTATATCTATAGATTAGACAAAGCCTTATATGGTCTTAAACAAGCACCTAGAGCATAGTATGAAACACTAACTAACTTTCTTATTGAAAATAGTTTCACTGGAGGTAGAGTATAGATACCACATTATTTCTTAGAAAGCATAAAGACAAAGTCTTATTAGTTCAAATATATGTTGATGACATTATCTTTGGCTCTACTGATGAAAAATTGTGCAAGAGATTTTCCAAGCTTATGCAGAGCAAGTTCAAAATGAGCATGATGGGTGAGCTGAATTTCTTCCTTGGATTGCAAGTAAAGCAGACTGATGACGGAATCTTCATAAACCAAGCCAATTACATTAAAGACTTACTTAAAAAGTATGGCATGGAATCAGCCTCTCCTATGAAAATACCAATTGCTCCAGCAACCAAGCTTGACAAAGATGAGAAATGTAAAAGTATTGATATAACTCAATACAGATGTATGATAGGCTCTCTTCTATATCTAACTGCCAGTAGACCAGACATAATGTTTGCAACATGCATATGTGCTAGATTCCAATCTAATCCTAAGGAATCATACTTGCCTACTGTAAAAAGGATTTTCAGGTATCTCAAAGCCACACCTCACTTGGGACTTTGGTATCCCAAGGAGTTTTCTTTTGAACTGACAGGATATACAGATGTTGATTTTGCAGGCTGCAAAATAGATAGAAAAAGTACAAGTGGCACATGTCAGTTGCTAGGAAACAAACTTATGTTCTAGTTTAGCAAAAACCAATACTCACTATCTACCTCAACAACAGAAGATGAATATATTGCAGCTGGCAGTTGCTATGCTCAAATCTTGTGGATGAAAAATAAGCTAGCAGACTATGGGTTTGATTTCAAATCTATACCTGTTTATTGTGATAACACAAGTGCCATAGCAATAACACACAATCCTATCATGTATTCTAGGACTAAGAATATAAAAATAAGATATCATATTATTATGGATCATGTTCAAAATGGAACCATATCTTTACAATACATCCCTACTGAAAATTAACTTGTTGATGTCTTTACAAAGCCTCTAAATGAATCCAGATTTAATAAATTGATAAGTGAGTTAGGCATGCTAAATCTATAACCATAAAATCTATGCTCTAGTTTATGCTAACCATGCAAATATAAAGGCTATGTTAAAAATCGTAGAGATGACTAAAGAAAGTCCTCGATCGTAGAGCTGCCTTGACATGAAGGACAACAATCGTAGAGCTACCTCGACATGACAAAGAAGCATCCTGTGATGACAACATTCCCAACAAATCCAAGCAATCCCTCTGTCAAGCGCCTCAGAGACAAACCTGATCCTTAGTTCATTCTAAAAGGTTGGCCCTTCTTGATCTACCTTAACCCGAAAGGAATGCTAAGTCAAAGTTCATCACAAGGACCAGGGCAAACAACGTTCGTAGAGCAGATTCAACAGTGAACTCAACGATCACAGTGCAACCTCAATGATCATAATGCTACCTCAACTATCGTAATGTTACCTCAACGATCGTAGTGCTACCTCGACGATCGTAGTCCTCCCAAAGGATACACTAGCTCAGGGGGAGCTAAGGGCAGATCAGTATTTTCCACATCAGTTAAAATTGTGGAGCCAATAAGAACTTGACACATGCCCCACTATGCAGATCGAGAGGAGGGAAGTTAC
Source organism: Panax ginseng (assembly GCA_020205605.1). Classification (NCBI taxonomy): domain Eukaryota; kingdom Viridiplantae; phylum Streptophyta; class Magnoliopsida; order Apiales; family Araliaceae; genus Panax; species Panax ginseng. The sequence goes on along the minus strand of CM035136.1, from coordinate 29,942,121 downwards.
AAGTATAGTTTGAAAAGGTCTTTTTGAAAATTCATTTCAGAAGTTCAAAAAGTTTATTCCTCTCTCTCTCTCTCTATCTACAAGCAGAAACCCTAGTTTTCTGAAATGCTCAACCAACCTAAGTGCAGGGAAATCAATGGCGGCTTCAAATGTTATCACTGGTTACCGACTCTGCTTCAACGAGTTCAAGACAGCTGATCTTCAATTCCACAAAATTCTGTCTCTATTGAATAAGACTGGTCTTGAAGAAGCTCTGGGCACCAACACATGGATGTACCTGAAGCTGGTAAAAGATTTCTACAGAAATAGAGCTTTTGAGAACGATGTTATCACCACAAGGGTCAAGGGTGAGCAAATTAAACTCAAAGCTGAAGATATAAACCTAGCCCTAGGTTTCAAATCAAAAGGACTTCTATCTATGGAGGTCATCGATTTTCATGAAGGACTGAAGAAGATGCATCATAAAAAGTTTCAGACCATCAAGGGGTACAAGAAGAAAGATTTTCCCCAAAGGTATGAGTTTTTGGCTGACATTGTTGGGAAATGCATATGTTGTAAGAGCTCTGGCCATGACTCTGTGAAGTGCAACTTAAGCTCATGACAACAATCTACTTTGGGGTTTAACTCAACTATGGGGCCCTACTCATCGAATGGATTGGGAAATGGATTCTCATTTCAAAGAAATCAAAGAGCTCTGGAAAGATGCTCTACGGGCGATTTATAAGCACCATCCTGCAATCAGCACTGTGTGACAAAATTAGGGTTAATGAAGGAGAATCTATCAATCCCAATAGAAGGATGACCCAGCAGCTGTTTCAAAATTGGAAAAGAAATCCAGCAGAAAATGTCATAACGATGTTTGAATTTAGTGGAAGGACTGGTGAAGCGAAGGAGTCAGGACTACCGGGGAACATGTCAATTGTGAAGGAAACTGATGATGAAGAAGAAGAAATCCATAAAGAAGAACCCATTGCTTTGGTTAGAAAAAGCAAGGGCAAGAGGAAGATGAAGGCTCAGACAACAGAGAAGCCTCAAGGTTCAACCACTGATGCACCTCAAGGGATTTCAGGCACTGAGACTCACAAGAAAATGAAAGGGAAAGAACAGCAGTTTAAAGAAAAAGAAGATAGAGCTACCATCTATCAACTGCTTAAGAAGGGTAAAAGCGGCCATAATTCAAAGAAGTCTTCTTTCTCTTTGGTCATAGAGTCACTACCGATCGTAGAGCCCAAACTTGACACCACTCCAGAAGAGGATACTGCAACAACTTCTCAACCTGATCAAACTCTCAGAGCTGAAGCTGAAGAAAGCACTGAGGCTATTAATGAAGGCTTGTCAAGAAATACATTCTTGTGAATGAAGGAAGATATAAGAATAGCTATTAAGAAAGGGCTACCCGAAGCTAGTAAGGAGAATACCCCTCAAGTTGAGGGGGATCTTCCTGAAGTCCCTGCACTAGATAAGGTTCCAGCTGAGGGGGAGCTGCTTGAAGTTCAAATGGATGATCGAAGTGAGGGGAAGCCTTGCGAAGTCACTATGATAGAGAAGGCTACAACTGAGGAGGAATTGCCAAAAGATTATCATGAACCTCCCACAGCTCCTCAGGAGGTCTTAGCTTCTGAAACTGAAGAAATGAAAAGGGTTGAAGCTATGGAGGTGGAAAAAGCAGAAGAACAAAGAAGAGAATAGGAGATGATTGATGTAGTGGAAACTTCAAATGAAGACAGAGAAGAAGAAGAGGATGACGAAGTTGAGATTATTGCAGTGGAAAAAACTTGTTGATCGATTTCGCAATCAATGAATGCGTGCAAGTATACACGGTCAACAAGTAATAAAGTGAAAGTAGAGTATCGTTCCCACGAGGAATTATTTAATAAAAATCACCAAGTACTAATTCTTAACCAAACTAATTTTATTTAAACAATCTCAAATCGTGTTTCTTCTAATTAAGAAAACTAAATTAACTAATTAAAACTAAGATTTTAACGAATGAATTCAAATAAATAAAGATTAAGACTTCAATATCCCCAATTATGAACTATAAATCAATTATCCAATTATCCCAATTATTATGCCTACTGAATTGTTAACAGGAATTCTCAATTGCCAAGAGCCCTTTTCCAAGTGATCAATTGCCTTCTATTTAAACCAGATTAATCTTGCTATATTCCTATGCAAAACAATTGAATTAAACTCGTTACAATCCCAATTCCTTATGTGTTACATGCGGCGAAAAGGTATTTCCATTCTATTCACAAACCTAATTATTCACTTTGTGCAAATAACTAAGTCACATGATATCATGCCCGATTCTAACCCTAGAATTCCTCTTCCAATTCCTTCAGAGTAACAAAGTAATTCTTGATCAAATAATTAAGCAATAAGCACAAGACAAGATAAACAACTCACTTTAACATAAATAATTAGAATATAATGAATAACTAATTCATAGCCATAAAAAGTTCAATTGAAATCTCAAAATAGTTAGTTCATAATTAATGAATTAAAACCAAGAATCCACAACCTGAATAGACATCAAAAGATAAAAGTAAGATGAGAGAAGAGAATAGAATCATTTGTCAAAGCCAAATCGATGCTCCCTCTCGCTTCTTGCTCTTGATCTTGATGGTCTCCAAGTTGCTTCAATCTCTCAAAACTAATAAGAACTAGGGTTATTTTCTAATCTAAATGAGTGTTTTATCTAGGCTAAGCTATGTAATCTCCCTTTATTTTATGTCTTACATCATGTATTTATAGGTTACAAGTCCAATTTTTAGTTTAGGAACAAACCCAATCAATTTGAGTCAAAAAGGTGTTAAAATTAGCCCAAAAGCAGCGTCCGGGCCATCACCAAGCCCTTCCCAGTAGCCCGCTTTATTTGGCTACAAACAATGAGATGCGCCTTATAAGCGCCCAACCTTTGGAAAATGCACTAAGAATAGCGCCCGTGGCTGGCCCAAAAATCGACATTTTACGCTCAAGCGTCCTTTGGGAAAAAGGCCATAACTTCTTCGTCCAGAACTCCGATTTCGATGATTCAAGATTTTCCGAAAGGAGGAGAAGTAGATCTACAACTTTCATTCTTGAAGTTTGTCGAAATAATGTCAGGAGCTATAGTCAAATTGGCTCGAAGTGGCTCTCTTATGTAAATGGCAAGTAGAAAATGCGAATCTAGCCACCCCAAACATCGATCCATGTAACTTTTGTCCCAATTCCTATAAAATAACATAAAACATACATGAATAGACACAAACACATAAAAACATCCTAAAAGACTTAAGAACAACAATAAATTAAGCCCGAATGTATCCAATTCATGGGTATAAAATTCACTCATCAAATACCCCCAAACTTAAATCTTTGCTTGTCCTCAAGCAAAAACACAAAAATGTTATGCAATGCAATGTAATGTAATGAAACTAATCTATATGCCTACGAATCCAACAGTAATGACAGAAACAAGTCTATTCAACCGGCCTTAGAGAAATCAAGTAAACATGATAATACATCATATTAAAACAAATCGGTAATTTCTAATCAATCATCAAATCTTAGTGTTATCAGCGATATAGTGCGTGTGTACTCCACAACAATGTTAAGCGATATAAAATCAAATTTAAGACATAATAGATATCTTTGAAGGCATCATCATACGGTGCAAATTCACAAAATTCACGAACAAGCTATATCCAACTAAAGTCAAACATCCACCAAGTTCAAGAGTCCAATCGGGATACTTATGCTTTACTTTTCATTACGGGGCTTTTTGCTCTTTTCCTTTTTTATTATTATTTTTTAACCATAAGCGTGCAATGTCTCATTCCATTAGGCTAACAAATGTCACCCCTTAGCGAAAGCTTTCGACCAACGACTCCCTGGACCATATAAGACCTTTAGGCGCTAGGTTTTAAGATACCCCTTGAGGCGTTTTACTCAAGTAACAAAGGCCCCGAAACAAAACTATACGGTAAAAAAAGCGAATGCAACAACTAAATGTAAATAACTTGAAAACATAACGAACTACAATGTAAATAACTAACTATATGCAATACGACACTAAAATGCCCCCAAACTTAAACTAGACATTGTCCTCAATGAGTGAAATAGAAAAAATTAAAAGTGAGGACTTTCACGAAAATATAGCAATCTTCCTCCTTGCCCGCATTAAGTTTGGAGAATAAAGGCTAAGCACATGGAACAAATTGGGCACCACACTTGAATTTGACTTGAATAACTCAGTAAAACCATGATAGAAGCAATTTTATTAAATCCTAAATAAATGCAAATTCAAAACTACTAATATAAAACTTAATAAAACTAAAAATAAAAATTAAACTTGGGTTGCCTCCCAATAAGCGCTTGTTTTATAGTCTCAGCCTGACTTCTTCAATTCTCTATCCAATTCCCCTACGAAAGTTGAGGAACCCTCCATCCATCGGAAATAATATAGCTTTTGGTAGGTTCCCATTTGTAATAGCCATTGTATTAAAGTCACCTAGCATGCTTTCTTGAGATAAGATCACATTCAAGAACGTCCAGCATCTAGGTGGTTTCTCCATTGTGTCTCCGCGAATATATTACGCATAGAGGCATCGGACACAACAATTTCTTCTTCTATCTTCTCTAGCTCATCGCACCATGGTTTGAAGGTGTACTTGCTTTTACATCGAGAGAGTATTAAGCGACATGACTACCAATCGGAAGAGGTTTTGCAAATCTAACTTGGGACTCTTGAAGCGTGGAGGAGAAGGCACTTGAGGCATAAATAACATTGGCTCATCATCATTGGTTCTCACAATTAGTTCTTCACCGACCTTGTTGTCATTATCCCCACTTGTCTCCTCTTTTTCATCTCGTGGCTCATCCAGTTGTAGATTTGGCTCGGGCTCACCATCGGGCTCGGAATCCATGTCATAGGGCAGTGTATTGAGGACGGTTGTTCAACGACGTGTCTATCTCTGTTCCACTTGATTTTCCAAATTCTTGATCAGCGCCCTTGGCTTTGCAAATTCAAACTCTACTTGATTCATTTTCTTGTCTTGTTCCTCATTCCTTTTTTGAAGCTTTAATAAATTTTTCCAAGGCTTCCTCCCAATTTGAATGTTCTTCCTGTTGTAGTGGAGGTGGACACAAGAAATCTGTGGGTATGTTGGACTTGGAGCATAAAATTGATCTTGATTGTTACTCCATGAAAAATCGGGTGATACCCCAATCTCGATGATAGTTGTTGGGATAGACATAATTATTGGGGTAATCACCACTATCTTGTACCATTTAAAGCCCGATGGTGCATTGATGACTCATATGATTTCCGGACAATAATCACAAGTAACCACCATACTTTGTGACGTTGAGCTTGAAAAGCTTCAAACATCCTCGAAAGTGTCTCAATCTGTGCTGACAATGCAGAAAGTTTCTCGAGTCTTTCAATCTCCACTCCCCTTGGTTGAGTCATGTTCGTGTATGGCCATTGATACACAAAGTCATCCATGGTACCTGAAAAGAGAGAAATATAGAAAGAGAATTAAAAATAAAAATAAAAATGTTTAAATTAAGACTAATTTGATTGAAATTAATATTGGTAAATAATTATTAAATTAATTCCCTAAGACAGCGGCCAAAAACTTGTTGATCGATTTATAATCAATGAATGCGTGCAAGTAAGTATACACGGTCAACAAGTAATAAAAAGTGAAAGTAGAGTATCGTTCTCACGAGGAATTATTTAATAAAAATCACCAAGTACTAATTCTTAACCAAACTAATTTTATTTAAACAATCTCAAATCGTGTTTCTTCTAATTAAGAAAACTAAATTAACTAATTAAAACTAAGATTTTAACGAATGAATTCAAATAAATAAAGATTAAGACTTCAATATCCCTAATTATGAACTATAAATCAATTATCCAATTATCCCAATTATTATGCCCTCTTGAATTGTTAATGAGGAATTCTCAATTGCGAGAGCCCTTTTCCAAGTGATCAATTGCCTTCTATTTAATCCAGATTAATCTTGCTATATTCCTATGCAAAACAATTGAATTAAACTCGTTACAATCCCAATTCCTTATGTGTTAAATGCGGCGAAAAGATATTTCCATTCTATTCACAAACCTAATTATTCTTTGTGCAAATAACTAAGTCACATGATATCATGCCCGATTCTAACCCTAGAATTCCTCTTCCAATTCCTTACAGAGTAACAAAGTAATTCTTGATCAAATAATTAAGCAATAAGCACAAGACAAGATAAACAACTCACTTTAACATAAATAATTAGAATATAATGAATAACTAATTCATAGCCATAAAAAGTTCAATTGAAATCTCAAAAATAGTTAGTTCATAATTAATGAATTAAACCCAAGAATCACTGGTTGAATAGACATCAAAAGATAAAAGTAAGATGAGAGAAGAGAATAGAATCTGTTGTCGACCAAATCGATGCTCCCCCTCGCTTGCTCTTCTTCTTGATCTTGATGGTCTCCAAGTTGCTTCAATCTCCAAAACTAATAAGAACTAGGGTTATTTTCTAATCTAAAGGAGTGTTTTATCTAGGCTAAGCTATGTAATCTCCCTTTATTTTATGCCTTACATCATGTATTTATAGGTTACAAGTCCAATTTTAGTTTAGGAACAAACCCAATCAATTTGGAGTCAAAAAGGTGTTAAAATTTACCAAAAGCGCGTCGAGGCCATCACCAAGCCCTTCCCGGCGCTTCAGGCGCTAAGTACTGATGTGAGTCGCCTTATAGCGCCTTAACCTTTGGAAAATACACTAAGAATAGCGCCTGCGCTGGCCCAAAATCGACATTTTCTGCTCAAGCGTCCTTTGGGAAAAAGGCCATAACTTCTTCGTCCGAACTCCGATTTCGATGATTCAAGATTTTCCGGAAGAGGAGAAGTAGATCTACAACTTTCATTCTTTAAGTTTGTCGAAATAATGTCAGGAGCTATAGTCAAATTGGCTCGAAGAAGTAGCTGCTTTGTGTAAATGGCAAAGCGAAAACGCGAATCTAGCCACCCCAAACATCGATCCATGTAACTTTTGTCCCAATTCCTATAAAATAACATAAAACATACATGAGTAGACACAAACACATAAAAACATCCTAAAAGACTTAAGAACAACAATAAATTAAGCGAATGTATCCAATTCATGGGTATAAAACTCATTTCATCAAATACCCCAAACTTAAATCTTTGCTTGTCCTCAAGCAAAAACATAAAAATGTTATGCAATGTAATGTAATGTAATGAAACTAATCTATATGCCTCTGAATCCAATAAGAATGAGCGAAACAAGTCTATTCAAATAGGGCCTTAGAGAAATCAAGTAAACATGATAATACATCATATTAAAACAAATCGGTAATTTCTAATCAATCATCAAATCTTAGATATTATCATCGATATAGTGCGTGTGTGCTCCCACAACAATGTTAGCGATATAAAATCAAATTTAAGACATAATAGATATCTTTGAAGGCATCATACAGTGCAAATTCACAAAATTCAAGAACAAGCTATATCGAACTAAAGTCAAACATCCACCAAGTTCAAGAGTCCAATCTGGGATACTTATGCTTTACTTTTCATTACGGGGGCTTTTTGCTCCTTTCCCGTTTTATTATTATTTTTTTTAACCATAAGCGTGCAATGTCTCATTCCATTAGGCTATGATTGTCACCCTTAATGAGCTTTCGACCAACGACTCCCGGACCATATAAGACCTTAGAGGCGCTAGGGTTTTAAGATACCCCTTGAGGCGTGCTTTTACTCAAGTAACAAAGCCCCGAAACAAAACTAGCCACCAGTAAAAAAAAAATTTTTTTTTCTTTTTTTTTATAGATGGTTGGTGAGTCGTTTTACGCTCCATCTCACGCTTGTGTTTATGGGGAGTGTTTCTCCTCAACCCACCACAAGACTCAACATGTTTTTTTTTTTTAAAGCTTATATACCCCAAAATTTCCCCCCCAAACTTAAGTTTTTATCAAAATTTAGCCATCTCACTTTATTCATGTCTTTCATTCCTTCACACTAGTATTATACTTAAGAATTCCATTATGTATCAATTTAAACTTAATCGATTAACATATTCATTATTAACGTCTTTAACCTTGATTATACCAGTTTAAAGCAGGAAAAGATTCAATTCATAACAAGAAATCACATCAAGCTGAATATTCAATACTATACTTATCTACTTAACTCCGGTCTCATCATTGGCCAAAATAGACTTTTACTATCTAACGGTTGGAATCATACAAATATAAACTAAGCTGCAACAAACATAGTAAACTAACTACTATTTTTGCGATTATTAAATTTTTTTTTTAAACAAAAAAAAAGCGAATACAACAACTAAATGTAAATAACCCGAAAACATAACGAACTACAATGTAAATAACTAACTATATGCAATATCGACACTAAAATGCCCCCAAACTTAAACTAGACATTGTCTCAATGGTGAAATAGAAAAAATTAAATTTGAGGACTTTCACGAAAATATAGCAATCTTCCTCCTTGCCGCTAAGTTTGGAGAATAAATTAAGCACATGGAACAAATTGGGCACCACACTTGAATTTGACTTGAATAACTCAGTAAAACCATGATAGAAGCAATTTTATTAAATCCTAAATAAATGCAAATTCAAAACTACTAATATAAAACTTAATAAAAACTAAAAATAAAAATTAAACTTGGGTTGCCTCCCAATAAGCGCTTGTTTTATAGTCTCAGCCTGACTTCTTCAATTCTCTATCCAATTCCCCTACGAAAGTTGAGGAACCCTCCATCCATCGGAAATAATATAGCTTTTGGTAGGTTCCCATTTGTAATAGCCATTGTATTAAAGTCACCTAGCATGCTTTCTTGAGATAAGATCACATTCAAGAACGTCCAGCATCTAGGTGGTTTCTCCATTGTGTCTGCGAATATATTCTGGCATAGAGGCTTGTCAGACACAACAATTTCTTCTTCTATCTTCTCTAGCTCATCGCACCATGGTTTCGAAGGTGTACTTGCTTTTACATCACAGAGAGTATTTAAGCGACATGACTACCAATCGGAAGAGGTTTTGCAAATCTACTTAGGACTCTTGAAGCTGTGGAGGAGAAGGCACTTGAGGCATAAATAACATTGGCTCATCATCATTGGTTCTCACAATTAGTTCTTCACCGACCTTGTTGTCATTATCCCCACTTGTCTCCTCTTTTTCATCATCGTGGCTCATCCGGTTGTAGATTTGGCTCGGGCTCACCATCAGACTCGGAATCCATGTCATAGGGCAGTGTATTGAGGGCCGGTTGTTCAACGCGTGTCTTTATCTGTTCCACTTGATTTTCCAAATTCTTGATCAACGCCCTTGGCTTTGCAAATTCAACTCTACTTGATTCATTTTCTTGTCTTGTTCCTCATTCCTTTTTTGAAGCTTTAATAAATTTTTCCAAGGCTTCCTCCCAATTTGAATGTTCTTCTGTTGTAGTGGAGGTGGACATAAGAAATCCACATGTGGGTATGTTGGACTTGGAGCATAAAATTGATCTTGATTGTTACTCCATGAAAATCCGGGTGATACCCCAATCGATGATAGTTGTTGGGATAGACATAATTATTGGGGTAATCACCACTATCTATCTTGACATCAAATAAACCGATGGTGCATTGATGACTCATATGATTTCCAAAGACAATAATCACAAGTAACCACCATACTTTTTGTGACGTTGAGCTTCAAAAGCTTCAAACATCCTCGAAAGTGTCTCAATCTGTGCTGACAATGCAGAAAGTTTCTCGAGTCTTTCAATCTCCACTCCCCTTGGTTGAGTCATGTTCGTGTATGGCCATTGATACACAAAGTCATCCATGGTACCTGAAAAAAGAGAAATATAGAAAGAGAATTAAAAATAAAAATAAAAATGTTTAAATTAAGACTAATTTGATTGAAATTAATATTGGTAAATAATTATTAAATTAATTCCCCGGCAACGGCGCCAAAAACTTGTTGATCGATTTCGCAATCAATGAATGCGTGCAAGTATACACGGTCAACAAGTAATAAAGTGAAAGTAGAGTATCGTTCTCACGAGGAATTATTTAATAAAAATCACCAAGTACTAATTCTTAACCAAACTAATTTTATTTAAACAATCTCAAATCGTGTTTATTCTAATTAAGAAAACTAAATTAACTAATTAAATCTAAGATTTTAACGAATGAATTCAAATAAATAAAGATTAAGACTTCAATATCCCCAATTATGGACTATAAATCAATTATCCAATTATCCCAATTATTATGCCTACTGAATTGTTAACAGGAATTCTCAATTGCCAAGAGCCCTTTTCCAAGTGATCAATTGCCTTCTATTTAATCCAGATTAATCTTGCTATATTCCTATGCAAAACAATTGAATTAAACTCGTTACAATCCCAATTCCTTATGTGTTACATGCGGCGAAAAGATATTTCCATTCTATTCACAAACCTAATTATTCACAAAGGCAAATAACTAAGTCACATGATATCATGCCCGATTCTAACCCTAGAATTCCTCTTCCAATTCCTTCAGAGTAACAAAGTAATTCTTGATCAAATAATTAAGCAATAAGCACAAGACAAGATAAACAACTCACTTTAACATAAATAATTAGAATATAATGAATAACTAATTCATAGCCATAAAAAGTTCAATTGAAATCTCAAAATAGTTAGTTCATAATTAATGAATTAAAACCAAGAATCCACAACCCGAATAGACATCAAAAGATAAAAGTAAGATGAGAGAAGAGAATAGAATCATTGTCAAGAAATCGATGCTCCCCTCGCTTGCTCTTGCTTCTTGATCTTCAATGGTCTCCAAGTTGCTTCAATCTCCAAAACTAATAAGAACTAGGGTTATTTTCTAATCTAAAGGAGTGTTTTATCTAGGCTAAGCTATGTAATCTCCCTTTATTTTATGCCTTATATCATGTATTTATAGGGTACAAGTCCAATTTTTAGTTTAGGAACAAACCCAATCCAATTTGGAGTCAAAAGGTGTTAAAATTCGCCCAAACGCGCTGCGTCGGGCCATCACCAAGCCCTTCCCTAGCGCCCCTGTAACTACCGCTGCAACAATGAGAGATGCCTTATAAGCGCCCGTGCCGCTGGAAAATGCACTAAGAATAGCGCCCCGGCGCTGGCCCAAAATCTGACATTTTCTGCTCCGACGTCCTTTGAGAAAAAGGCCATAACTTCTTCGTCCGAACTCCGATTTCGATGATTCAAGATTTTCCGGAAAGAGGAGAAGTAGATCTACAACTTTCATTCTTGAAGTTTGTCGAAAGAATGTCAGGAGCTATAGTCAAATTGGCTCCGAAGTGGCTGCTGTGTAAATAGCAAGCCGAAAACGCGAATCTAGCCACCCCAAACATCGATCCATGTAACTTTTGTCCCAATTCCTATAAAATAACATAAAACATGCATGAATAGACACAAACACATAAAAACATCCTAAAAGACTTAAGAACAACAATAAATTAAGCCCGAATGTATCCAATTCATGGGTATAAAACTCACTCATCAGCTGGGATAGATATAAGAGAGCCAACTATAATAAACTTGTCTTCTATCTACTTATGATGCCCTTTCACAGAGCCCAAATCCTCAACTCCTGGGATCACATGTTCTGGACCTTCAGAGCCTATCCAGCAATCTCTATGATAGCTCATGGATTCCAAGGCAACCTCACTTTTGCCCGAAAGTTGATCACCAATGGCCCCTCTTCAAAAAATGGGCATGAGGTACAAACTATTCCCATCTCTTTCAGGGTTATTCACTGTCCACCATCAACCTTCAACCAATTCTATGAGTTGCCAAGATGGTTGGAAGTAATGCTACATCCACTAAATCCATTTCTAGTGACATAATCCCAACATTCTGTAAATGATGAACCAAATGTGCCAAATTTTGTATTGATCCAGTCTCCTACGATCTCTCACTCTATGATTACTGATCCAAATCCAATCGTAGAGTCATATGCTTAAATCGTAGAGTCACCTCCTCTTGAGACTCAACCTCACACACCTGCTCCTCCATCAAATATCCCTTCCTCATCAACCAATAACTATTTCAATCTTGATCTTACTCTCTATAATATACAAGATCAATATACTAGAGCCTCTCCTCCAAATAATCAGCAACTCCTTGAGCTCATATCAGATCTTCCCACCAAAACGGAGTTGTCTAAATCATCTCAGAAGGTGACCAAGGACATACAAAAAAATCTTAAAGTTCATTCAGACCTTGTTCATCTGAGGCTGACTCATTTGATCGATGTTGCCAACACCCTCCCTAGCAACCTAAGTACTGAGCTTACAAAGAAGCTTAGGGAGATCATAAAGGAAATGATTCAGAGTATCAATAAAAGGGATCAAATTCACTTTCAAGCTGCCAAGAAACATAGGGAAGCAGTTCTTATTTTGCAAAATACTCAGGAATCCCATAATAATCTTATGATGGAAAGTCTCATGAGTCTAAGAACTTCAATGAAAGAATTCCAAGCATTTTCCATGGGCCAAATGCAACAAACAGAAACTGTCTTGGCCATTCTACAAAAGAGAGAATCTCGAACTGATTCTCTGATCCAAGCAAACCGTGAAGACATTGCTCAGTCCAAGAATCAGCTCCACGACCTCGTACAAGGCATGACTCGACTATCTGAAGACATTTAAACCCTTAATGCTGACATAAAGGGGGAAAATAAAGGGGAATGAGAGAAAGGCAAAGGCAAAGGCCGAGGAAAATTCATCGCTCAATCTTCAAGTAGCCCTTCTGCAAGAAAGCCTCACCATCAGACTCCACGACCTAAACAACAACAAATTATCATGACACAACCGCTAAGGAGTAAAGAGCCATCTCCCAGCTCACAAGGTGTAACCACTATAGGTCTAAACATGTCAATTGGAGATCCCGCGTTCATGAACAGACACGATCATTGGGAACGGCTAAGTCAAAGTGAGCTGTAAGATATTACATGAAGAGACGAAGCCAACAGGAGAAGGGGAGCTGCAGAACATGCTAATCCTCCAAGGAATGAAAGGCAAAAGAAATAGAGATAAGTTGGAACTCATTTATTATTGATATAACTAAGATTAATTGTAATATATGTCTTTACAAACATAAATAAATTCATGCTTATTCTCTAGAGATTTCAGTTGCTCACTAAAACACTAAGTCATATTTACTTTCTAGCAACTGCATCTAGAAATTAATAATCATAGTACAAATCTCCTAGGTTATGTCAACATCAAATAGGGGGATATTATTGGGAGATTGCATATTTAAATTTGATGTTGAAAGTAAATATTCATGATTATATGTAAAGTCCTTCAAGGAATACATGTACAAGGACTTAGTGGTAGATCAAACTTGTTAGGTTGATCTGAGCTTTAACGTTTATCATTTTGTAAATGAATGTATAGAAGAAAAGATTAAAGCTGTTAGGTTGATCTATGTCTTGAAATGTAATAGATAGGCTTCAACAGAATCATAGTGTGTCGAGACAGTTAAGAGATTGTAGAAGCCAAGGTAGAATCGTAGAGCATCAAGAAATCGTAGTCTGTCTACTTTGGAGGGCCTCTCCCTGAATCCTAGAGTGGTCTAAACGCCTGACGAGTCAAACTCAAGAATCGTAGAGTGCTCTCGAAATCGTAGAGTCTGCAAGTCAAGCAAGTTAAGACCGTAGTGTGCCAGTGCTTATGAGAAATCATAGTTTTCTCTTATATCAGTACCGGATCAAGCACCAAGGTGGCAAGACATCACGATCAGAATCGTAGAGCACCATCTGTTTATATCAGAAGCATCGAGCCTTGCCCATTTGTTTAAGACTAAATCACAACAAATGTGGAATGGATTATAAACGTTGAAGTCCTCGGGAGTCCCAATGACACAACAGTCGTCCTTAGTATATAACAAAGAGACGTATTGAAGAAGCTAAGGAAAGTACTATGGGTCAGCAGAAAACACATTTTCAGGTGTTAGATGAGATAATAGTCTGCTGTGTCAGTGGGCCAGACTACTAATCAGAAGTTGTGCAGAAAGTCTCCATCAGAGCTCAAAAATGTCAAATGCATTTAATGCTTCAACAGATGTCTTCAAATGGATACATTTCAAAGGCATCATATATGCAAAATATAAGTAGATGAAAAGAAAAAGCAAGCACTAAACAAAAATGTTGATGAACACTCAACGCTCAACTCTATGATCTGGAAAAAAAAGCTTGCCCAGGTACTCAGTTCTTTCGAACACAAGCTTAACGGCAACTGAGTAGCACCATTCAAGAACTCAACTATCATCAAGTGAAGTAAGAAGTTCCAAGTCAGAAGGACTTGAAGAGTTCTAAGTGAACTAAGAAGTACCAAGTCTACTGGACTTGAAGAGTTTAATATTGAAATAAGAAGTTCCAAGACTGTTGGTCTTGAAGGAATCTGTGAGATACAAAGATTATAAAGATATCCTTAGTGGATTTTCTACTCGAGGAGTAGAAGAGTGGACTAGGAGCTTTGAGTGCTCTGAACCACTTAAAATCACCGTGTCTCTTATATTCTTGTCATAACTGCTATAACTACCATACTCCTATTAACTCGTTATATCATAAAGGGAAAACAAATAAATCTCAATTCTGTTGTGTTTAAATCATTATCATAACTAACAAGTATTATGTAATTTTTTTTTTAAAATATCTATTCAACCTTCTAGATAACTATTGTGCCTCTGGGAACTAATAGTCTATGATCAACTTTTGAGAGAAGGTGAAATTTCTTGGAAATCCGTGGGCAAGCACAGACACTGTTGCATAAGCTTTGAAGATCTAGAATATATGATCCCAAGAGTTAAGAATCAGAGCTCTGTGGAAGGGCATCTTAGGCTAGTAAGAGAACAAGCAATTGTAATTGATGCTCCTTTCATCACTTCTGAATTCAGCAATGATTTCCACTTTATCTTCTTCTTCTTCATCTTTTTCCTCATTCAAGAGCTCCACAATTTTGATTTCTATATCCTTTGCATTTGCTTCTATTTCTTGAGGGGTTGAGGAGGCTTCAGATTGAATTTCTAAGTGCTCCCCCTCAACCTTAGCTTCCATCTCTTCGTCCATTTGAACAGTACTTGGTTTAATAGCTTCTGGTTGCTCCCCTTCAGTTGATAACACCATCTCATCATTGATTTCTATAACAACTGATTAAACGATTCTTGTTAGAGCTAAGGAATCATTTGGAAAGCTTGGAACTTCATCTGTAATGATTATTTCTTTATTTCTAGTTGCTGCCTGGCCAAGGGATGCTATTCTTCTTTCCTCTTCCTTGATCTTGACCATTATTTTCTTAAGCTCAAGATCGACCTTTTTGATCAGCCTTTTCTTAATCTTCTTGGCTAAGGTTCAGCAACTTCTTTAACAACCTGTTCATCTTTAGTAATGATCACTTACTCAGGTTGAGTAGCTATCCCATCATCTTCTTCATTATGGCAGATAGGTCTGGACTCTACGATCGGTGAACTTGAGTACTCTACGATCGTATTGAGAGAAGACTTCGTTGAATGTAGGCTGCATTTTCCCTTCTTAAGAAATAACTTGGAGAGGGGTGTTCTCTCATCAGATTCTGCTTCAGCTTGCTCCTTCTTCTTCTTTAAGAAACATTAGAGATATGGAAATGAGATTCTCGGATACCACTAGTGAGGAAGAGTCTTCAGGATCAGGCCTTTGGGGTACTTCAGTTGTAAGACCCCAACTTTTATAAATAATGATGAATTTTCTATAAATATCATTTTTGAATATTATGGAGTAAATTTGATATAATGTTATAGTTGTGGGTAATATTTATAAATTTTGCAAAGTACGCAAGTTGTTATATAATATTCGATTGGTCGGGGAATATTCGTTTTAACAGGGAATATTCGTTTTAATTATGGACCGTCCGATTAAAAGTAAATCAATATGGACCGTTCATGAATTAGTTACTATGCAGTCCATTCTTCTATAATTAGAAGCTCATTCCTTCATTATTTTCTTACGAATTCACTGAAACTCTAGAGAGATAAACTATAGAGAGAAAGAAGAAAAGTATTCTGCTACTTTATTACTCCGATACCAAGTTTCTTTTACGGTAAGGGGTATTATTTCTTTTGTATTCATGAAGAGAACTTCTGTTATTCCATTATTTATTATTCGGTTGGAATAACCTATATATGCGTGCTACCCTATACTTGGTAAAATTCTTTTGTTATTCCATTCGTTGTTATTCTGTTGGAATATCCTGCTCAGGCGCTTTTACGCCGGACCGATTAAAATCTTTATTATTCATTGGAATATCACATCATGCATTTTTACGCCGGACCGATTAAAAGTCTTTATTATTACATTGGAATATCACATACATGCGTTTCTACGTGGGACGATTAAAATCTTTATTATTCTCGTTGGAACATCCATACGTCTGCATTTTACGTTGGACCTAGTTCCGTTAATTATTATTACATTGGAATAACTGCTGTCTGCGATCTATCGCATGCCTGGTAATTTCTTTTGTTATTCCATTCCTTATTATACTCAGTTGGTTAAAGTTTTGACTTCTATACTCCTTGAAATTAGTGGAATATTCTTGATATTTGCGCTTCATCCAGTATCTTTTTATGGAAATATTCTTCTGAGCATTCTTGAATTTTACTGCACAAAGCAATATCATGTTGACAATTTGGACATTATTAGTTCCTGAATAAATTAATTCTTGAACTTGTTTTATTGAATTCTTATATCATTGTCATCATCCTCATGTTTATATTTTTTAAAAGTCATCTGTGGCCTATAGTGTATAGATGGACTTGGTATGATTATGACCGGGGATTATTCGGTGTAATCATGACCGTAATGTTATAAATGATGTGGAAAAAGTCCTCATTGGCCCGTAGTGCATTGATGGACAGTTTTGGCATGATCATGACCATTGATGAATACATGAATGTCCTTGGCCCGTAGTGCATGGATAATTTGTGGTCGTGATACTAAAGAATATCCTTGGCCAGAAAGTCTGAGGGGTGATTCGATTGATGTGAATTATTTATTGTCGAGTCCCAACGATAAAAGTGATGAAAAACCTTTTAAATCATAAAAGATAGTAGATTTTATTCTCTACCTGACTCTTTTAATGGATTGCTTGTTCCGCTGCAGTTAAACTTGATGTTGTTATATTTTATCAGTTTAACACTATTAAAGGCTAATGATAATTTATTTTGAATTATCTTAGTCATAATATTTCTTACTAGGCTAGTTGAGCTCACCTTTCTTCACTTCGTTCTCTTGTGAAATGAGAACGTGGTGGAGACGAGTCGGGAGCGGAGTGATGGTGGGATGATAGTATTAGCTATTAGTCCTCACTATTACATTAAATAGTGTGACAATAAATGTAATGAGGACTTATTCGAGAGTGGATATTGTCTAGAAGATAGTATTTGTATTTAAACTCACTGACTCTTGTTGTATAATTAAGATTGTATTTATATTACGTACCATGTATTTGGCGACTCGGAATAGGTGATGTATACCTATTTTTGGGGCGCCATGATTAAGTATCAAAGCTTAGGATATGATCCTGGCTAAGATGTGAGACTAGAACTAGGAGGGAGAGGCGGGGAATTTTTTCGCTAGTATGACCTACCTAATTTTATTTGGTATTTAATTGGTTGGTCAGAGTATAAGAGATAATATGTTACATGTCAACTAACCCTTGTTTTGTGGCAGTATCTGAAAATGACATTCGAGAATGTTGAGAATAGCAATGGAGCACAAGAGACCGTTGAGTCTCCACATATCAATAATCAGGATAATGTGCATCAGGAAGGCGACAATCCTCATGAAAACAACAACACTGACCAAATAATGAATGATGGATTGTTCAGAGGCTTTATGCAATTCATGCAACATCAGGCGAGAGCGGCTCCTGTCCAAAATATAGGTGGAAACACTGGAAACTCTCGGACGGTCACCGCTAAACAGTTCAAGGAGCTGGGACCACCGGAGTTTATTGGAGAGCAAAAACCACTTAAAGCGGAAGCATGGATAAAGCAGATCACCAAGATATTTGATGTCTTGGGATGCTCTGAAGAGCAAAAGGTTCCCTTCGCCACCTTCATGTTGCGTGAAGAGGCGATTCTTGGTGGGAATCAGTAAAATGTACCTGACTTTGATTTAACTCAAGATGTCTTGGGAGAAGTTCCAAGAGCTATTCAACAACAAGTACTTTCCCGAGAGTATTCGTCACATGAAAGAGGTGGAGTGTATCAAGTTGGAACAAAACAATATGACTGTGTCACAATACGAGGCTAAATTTACAGAGTTATCCCGGTTTGCATCCCATTTGGTCGATAATGAGGAGCGAATGACGCGAATGTTTTTAAGAGGTTTGAAATCGGAGATATGTCAATGTCTTATTTCTCATAAACTGTGTTTGTACTCAGTTGTTGTAAATAGGGCTCAGTTATTAGAGCGCGGTAACGAGTCAACGCAACTAAGAGTACAGTAATACGCGTGGTTGCATAGTAGCACACGGTATTGATTATTGATGGTTACGTGAGAAGTCATTCAGTTTTGTTCAATTATTGCTATAGTAATTGTTGCATAGTATCTCACGTTATTTGATTCAATTATTGTCGATATTTATTATATTGTTAAAATCAATAATTGAGATTTATTAAAATTATTAATATTATTATTTGTAATATTAACGATGTCTAGAAGTTACATCAATGAGAGGTTTGGTCACCTAATTGCGGCTACCAATATGGAGAAATCCTTATTGGAAAGCCCCCTGCTCTCGGAAACGACACGGTCGATTAATATTGTAAATTATAATAAAGGTGATAAATGTTGTTAAAATTATTAAGGTAATTTTTATGAAGTTTTGCTTATTTTATGGACCCCTATTTACCCATTTTCCAAAATATTTGGTAGAAAATTTTTATAATAAAAGTGGGGCCCACATGTGGAGCCCATTTGTGTTGGAAAAATAATTTTTTTGAAAATGGAGAAAGAGTATACGTATGGAAGTTATTTATGTATGTATGTATTGAGTATATGATGGGAGAAAAGGATAGGTGAAAGTGATAGGTGTGTGATGTATGTGTGAGTGAAAAATGGTAAAAAAGTGGTAGCGTGATAGTGATGTGTAAGAGTGTAGTGAAAGTGAGTTTGGGGGGCGTGGGGGATTGATGTTGGTTATGGGGGAAAAAAAAATCTAGTGGTATATATAATATTGATATATAGCATGTGTTTATATATATATATATATATATATATATATATATATATTATATTTTAATTTTTGGTTGATTGAATTTGAGAATTTGTATTCTGCAAAATAATTTTGTTCATGAATAGTGCACTTCCATTCTCATATAAATAGAAGCTCATTCCTTCATTATTTCTTACGAATTCACTGAAACTCCAAAGAGAAAAATTATAGAGAAACTATAGAAAAGTATTCTGCTACTTCACTACTCTTATATTCAGTTTCTTTTACGGTAAGGGGTGTTATTCTTTCTTATTCATGAAGAGAACTGTTGTTATTCCATTTCTTATTATTCATTGGAATAACTTGTATACTGTGCTCTACCCTAGACTTGGTGACATTCTTCTATTATTCCGCCTTTATTATTCGTTGGAATATTACATACATGCGTTTTTTACCGGATTCGATTAAAATCTTTATTATTCTATTGGAATATCCACATATGCGCTTTTACGCCTTACGGTTAAAATCTTTATTATTATTTCATTTGGAATATCCACGTGCGTATGCTTTTAAACCGGACCGATTACCCTTATTAGTATTACGTTGGAATAACTCGTCTATGTGAAGTACCGCATACATGGTGATTTCGTTGTTATTCCATTCTTTATTATTCGTTGGAACATCCGCTTGGCATGTAATTTACTTTGACCGGTTCCGTTAGTATTATTCGTTGGAATAACCTGTCTATGCGAAGTACCGCATGCATGGTGATTTCTGTTGTTATTCCATTCTTTATTATACTCAGTTGGTTAAAGTTTAGACTTCTATACTCTATGAAATTAGTGGAATATTCTTGATATTTGCGCTTCATCCAGTATCTTTTCATGGAAATATTCTTACGAGCATTCTTGAATTTTTACTCTACAAAGCAAAGATCATGTTGACAATTTGGATGTTATTAGTTCACGAATAAGTTAATTCTTGAACTTGTTTTATTGAATTCTTATATCATTGTCATCATCCTCATGTTATTTTTTTGAAAGTCATCTCGTGGGCTGTAGTGCGTAGATGGACTTGGTATGATTATGACTGAGGATTATTGATTGTAATCATGGACCGTAATGTTACAATTGATGTGGTAAAAGTCCTCATTGGCCCGTAGTGCATTGATGGACAGCTTGTTGGCATGATCATGACCATTAATGAATACACAAATATTCTTGGCCCGTAGAGTGCATGGATAATTGTGGTCGTGATACTAAAGAATATCTTCGTCAGTAGTAGTGCGAGGGTGATTCGATGATATGGATTATTTATTAGTTTGAGTCTCAAATGATAAAAGTCATGAAAAACCTTTTAAATCATAGAAGATAGTAGATTTTATTCTCTACTTGACTCTTCTAATGGATTGCTTGTTTCGCTTATAGTTAAACATGATGTTTGTTATATTGTATCGGTTTAACACTGTTTAAGGCTAATGATAATTTATTTCGCATTATCTTAGTCATAATATTTCATCTTTCGGGCTAGTTGAGCTCACCTTTCTTTCTTTTCACCGTCTTCGTAAAATGAGAACGTAGTTGGGACAAGTCTGGGAGCGGAGTGATGGTGGGATGATAGTATTAGCTAGTAGTCCTCACTATTCGTTAAATAGTGTGACAATAAATGTAATGAGGACTTATTCGAGAGTGGATATTGTCTAGAAGATGATTTGTATTTAAACTCACGACTCTCTTGTTGTATGTTAAAGATTGTATTTGTATTACGTACCATGTATTTGGCGACTCGAATAGGTGATGTATACCTAATTTTGGGGGCGTCACAACAGTATCAAAGCTTAGGGATATGATCCCTGGCTAAGATATGAGACTAGAACTAGGAGGGGAGAGACGGGGAATTCCTTCGCTAGTATGACCTACTTAAATTTATTTGGTATTTAATTGGTTGGTCAGAGTTTAGAGATAATATGTTACATGTCAACTAACCCTTGTTTTGTGGCAAGATTCGAAAATGACATCCAGAATGTTGAGAATAGCAATGGAGCATGAGGAGATCGTTGAGTCTCCACATATCAATAATCGGAGAATGTGCATCGTGAAGGCGACAATCCTCATGCAAACAACAACACTGACCAAATGATGAATGATGGATTGTTTAGAGGCTTTATGCAATTCATGCAACATCAAAGTAGAACGGCTCCCGTCCAAAATGTAGGTGGAAATACTGGAAACTCTCGGACGGTCACCGCTAAACAGTTCAAGGAGTTGGGACCACCAAGTTTATTGGAGAACCAAAACCACTTAAGGCGGAAGCATGGATAAAGCAGATCACCAAGATATTTGATGTCTTGGGATGCTCCGAGGAGCAAAAGGTTCCCTTCGCCACCTTCATATTGCGTGAAGAAGCGGACATGGTGGAAATCAGAAACGCACTCCATCCCGACGCACTCAAGATGTCTTGGGAGAAGTTCCAAGAGCTATTCAACGACAAGTACTTTCCCGAGAGTATTCGTCACATGAAAGAAGTGGAGTTTATCAAATTGGAACAAAACAATATGGACCGTGTCGTAATACGAGGCTAAATTTACTTGAGTTATCCGGTTTGCATCCCATTTGGTCGATAATGAGGAGCGAATGACGCGAATGTTTTTAAGAGGTTTGAAACCGGAGATACGTCAATATCTTATTTCTCATAAACTGTGTTTGTACTCAGATGTTGTAAATAGGGCTCGATTATTGGAGCCGCCAGTAACGAGTCAACGCAACTAAGAGAAAGCAGTCGGTAGCATGAAAATACCACTGGTATCAGTCATCAAAACTGTGACAACAAACGTGGAGGGAATCAACATGCCAGAAATGGTAACCACTTCGGTGGTAATCATGTCCAAGACAGTAAAAATGAACATTTCAAGAAAAGGAGATTCAACAATGATGGAAAGACGTCAGCACCAGCAACCGTGGTTAAGTAAGGAGAACGACCACCTATCATATGCTTCAAATGCGGAGGGGAGGGACATATTAGTCCAAACTGTGCGATGCCATCCAAAGCGTATATTCTCCATCATCACATGGGTCCCTGGAGTCTTTCACTCTATCTCCATCCTTTGCAAGTCACACAAAATAGACTTTTGTGTTGTGAATATTTCACTCGTACCCGCATATGATCTTCTACTCAATGCGTCAGCTACCACGTTCGCTTTTCCAAGATGGTATTGGATGGTATGATCATAATCTTTCAACAGTTCTAGCCAACGTCGTTGTCGCATGTTGAGTTCCTTTTGAGTGAAGAAATATTCGAGGCTTTTATGATCCGTAAAGATCTCCACTTTCTCTCCATACAAGTAATGCCTCCAAATTTTAAGTGCGAAGACAAACGGTGCTAACTCTAGATCATGAGTAGGATAATTCTCTCTCATATTCTTTGAGTTGTCTTGAGGCATAGGCTATGACTTTCCCATGTTGCATGAGAACACATCCTAACCATTTGCCCGAAGCATCACTGTAGATGACAAATCCCTCCGAACCAGATGGTATTGTCAGAATAGGTGCTGAAATGAGTCTCCTTTTGAGTTCTTGAAAGCTCTTCTCACAATCCTCGCTCCAACCGAACTTTGTATCTTTCCGAGTCAGCTGAGTTAATGGAGTAGCGATTCGAGAAAATCCTTCCACGAATCTTCGATAATAACCAGCTAAACCGAGAAAGGTACGTACTTCGGTCACTGATTTGGGTTGCTCCCAGCTTTGAATAGCTTCAATCTTTGCCGGGTCAACGGATATTCCATGACTTGATACTACTTTCCCAAGGAATACTACTTCCTCAAGCCAGAACTCGCATTTTTTTAACTTGGCATAAAGCTTATATTCACGTAGCTTTTGGAGTATCAATCTCAAGTGTTGCTCATGATCTTCACGGGTTTTGGAATATATAAGGATGTCGTCAATAAAGACGACCACAAAATGATCCAAATATTCCTTGAATACTCGGTTCATCATATCCATGAAGACAACAGGAGCATTAGTCAATCCAAAAGACATGACTAAGAATTCATAATGTCCGTACCGAGTTCTGAAGGCAGTCTTTGGAATATCCTCAGTTTTAACCTCAAATTGATGATATCCGAATGAAGATCGATCTTTGAAAAAATTGTGTTCCTTGTAATCGATCAAACAGTCATCAATACGTGGCAATGGGTACCTATTTTGATGGTGACATGATTCAACTCCCGATAATCAATACAAAGTCGATACTCCCATCTTTCTTCTTCACGAATAGAACAGAGCACCCCAAGGAGACGTTTTAGGACGAATGAAACCAATGTCTAACAATTCCTCGCAATTGGGTCTTTAACTCCTAAAGTTCAATAGGAGCCATTCGATATAGGGCTTTGGAAATGGGTTTTGTACCGGGTTCAAGGTCGATACAAAATTCAACTTCACGCCTGGGGTAGGCGGGGAAGTTCTTTGTGGAATACGTCGAGAAATTTATTAACAATAGAAATATCCTTCAAATCGGCGTATTTTGTTTAAACCGTGACATGAGCTAAGAAAGATTGACATCCGTTTTTCAATAAACGAATAGCTTTATGGCTTGAGATGACCGTAATTGATTTTAATGGTTTGGTCGCTTGAATTCGCATAATAGGTTTATTAGGAATAGGAAAGCTAACAACCTTACGAAAACAATCAATTTTAGCATGATGAGTAGTTAACCAATCAATCCCTAGAATCACGTCAAATGCAAGTATTTTTAAGGAGATAAGATCGACAGGTAACGTGCGGTTACTGATTTGAATCAAACAAGACTTATAAACAGTGGATGTAATGAAGGTTTCTCCTAATGGAGTTTCAACAGATAAGTCAAAGTCTAATTTCTCCGGAGTCAAATTTAAACGTTGAGCGCAAGTAAAGTAGAGATATAAAAGAATGGGTAGAACCGAAGATCAAATAAGGTATAGATTTCACTAGAGTTTATGATAAGCTTACCCGTGATAACCTCGTTCGGGTTCCTCGCTTTTCGGGAGGTCACAACAAACGCCTCCCTCAGACTACCGGCTTTGACTTTTCTGGGACGGCCTTTGGTGCCTTCATCCTAGCTGAACTTATCTTCGGTGAATGACAAAATCGAGCTAAGTGACCTTCCCTTCCACAATTATAACATGCTTTGGATGGCATCGCGCATTTTGGACTGATGTGTCCCTCCCCTCCGTATTTGAAGCATATGATAGGTGGTGCGTTCTCCTTCCTTGACAACGGGTGTTGATGCTGACGTCTTTCCATCATTGTTGAATCTCCTCTTCTTGAAATGTCCATTCTTATTGTCTTGGCTATGATTACCACCGAAGTGGTTACCATTTCTGGCATGTTGATTCCCTCTACGCTTGTTGTCACCGTTTTGATGATTGTTACTAATCGGTATTTTCATCTTCGCCACCGCTTTCCCTTGGTTGCGTTGACTTCGTTCTGGCGCTTCTAATAATCGAGCCCTATTTACAACATCCGAGTACAAACACAGTTTATGAGAAATAAGACATTGACATATCTCCGATTTCAAACCTCTTAAAAACATTCGCGTCATTCGCTCCTCATTATCGACCAAATGGGATGCAAACCGAGATAACTCCGCAAATTTAGCCTCAGTATTTTATACGGCCATATTGTTTTGTTCCAACTTGATAAACTCCACCTCCTTCATGTGACGAATACTTTCAAGAAAGTACTTGTCGTTGAATAGCTCTTGGAACTTCTCCCAAGACATCTTGAAGGCCAGTCGGGTAGACGCGTTTATAGATTCCCACTCAAGAATCCGCCTCTTCATGCAACATGAAGGTGGCGAAGGGAACCTTTTGCTCCTCGGAGCATCCCAAGACATCAAATATCTTGGTGATATGCTTTATCCATGCTTCAGCCTTAAGTGGTTTTGGCTCTCCAATAAACTCTGGTGGTCCCAGCTCCTTGAACTGTTTAGCGGTGACCGTCCGAGAGTTTCCTGTGTTTACACCTGCATTTTGAACAGGAGCCGTTCTCGCCTGATGTTGCATGAATTGCATGAAGCCTCAGAACATTCCATCGTTCATCATTTTGTTAATGTTGTTGTTTGCATTAGGATTGTCGCCTTCCTGATGCACGTTGTCCTGGTTATTGATCTGTGGAGACTCAACGGTCTCCTGTGCTCCATTGATGTTCTTAACATTCTCGGATGCCATTTTCAAACACCGCCACAAAACAAGGGTTAATTGACATGCAACATATTATCACTATACTCTGACCGACCAATCAAATACCAAATAAACTTAGGTAGGTCATACTAGCGAAGGAATTCCCGCTCTCTCCCTCCTAGTTCTAGTCTCACATCTTAGCTGAGGATCATATCCCTAAGCTTTGATACCAACTGTGATGCCCCCAAAATAGGTATACATCACCCATCTTGAGTCGCCAGATACATGGTACAAAATTCAAATACAACTTAATAATACAACTATCGTGTACAATACGACAAAACATAAGCTGTGAGTTTGAATACAAATATTGTCTACTAGAGATTATACAAACTCAAAAGGAGTCCTCATTACAATTATTATCACACTATTACACAGAATAGTGAGGACTATTAATGCTATCATCTGGCCCGTCACTCCGTTCCTCGACTAGTCCCTGCTACGTTCTCATTTCCTGAAGAGAACAATGAAAGTAAAAGGGTGAGCTCAACTAGCCCAGTAGGAAATATTATGACTAAGATAATGCAGAATATATTATCGTTAGCCTTCAATAGTGTTAAACTGATAAAATATAACAACAATCAAGTTTAACTACAGCGGAACAAACAATCCATTAAAAGAGTCAAGTAGAGAATAAAATCTACTATCTTTTATGATTTAAAAGGGTTTTCATCACTTTTATCGCTGGGACTCAGCTTAATAAATAATCCACATCATCGAATCACCCCTGCACTACGGCCAAGGATATTCTTTAGTATCACGACCACAATTATCCATGCACTACGGGCCAAGAATATTTATGCATTCAATAATGGTCATGATCATGCCAACAACTGTCCATCAATGCACTACGGGCCAATGAGGACTTTTACCACATCATTTGTAACATTACGGTCATGATTACACCGAATAATCCCTGGTCATAATCATACCAAGTCCATCTATGCACTATAGGCCACAGATGACTTTCAACAAAATATAAACATGAGGATGACGACAATGATATAAGAATTCAATAAAACAAGTTCAAGAATTATTTTATCCAAGAACTAATAACGTCCAAATTGTCAACATGATACTGCTTTGTAGAGTAAAATTCAAGAATGCTCAGAAGAATATTTTCATGAAAAGATACTGGATGAAGCGCAAATATCAAGGATATTCCACTAATTTCATGGAGTATAGAAGTCAAAACTTTAACCAACTGAGTATAATAAGGAATAGAATAACAAAAGAAATCACCAGGCATGCGATAGGCCGCAGACAGCAAAAGTTATTCCAATGTAATAATAAATAACGGAATCGAAGTCCGATGTAAAACGCATGCACAAGATATTCCAATGTAATAATAAAGACGGAATCAGTCCGGCAGAAACGCATGTAGACGGGATATTCCAATGTAATAATAAAGATGGAACTAGGTCCCGTGTAGAACGCATGCATGTGATGTTCCAAATGAATGATAAAGAATGGAACAATGTAAGAATTTCACCAAGTATAGGGTAGCCCACGATACAAAAGTTATTCCAATGTAATAATAAAGAATGGAATAACAGAAGTTCTCTTCATAGATAAGAAAGAAATAATACTCCCTACCTTTAGAAAAATTGGATACTGAAATAGTGAGGTAGCAGACTTCTCTTCTTCTTTCTATAATTTCTCTCTATAATAATCGCTCTAAAGCTTTTGTGAATTGGTGAGAAATGAAGGAAGAATGAGCTTCTATTTATAGAAAAATATAGTTTCGATAATTGCACGTTTTGGGGCTCGAAAAATTTCAGTACAATACCTCTAACTTTTTCTTTATTTTTAATTTAGTCATGAAAGTATTATCAAACTTGCACCACCTCCCCTAATAGTAAATAATGTGATTTAATAGTAAATTATGTGAATCAATAGTTCTAGACATGTGAAAATACGAATTACAGTATAATACCTTCATCTATACCTCCATTTTTAACTTAGTCATGCAAGTATTATCAATCTTGCACCAACTCCCCTAATAGTAACAAGAATGTGAAATAATAGTATACACATGTGAACAAATAGTTATAATCATGTGAAATAATAGCAACCAATTGCTCATTTATCCGGTTAAATACCTAATTGGTCAATATAACCTTCAGACATCAATTATTATCGAAATAATTGTCGATTTTCACTAACACAAATAATTCCAACACAATGAAATTATTTTTATCAAAAGTATAAATTTTGAAATTTCAAAGTTTAATTTTCCCAAAAAAGTCAATTGTTGACTATTTGACCAAATATTGAATTCTGGAAAATTTTGTGTTTATAGACTATTTTTACTAATTTCATCGTTCCGGACTCAAATATCACATCCGCGTCTCCAAATTTAACTCCGAACACAACTTCAATTTTAATAACATTCATCATTAATATTATAACTCACAATATTTATCAACCGTGTCGTTCCTGTGAAAGTGGGGGCTTTCAATAAGGATTTCTCCCTATCAGCGCCGCAATTAGGTGACCAAACCTATCCTCGATGTAACTTCTAGACATTGTAAATATTGCAATTTAATAATATGAATAACTTTGTCATCTCAATTATTGAGTTAATAAAATAACATATTATGCGATGATACTACGACAATAATCGAATCAATAATACGAGAGATATGATGCAAAGAATTATCGTAGCAATAATTGAGTATAACCGAGTGACTTCTCACGTAAGTATCAATAATCAATACCGTGCGCTACTATGCAACCACGCCAGACATCAGATTTCTTTACTACCGGGTAGTTCAACAGTCTTAACGGTAAAACTTCCGTCGTTATTTTCATAAAGTATTTTTGTCGTTTTCTCAATCCGACAATAATTCTGTTGTGGGGTCCACCAATGATTGTGCCGTTGTACGAATATTTCTTGTTAAAACAAATATTCCCCGACCAATCGAATATTATATAACAACTTGCGTACTTTGCAAAATTTATAAATACTATCCACAACTATAACATTATATCAAATCCATACCATAATATTCAAAAATATATTTCGAGAAAATTTAATCTTTATTCAAAAAGTTGGGGTCTTACAACAATTATTTCAAGTCTTCAAAGGAACACGAGAATATTTCTGTCCTCATTCTAATGGAGTGTATTTTTGACGCTTTCAAAGTCGGGTTCTCCTCATCCTATTGTTGTTCACCAAAATTAACTATTAAATGTTGTATAAAATATGACACACACGTTTTTAAGTCCTCAATACAATTATATATTGTCATGTTATTTTATAATGTATTGAGAAACTTCAATAGTCATAAACCATCACTCTATTCCCTTGTTATCCCCGCTCGACCCAGCTACACTCTTATTACATGAAATGAATTATGGAGCAAAAGGGTGAGCACAAATTGTGAGACCCCGAATTTTATGAAATAAAAGTATTCAATTTTTTTATTTTGGTAAATAGTTAAATTGATAAAAGTTTAAAGTTAAGAGTCATATTTGAAAAAATTTTAAAGTAGACAAGTTGTCGTAAAATACCCAGTTATTATTCACTCTAGTATTATTCACTCGGGTATTTGGGACACTTTTCGTGTTGGAGTACTATTCACGAGTTACTATTCACGGGTTACTATTCACCCAAATTACTATTCACTAGTATTGTTCACTCGAGTATTTGGGACACTTTTTGTGTCAGAGTTACTATTCACGAGTTACTATTCACGGGTTACTATTCACCCAAATTACTATTCACTCTAGTATTAATCACTCGAGTATTTGGGACACTTTTTGTGTTGGAGTACTATTCACAAGTTACTATTCATGAGTTACTATTCATGAGTTGATATTCACGAGTTGATATTCACGAGTTACTATTCATGAGTTACTATTCACGAGTTACTATTCATGAGTTACTATTCACCCGAGTAATATATTTATTTTCGGTCCAAATCATTTTTGGGTACAATATTATTCCATGAGGAGATGTGCTAATTTTTCAGACCGTTGGTTGAAATTATATTAGTAAATCAATAATTCATTTAAATATATTATTATAATATTATATTATAGTAGTATAATGTGATTATATGATAGTATGTTTTTTTATAATTTAAATGGTAACATTATTATAGTAAATTCATGGTATAAAAGTAAAATGAGGTGAAAGAGAACAATTTGAATTTGAATTCTGATGATGTAAGCGATGATGTCATCTGAACGATGAGGTAAGTAATGATGTCATCAGAAGGATGATGTAAGCAATGATGTCATTTGATCGATGATGTAAGCAATGATGTCATATGATCGATGATGTAAGCGATGATGTCATAAATTATGGCGAAAAGACTATTTTACCCTTACTCTACCAAGCTTATAAATAGAAGTTCATTCCTTCATTATTTTCTTACTAATTCATTGAAACTATAGAGAGAGAAACTATAGAGAGAATTCTTCTTTTATAATCTTGAGAGTATTTCTTTAGAGTTTAAGAAAGCTTTGAGCGTAATATAAGTTTCCTTCGAGTATATCCTCGCCCTACTAGTAGGAATACTCTTCTTTGAAAGATAAAGGGATATTGTTATCGTAAGGGATATTATTTGTTGTACCCGTAAGGGGTGTTATTCCTTCTTATTCATGAAGAGAACTTCTGTTATTCCATTCTTTATTATTCTGTTGGAATAACATGTATGCGCGGTTTACCCTATACTTGGTGGAATGACCTGTATATGCGGTTTACCCAATACTTGGTGATCTTCTTTTATTATTCCGTATTTATTATTCTGTCGAAATATCATGTCGGTGTGAATTTCACCTTGACCTGGTTCTAATATTTATTATTATGTCGGAATATCTTGTCTGTGCATTTTACGCCGGACCTGGTTCCATTAATTATTATTCCGCATTTATTATTCTATTGGGAATAACCTGTCTGTGCGGTCTCTATCGCATGCATGGTGATGTCTTTTGTTATTCCATTCTTTATTATTCTGTTGGAATAACCTGTCTATGTAGATTACCACATGCATGGTGAATGATCCTTTGTATTCATTCCTTATTAAATTGTGGAAATGATCTGTATACGTGGATTACCGCATGGCGGGTGAAAATCCATTTGCAGTTTCATATATTCTTTATTATACTGTTGGTTATTGGTTTTACAGTTATATGTCCTTGGCATGTAGTGCAAAGATGATATGTAGTTGAATATCTTTGGCCTGTAGAGCAAAGATGATCTGTTGTTTGATAGCCTTGATTCAGAAGTGCGAAGAGATGGGCGGTGTATGACATGATCATGACCACTGGTGATACTAACGAATATCCTTGGCCAGTAGTGCAGGGATGATTCGATGATGGGAATTATTTTTAAGCTGAGTCTCAGCGATTAGTTTTATAGTTGAATATCTTTGGCACGTGGTGGAAAGGTAGACAACTGATTGGTATGATCATTATTATTACATTTGAATATCTTTAGCCTTGGGGTAAGGATATTGAGTAAACATTCTATTAATCCTTTGTGGCAAGGAGAAACTGTTGATTTACATGATTATAAGTATGAATTATGAACTTAATCTTTAGTGGTTCAGGTGAAGACAGGTGATGAAAGTTTTCTTTGTCTTGGGTACAACGAAGAACTGTTGATGAGTATTACAGGAATAAAATATTAACGATGGACTTTTAATTTGGAGGAGATAGTAGACATTATGTTCTACTTGACTCTTCTAATGAAATGTTGATTCCGCTGCAATTATGGTTGAAAAGTTTTATTATCTACCATATGTTATAAATCTCTGATTTATTATTGATGAGAACTATTGATAATGTAGTTATCTTTAGTCATGATATTCTTTACTGGGCTAGTTGTGCTCACCCTTTTGCCTCACAATTCCTTTTAGGTAATAAGAGTGTAGCTGGGTTGAGCGGGGATAACAGGGAAATAGTGAGATGGTTCGAGACTGTCAAAGTTTCTCAATACATTATAAAACAGCATGACATACAATATATAATTGTATTGAGGACCTAAGATGTGGGTGTCGTATTTTATACGTCACGTAATATTTAATTTTGGTGAACTATAATAGGGTGAAGTGAACCCGACTTTGGAAGCGTTATTTGTCATTGTATTATATATGGCATTGTAATAATTTGAGTTTGGATCTGCCTATGAGACTATATTGTATTAAAACTCACGATTTAGCTAATCGTGGTCGTATTCTTTACGACAGTTCAACAGTTGTATAAATGAAGTTGGTATTTGATTTTTATAGTGTGATATCTGGCGACTCAGAATGGGTCGTGTGGACCTAATTTTGGAGGTGTCACACAAATAGCCCAGTAAAGAATATTATGACTAAGATAAGGTAGAACAAATTATCCTTAGTCCTCAACAGGGAAAAATCTGATAGAATACAATAGACAACAAGTTTTAGATCAACAACTACAGCGGAAACAACAATCCATTAGAAGAGTCAAGCAAAGAATGATGTCTACTATCTTCTATGATTTAAAAATCCATCATCAATATTTTATCCCTCTAATACCAATCAATAAACATTTCACATCATCGAATTATCCATGCACTATGGGCAAAGGATATTCGTTAGTATCACATCAATAAATTTTCCATGCACTACGGGCCAAGGATATTCGTTAGTATCACCAGTGGACATGATCATGCCAAACAACTGTCCATCTTTGCATTATGGGTAGACCTGACAATTTAGGCCTGTGCCCCGCTGGGTTATCCCAACTTACCACCAGAAACATGGGATATGGGCAAAGAATAATTCAAATTTGTGGAAATGCGAAGCCATTTTGGGACGACCCATTTTTGGTCCTACCAGGAAAGCTCTACCAGAGTCTCATGATTTATTTATTTTTAAAACAAAATGTTGCTTGTTGTGGGTTATTAGGCTTGAACACAAGACGTGTAAGTAAATAAAAAAGAGTTCAAACCAACTAAGCTACAACAACTGTTTGTTTTTAATGCAATCTTCAATATATTGTTTCCTTTTTTTATTTTTTTAATAACTTGTTATTACATTGGTTAATAAAAATATTATATTCACAAGTTTTTATAACTTTTTATTACATTAGTTAATACAATATTTTTTTATAATTAATATAATAAAAAGTTATATAAAATTGTTATGTGTTCACTTCGATTCCATAAATAAAAATATAACGTGGACAGAGAGTACATAAAAATTGTCAGGATAATATCGTGTTACCATTCCATTTAGTTCTCTTTGAAATTCAGGTATAGTTGAATAATGTTGTATTGGGTCTGTTTTGAGGTGTATGTACCTTTCTTCTACACCTTACTTAGGAAGTCAGGATTATTTCTAGATGCTTGAATGTTCTTTGCACATTTTCAATCTAATTAATTTTCTTTTAAGTTGTATTGTTAATCAATTTTTATGAACTCCATGCAAGAGTTTGCAAAAAAAAAAAAGGAATAATCTCATGGTCGTAATCTTACCTACTTTCTAGCCCACGAGCCTCACAATATCAGCCCATCAAAACTCTGGCCATTTTGGCCCTGCCCGTCGTTGGCCTGGCTGTAAGACCCCAACTTTTATGAATAAAGAATAATTTTCTCGAAATATATTTTTAAATATTATGGTGTGGATTGATATAATGTTATAGTTGTGGGTAATATTTATAAATTTTGCAAAGTAAGCAAGTGGTTATATAATATTCGATTGGTCGGGGAATATTCGCTTTTTATCGGGGAATATTTAAACGACGGCACAATTATTGGTGGACCCCACAACGGAAGTATTGTCGTAGTTAGAAAATGATGTAATTATCTTTTTATAAAAATAACGGCAAAAGTGTTACCGTTAAAACCATTGAACTACCGGTAGAAGAAGGTACAAAGAATCTGGCGTGGTTGCATAAGAGTACAATACCAGTATTGATTATTGATGCTTACGTGAGAAGTCACCAATTATACTCTATTATTGCTATAGTAATTCACGCATCATATCTCTCATATTATTGATTCAATTATTGTCACAGTATCATCTGTATAATATTTATTATTATTAAATTAATAATTGAGATGACAAAGTTATTCATATTATTATTTACAATATTGACAATGTCTAGAAGTTCTGTCAAGGAGAGGTTTAGTCACCTAATTGCGCGCCAATAAGGAGAAATCCTTATCGGAAAGCCCACTCTTTCCTGGAAACGACATGGTTGTTAAATATTGTGAGTTATAATATTAATGATGCATAAGTTGTGTTGATTGAAGATGAAATTGATAGTTCCATTGTGTTGGGATTATTAGTGTTAGTGGAAATCGACATTTATTTCGATAATAATTGATGTCTGGAGGTTATATTGACCAATAGGGTAATTAATCGGATAAATGAGCAATTAATTGCTATTATTTCACATGCTTATAACTATTTGTTCACATGTGTACTATTTATTCACATTATTTACTGTTAGGGGAGGTGGTGCAAGTTTGATAATAATTGCAGGACTAAATTAAAAATAAAGAAAAAGAGGAAGGTATTATACTGTAATATTTCGAGCCCCAAAACGTGCAATTATAGAAACTATATTTACCTATAAATAGAAGCTCATTCTTTCTTCATTTCTCACAAATTCACAAAAGCTTTAGAACAATTATTATAGAGAGAAATTATAGAGAAAGAAAGAAGAAGTCTCGCTACCTCACTATTCCAAAGATTCGCTTTTTCTAAGGTAAGGGTATTATTCTTTCGTATTCATGAAGAGAATTATTTTCTTTTAATACTCGTAAGGGTTGTTATTCAATTCTTTATTATTATGTTGAATAACTCCGCTTTACATGCCAAGTACCGCATACATGGTGAAATTCTTACATTATTCCATTCTTTATTATTTTGTTGGAATAACTCGTATGCGTATGCGATTCTATTGCATGCCTGGTGAATTCTGTTGTTATTTCATTATGTATTATTCTGTTGGAACATCCTGTCTGTGAGGATTACGCATGACCTGGTTCCATTCTTTATTATTCTGTTGGAATATCCTGTCTGTGCGGATTATGCATGACCTAGTTCCATTCTTTATTATTCTGTTGGAATAATCGGTCTACGTGGATTACCGCGTGGGCAAAAAATCCATTTGCGGTTTCATATATTCTATTATACTCTATTGATTAAAGTTTTGGTTTCTATACTCCATGAAATTAGTGGAATATCCTTGATATTTGCGCTTCATCCAGTATCTTTTCATGGAAATATTCTTCTGAGCATTCTTGAATTTTACTCCACAAAGCAGTATCATGTTGACAGTTTGGACGTTATTGATTTCTGGATAAATTAAATTATAAATCTTTACAAATATATCTTTGAACTTGTTTTATTGAATTCTTATATCATTGTCATCATCCTCATGTTTATAATATGTTGAAAGTCATATGTATTCAGTGTATAGATAGACTTGGTATGATTATGACCGAGGATTATTCGGTATAATCATGACCGTAATGTTACAAATGATGTGGTAAAAGTCCTCATTGGTCAGTAGTGCATTGATGGATGATTGTTGGCATGATCATGACCATTGATGAATACACGAATGTCCTTGGCCCGTAGTGCATGGATAATTTGTGGTCGTGGATACTAATGAATATCCTCGATCAGTAAAGCGTGGATAATGTGGTTTATTTATTAAGCTGAGTCTCAGCGATAAAAGTGATGAAATACCTTTTAAATCATAAAAGATAGTAGATTTTATTCTCTACTTGACTTATCTAATGGATTGCTTATTCCGCTGCAGTTAAACTTGATGTTTATTATATTTTATCAGTTTAGCACTGTTGAAGGCTAATGATAATTTATTCTACATTATCTTAGTCATAATAATTCTTACTGGGCTAGTTGAGCTCACCCTTTCTTTCACTGTTCTCTTCAGGAAATGAGAACATAGCCGGGACTAGTCGGGGAACGAAGTGGCGGTCCAGATGATAGCATTAGTAGTCTTCACTATTCTGTTAAATAGTGTTACAATAAATGTAATGAGGACTCCATTGAGTATGGATATTGTCTAGATGACAATATTCTTATTAAAACTCTTAGATTATGTTTTGTCATATTTTACATGACTGTTGTATAATAAAGTTGTATTTGATTTTTGTACCATGTATTTGGCGACTCAATATGGGTGATGTATACCTATTTTGGGGGCGTCACAGTTGGTATCAAAGCTTAGGGATATGATCCCTAGCTGAGATATGAGACAAGAACTAGGAGGGGAGAGACGGGGAATTCCTTCGCTAGTATGACCTACCTAAGTTTATTTGGTATTTATTTGGTCGGTCAGAGTATGGAATAATATGTGACATGTCAATTAACCCTTGTTTTGTGGCAGTATTTAAAAATGACATCCGAGAATGTTGAGAATAGCAATGGAGCACAGGAGACCGTTGAGTCTCCACAGATTAATAATCAGGATAATGTGCATCAGGAATGCGACAATCCTCATAGAGACAACAACACTGACCAAATGATGAACCATGGAATGTTCAGAGGCTTTATGCAATTCATGCAAAATCGGGCGAGAGCAAGACTGTCAAAATGCGGTGGAAACACCGAAACTCTCGGATTGGTCACCGCTAAATAGTTCAAGGAGTTGGGACCACCGGAGTTTATTGGAGTGCCAAAACCACTTAAGGCAGAAGCGTGGATAAAGCATATCACCAAGATATTTGATATTTTGGGATGCTCCGAGGAGAAAAAGGTTCTATTTGCCACCTTTATGTTGCGAGGAAAGGCAGACATTCTTGGTGGGAATCCAGAAAGCGACTCAACTTCTTGCCGCATCAAGATGTCTTGGGAGAAGTTCCAAGAACTATTCAACGACAAGTACTTTCCCGAAAGTATTCGTCACATGAAAGAGGTAGAGTTCATCAAGTTGGAGCAGAACAATATGACCGTATCACAGTACGAAACTAAGTTTGTCGAGTTGTCCCGGTTTGCGTCTCACTTAGTTGATAATTAGGAGAGAATGACGCCGATGTTTCTAAGAGGTTTGAAACCCGAGATACATCAATACTTAATTTCTCACAAACTTTGTTTGTATTCAAATGTTGTTAATAGGGCTCAGTTATTGGAGCGCGATAATGAGTCAACTCAACCAAGAGAAAGCAGCCGGCAAAATGATAATACTAGTGGTAGCAGTCATCGAAGCGGTGACAACAAACGTGGAGGGAATCAACCTGCCAGAAATGGTAACCACTTCGGTGGTAATCATGGCCAAGATAGTAAAAATTGACATTTCAAAAAAAGGAGATTCAACAATGATGGAAAGACGTTAACACCAGCACCCGTTGTTAAGGAAGGAGAACGACCACCTATCATATGCTTCAAATGCGGAGGGGAGGGACATATCAGTCCAAACTGTGCGATGCAGTCCAAAGCGTGTTATAATTGTGGAAGAGAAGGTCACCTAGCCCAATTTTGTCGTGCACCAAAGACAAGTCCAACTGGGATGGAGGCACCAAAGGCTGTCCCAGAAAAGTCAAAGCCGGTAGTTCAGGGGAGAGCGTTTGTCGTAACCTTCCAGAAAGTAAGGAACCCGAACGAGGTCATCATGGGTAAGCTTATCATAAACTCTAGCGAAGTCTATACCTTATTTGATACCCATTCTTTTATTTCTCCTACTTGCGCTCAACGTTTAAATTTGACTCCGGAGAAATTAGACTTTGACTTATCGGTTGAAACTCCATTGGGAGAAACCTTCATTACATCCACTGTTTATAAGTCTTGTTTGATTCAAAACCGTACGTTACCTGTCGATCTTATTTCTCTAAAAATACTTGCATTTGACGTGATTCTAGGGATTAATTGGTTAACTACTCATCATGCTAAAATTTATTGTTTTCGTAAGGTTGTTAGCTTTCATATTCTAATCAACCTATTATGCGAATTCAAGCGACCAAACCATTAAAATCAATCACTTGGCTATCTCAAGCCATAAAGCTATTCATTTATTGAAAAATGGATGTCAAGCTTTCTTAGCTCATGTCACAAATTTAAACAAAAATACATCGATTTGAAAGATATTTCTATTGTTAATAAATTTCTGGACGTATTCCCTCAAGAACTTCCCGGCCTACCCCAGTGTGAAATTGAAATTTTTATCGACCACGACCCTTGAGACAAAACCCATTTCCAAAGCCCCATATCGAATGGCTCCTATTAAACTTTGTGGAGTTAAAGACCCAATTGCAGAATTGTTAGACATCTGGTTTCATTCATCCTAGTACGTCTCCTTGGGGTGCTCCTGTTCTATTCGTGAAGAAGAAAGATGGAAGTAT
Source organism: Panax ginseng (assembly GCA_020205605.1). Classification (NCBI taxonomy): domain Eukaryota; kingdom Viridiplantae; phylum Streptophyta; class Magnoliopsida; order Apiales; family Araliaceae; genus Panax; species Panax ginseng. Next base: position 29,904,342 of record CM035136.1, on the reverse strand, counting down.
GCGACTTTGTATTGATTATCGGGAGTTGAATCATGTCACCATCAAAAATAGGTACATGTTGCCTCGCATTGATGACCTGTTTGACCAGTTGCAAGGCGCCAAATTCTTTTCAAAGATTGATCTTCATTCAGGATATCATCAGTTGAAGATTAAAAGTGATGACATTCCAAAGACTGCTTTCAAAACTCGGTACGAGCATTATAAATTCTTAGTCATGTTATAAGACCCCAACTTTTATGAATAAAGAATAATTTTCTCGAAATATATTATTGAATATTATGGTGTGGATTTGATATAATGTTATAGTTGTGGGTAATATTTACAAATTTTGCAAAGTAAGCAAGTGCTTATATAATATTCGATTAGTCGAGGAATATTCATTTTAACAGGGAATATTTGTACGACGGTACAATCATTGGTGGACCCCACAACGAAAGTATTGTCGTAGTTAGAAAACGACAGAATTATCTTTTTATAAAAATAACTACGAAAGTGTTACCGTTAAAACCGTTGAACTACCCAGTAGTAAAAAATAAAGAATACGCGTGGGCTGCATAAGAAGCATTACGGTATTGATTATTGATGCTTACGTGAGAAGTTAATCGCTTATACTCAATTATTGCTACAAGAATTCTTCGCGATCATATCTCTCATATTATTGATTCAATTATTGTCACAAAGATCATCAGATAATATTTATTATTATTAAATTAATAATTGAGATGACAAAGTTATTCATATTATTATTTGCAATATTGACAATGTCTAGAAGTTCTGTCAAGGAGAGGTTTGGTCACCTAATTGCACGCCAATAAGGAGAAATCCTTATCGGAAAGCCCCCTTTTTCCTAGGAACAACCTGATTGTTAAATATTATGAGTTATAATATTAATGATAAATAAGTTATGTTGATTAAAGATGAAATTGATAGTTCCATTGTGTTGGGATTATTAGTGTTAGTGGAAATCGACATTTATTTCGATAATAATTGATGTCTGGAGGTTATATTGACCAATCGGGTAATTAATCGGATAAATGAACAATTAATTGTTATTATTTCACAAGCTTATAACTATTTGTTCACATGTGTGTACTATTGATTCACATTCATGTACTATTAGGGGTGGTGGTGCAAGATTGATAATACTTGCAGGACTAAATTAAAAATGAAGAAAAAGAGGAAGGTATTATACTTTAATATTTCGAGCCCCAAAATGTGCAATTATCAAAACTATATTTTCCTATAAATAGAAGCTCATTCTTCCTTCATTTCTCACCAATTCACAAAAGCTTTAGAGCAATTATTATAGAGAGAAAGTATAGAGAAAGAAGAAGAGAAGTCTCGCTACCTCACTATTCCAAAGATCCAGCTTTTTCTAAGGTAAAGGGTATTATTCTTTCGTATTCATGAAGAGAGTTATTTTCTTTTCAATACTCGTAAGGGTTGTTATTCCATTCTTTATTATTATGTTGGAATAACTGCCTATACAAGCAATCGCATACATACGTGGTGAAATTCTTACATTATTTCATTCTTTATTATTCGTTGGAATAACCCGCTACTATGCGATTTCATCGTGATGCCTCGTGAATTTTGTTGTTATTCTATTCTTTTATTATTCGTTGGAACATCCCGTCTGCAGACGGATTACGCATGACCGGTTCCATTCATTATTATTCTGTTGGAACATCCCGTCTCGTAAGGATTACATATGACTGGTTCCATTCTTTATTATTCGTTGGAATATCCTGTTTTTGTGCGGATTACGCATGACACCGTTCCATTCTTTATTATTATTCATTGGAACATCCTGCTTTGTGCGGATTACGCATTGACTGGTTCCATTCTTTATTATTCTGTTGGAATAATCTGTCTACGTGGATTACCACATGGCGGCAAAAATCCATGTACGATTTCATATATTCTATTATACTCAATTGATTAAAGTTTTGGCTTCTATACTCCATGAAATTAGTGGAATATCCTTGATATTTGTGCTTCATCCAGTATCTTTTCATAGAAATATTCTTCTGAGCATTCTTGAATTTTACTCCACAAAGCAGTATCATGTTGATAATTTGGACGTTATTGATTTCTGGATAAATTAAATTATAAATATTTACAAATATATTCTTGAACTTATTTTATTGAATTCTTATATCATTATCATCATCCTCGTGTTTATAATATGTTGAAAGTCATATGTGGCCTGTAGTGTATAGATGGACTTAGTATGATTATGACCAGGGATTATTTGGTATAATCATGACCGTAATGTTACAAATGATGTGGTAAAAGTCCTCATTGGCCGTAGTACATTGATGGACAGTTATTGGCATGATCATGACCATTGATGAATACACGAATATCCTTGGCCCGTAGTGCATGGATAATTTGTGGTCGTGATACTAATGAATATCCTCGACCAGTAGTGTGAGGATGATGTGGTTTATTTATTGTCGAGTCTCAAATGATAAAAGTGATGAAATACCTTTTAAATCATAAAAGATAGTAGATTTTATTCTCTACTTGACTCTTCTAATGGATTGCTTGTTCCGCTGTAGTTAAACTTGATGTTTATTATATTTTATCAGTTTAACACTGTTGAAGGCTAATGATAATTTATTCTGCATTATCTTAGTCATAATATTTCTTAATTGGGCTAGTTGAGCTCACCCTTTCTTTCACTTTATTCTCTTGTGAAATGAGAACATAGCCGGGACTAGTCGGGGAATGAAGTGACGGTCCAAATGATAGCATTAGTAGTCCTCACTATTCTGTTAAATAGTGTTACAATAAATGTAATGAGGACTCCATTGAGTGCGGATATTGTCTAGATGACAATATTATTATTAAAACTCTTAGATTATGTTTTGTCATATTTTACACGACTGTTGTATAATTAAGTTGTATTTGAATTTTGTATCATGTATTTGGCGACTCAAGATGGGTGATGTATACCTATTTTGGGGGCGTCACAGTTGGTATCAAAGCTTAGGGATATGATCCCTGGCTAAGATGTGAGACTACAACTAGGAGGGAAGAGACAGGGAATTCCTTCGCTAGTATGACCTACCTAAGTTTATTTCGTATTTCATTGGTCGGTCATAGTATAGGGATAATATGTTGCATGTCAATTAACATTTGTTTTGTGGCAGTATTTGAAAATGAAATCCGAGAATGTTGAGAATATCAATGGAGCACAGGAGACCGTTGAGTGTCCACAGATCAATAATCAGGATAATGTGCATCAGGAAGGCGACAATCCTCATGCAAACAACAACACTGACCAAATGATGAACGATTGAATGTTCAGAGGCTTTATACAATTCATGCAACATTAGGCGAGAGCGGCTCTTGTCCAAAATGTAGGTGGAAACACTGGAAACTCTTGGACGGTCACCTCTAAACAGTTCAAGGAGCTAGGACCACCGAAGTTTATTGGAGAGCCAAAACCACTTAAGGCGGAAGCGTGGATAAAGAAGATCACCAAAATATTTGATGTTTTGGGATGCTCCGAGGAGCAAAAGGTCCCATTTTCCACCTTTATGTTGTGAGGAGAGGCAGATTACTGGTGGGAATCGGTAAAGCGTACTCAACCTGCCGCACTGAAGATGTCATGGGAGAAGTTCCAAGAACTATTCAACGACAAGTACTTTCCCAAAAGTATTCGTCACATGAAAGAGGTAGAGTTTCATTAAGTGGTAGCAGTTATCGAAGCGGTGACAACAAACGTGGAGGGAATCAACATGCCAGAAATGGTAACCACTTCGGTGGTAATCATGGCCAAGACAGTAAAAATGGACATTTCAAGAAAAAGAAATTCAACAATGATGGAAAGACGTCAGCACCAGCACCCGTTGTTAAGGAAGGAGAACGACTTACAATCATATGCTTCAAATACGGAGGGGAGGGACATATCAGTCTAAACTGCGCGATGCAGTCCAAAGCGTGTTATAATTATGGAAGAGAAGGTCACCTAGCCTGATTTTGTCGTGCACCAAAGACAAGTCCAGCTGGGATGGAGGCACCAAAGGCCGTCCCAGAAAAGTCAAAGCCGGTAGTTCAAGGGAGAGCGTTTGTCGTAACCTCCCAGAAAGCAAGGAACCCGAACGAGGTCATCACGGGTAAGCTTATCGTAAACTCTAGCGAAGTCTATACCTTATTTGATACCGGTTCTACCCATTCTTTTATTTCTCCTACTTGCGCTCAACGTTTAAATTTGACTCCGGAGAAATTAGACTTTGACTTATCGGTTGAAACTCTGTTGGGAGAAACATTCATTACATCCATTGTTTATAAGTCTTGTTTAATTTAAATTGGTAACCGCGCATTATCTGTTGATCTTATTTCTTTAAAAATACTTGCATTTAACGTGATTCTAGGGATTGGTTGGTTAACTACTCATCATACTAAAATTGATTATTTTTGTAAGGTTGTTAGCTTTCATATTCCTAATCAACCTATTATGCGAATTCAAGTGACCAAACCATTAAAATCAATCACGGTCATCTCAAGCCATAAAGCTATTCGTTTATTGAAAAACGGATGTCAAGCTTTCTTAGCTCATGTCACAGATTTAAACAAAAATACGTCAGATTTGAAAGATATTTTTATTGTTAATAAATTTCCTGACGTATTCCCTGAAGAACTTCCTGGCCTACCCCCAGAGCGTGAAATTTAATTTTTTATCGACCTTAAACCCGGTACAAAACCCATTTCTAAAGCCCATATCGAATGGCTCCTATTGAACTTCAGGAGTTAAAGACCCAATTGCAGGAATTGTTAGACATTGATTTCATTCGTCCTAGTACGTCTCCTTGGGGTGCTCCTATTCTATTCGTGAAGAAGAAAGATGGAAGTATGCGACTTTGTATTGATTATCGGGAGTTGAATCATGTCACCAACAAAAATAGGTACCCGTTGCCTCGCATTGATGACCTATTTGACCAGTTGCAAGGCGCCAAATTCTTTTCAAAGATTGATCTTCGTTCCGGATATCATCAGTTGAAGATTAAAATTGATGACATTCCAAAGACTACTTTCAGAACTCGGTGCGGGCATTATGAATTCTTAGTCATGTCTTTTGGATTGACTAATGCTCCTACTGCCTTCATGGATATGATGAACCGATTATTCAAGGAATATTTGGATCACTTTGTGGTCGTCTTTATTGATGACATCCTCATATACTCCAAAACCCGTAAAGACCATGAGCAACACTTGAAGCTGATACTCCAAAAGCTTCGTGAAAACAAGCTATATGCCAAGTTGAAGAAATGCGAGTTCTGGCTTGAGGAAGTTGCATTCCTTGGGCACGTGATATCAAATCATGGGATATCTATTGACCCAAGAAAGATTGAAGCAATTTAAAGTCGGGAGCAACCTAAATCGCTGGATCAAAATATAGCTTTCTCAACTCAATTTGGTTATTATCTGAGATTCGTGGAAGAGTTTTTCTAATCGCTACTCCATTAACTCAACTGACTTGAAAAGATACAAAATTCGGTTGGAACGAGGAATGTGAGAAGAGTTTTCAAGAACTCAAGAGAGACTCATTTCAAAGACTGCTCGACAATACCATCCGCTCGGAGGGATTTGTCATCTACACAGTGTTGCTTCGTGCAAAGGGTTAGGATGTATTCTCATGCAACATGAGAAAGTCATAGCTTTATGCCCACGACAACTCAAAGAATATAAGAGGAATTATCCTACTCATGATCTAGAGTTGGCAAATAAATGCTTTTGCACTTAAGATTTGGAGGCATTACCTGTATGGAGAGAAGGTGGAAATCTATACGAATCATAAAACCCTCAAATATTTCTTCACTCAAAAGGAACTAAACATGCGGCAACGACGATGGCTTGAGTTGTTGAAAGATTACGATCATACCATTCAATACCATCCTGGAAAAGCGAACATAGTAGCTAATGCATTGAGTAGAAGATCATATGCGGGTACGAGTGCATTATTGTCAATGCAAAGGCCCATTTTATATGACTTACAAAGGATGAAGATAGAGTTAAAGACTCCAGGGACCCATGTGATGATGGCGAATATACGAGTAGAACCGACTTTAATCGATAAAGTTAAGGTTGCTCAAGCTACAGACCTGGAGCTGATGCGTATGAGGAAGAAAGTGCAAGAAGTTTCTATGCCGGAAGCAAGAATCGATGAAGAAAGAATACTTCGAGTCAACTCCAGACTTTGTGTTCCTAACAACCCTGATTTAAAGTTTAAAATCATGATGGAGGCGCACAACACACCATTTGCAATCCATCCTGGAGTACCAAAATGTATCGTGATCTTCGACATACATTTTGGTGGAGCAATATGAAGAGAGAGATAGCGGAGTTTATCTCAAGGTGTTTAACTTGTCAACGAGTCAAGGCGGAGCATCAAGTACCAAAAGGTCCATTACAACCACTTGAAATTCTAGAATGGAAGTGGGAGCACATTACCATGGATTTCGTTACTGGTCTTCCCAAGGTTTCCCAAGGCATAGATGCAATTTGGGTCATTATTGATAGATTGACCAAGTCTGCTCATTTCCTACCTATACGAGAAACTTATACACTTGAACGTCTTGCTCGTATGTACACAAACGAGATTGTAAGACTACATGGTATGCCGGTATCCATAGTTTCTGATCGAGACCAAAGATTCACTTCAAGATTTTGGGTTAGTTTGCAAAAAGCTATGGGCACGGATTTACGATTTAGCTTTAAGATATCATCCTCGGAGCCAGATTGGAAGTCGGAGAGGACTATTCAAACTCTTGAAGATTTATTAAAACTCTGTGTCCTTGACTTCAGAGGAAGTTGGGACAAGTTCTTACCATTGGTGGAGTTTTCCTACAACAACAGTTATCAAGCAAGTATTGGCATGGCTCCATTTGAGGCGTTGTATAGAAGAAAGTGTCATTCTCCAAAGATCTTTGGGATGAGGTAGGTGAAGCAACGTTGTTGGGGACCGGAGTTGGTACGTATGACTATGGAAAAGATTCAAATGATCTAACAACGTATAAAAACCTCACAAGATCGACAAAAGAGTTATGTTGATCTTCATCGAAAGGACGTGGAATTAGATATTGGAGATCATGTGTTGTTACGTGTTGTTCTATGGAAGGGAGTTACGAGATTTGGAAAGAGAGGAAAGCTCAACCCTCGATTCATTGGCCCATTTTTAATCCTCGATCGAGTAGGAACTGTGGCATATAGACTCGCCTTACCGCCAAGTATGTCTCGTGTTCATAACGTTTTTCACATATCTATATTACGTAAATATGTGAAAGACCCAAACCACATTATTGAATTAGAACCAGAAGAGATAAAGGAAGATTTAACATATGAAGAGTTACCTGTTAAAATCTTGGATAAGAAGAATCATATTCTACGCTCTAAAGTTATACCTCAAGTCAAAGTTTTGTGGAGAAACCACGATGTTGAGGAAATGGCCTGGGAGTTAGAATCTGAAATGAAATCAAGGTATCCTCACCTCTTCTATATATCAGGTACGTACCCTAATTTCGAGGACGAAATTTCATAAGAAAGGAAGGTTGTAAGACCCCAACTTTTATGAATAAAGAATAATTTTCTCGAAATATATTTTTGAATATTATGGTGTGGATTTGATATAATGTTATAGTTGTGGGTAATATTTACAAATTTTGCAAAGTAAACAAGTGGTTATATAATATTCGATTGGTCGGGGAATATTTGTTTTAACAGGGAATATTCGTACGACGGCACAATCATTGGTAAACCCCACAACGGAAGTATTTGTCGTAGTTAGAAAACGACAGAATTATCTTTTTATAAAAATAACGGCAAAAGTGTTACCGTTAAAACTATTGAACTACCCGGTAGTAAAAGTACATTAATACGCGTGGTTGCATAGTAGCACACGGTATTGATTATTGATGCTTACGTGAGAAGTCACTCAGTTATACTCAATTATTGCTACAATAATTGTCGTGATCATATCTCTCATATTATTGATTCAATTATTGTCACAAAGATCATCTCGTATAATATTTATTATTATTAAATCAATAATTGAGACGACAAAGTTATTCATATTATTATTTGTAATATTGACAATGTCTAGAAGTTTCACAAGGAGAGGTTTGGTCACCTAATTCTTGCTACCAATAAGGAGAAATCTTTATCTGAAAGCCCTCTTTCCACAGGAACGACTGGTTGTTAAATATTGTGAGTTCTAATATTAATGATGAATAAGTTGTGTTGATTAAAGATGAAATTGATAGTTCTATTGTGTTGGGATTATTAGTGTTAGTGGAAATCGACATTTATTTCAATAATAATTGATGTCTGGAGGTTATATTGACCAATCGGGTAATTAATCAGATAAATGATCAATTAATTGCTATTATTTCACATGTTTATAACTATTTGTTCACATGTGTGTACTATTGATTCACATTCATGTACTATTAGGGGAGGTGGTGCAAGATTGATAATACTTGCAGGACTAAATTAAAAATGAAGAAAAAGAAGAAGGTATTATACTGTAATATTTCGAGCCCCAAAATGTGCAATTATCAAAACTATATTTTCCTATAAATAGAAGCTCATTCTTCCTTCATTTCTCACCAATTCACAAAAGCTTTAGATCAATTATTATAGAGAGAAATTATAGAGAGAAAGAAGAAGAGAAGTCTGCTACCTCACTATTCCAAAGATCCAGCTTTTTCTAAGGTAAAGGGTATTATTCTTTCATTATTCATGAAGAGAGTTATTTTCTTTCAATACTCGTAAGGTTGTTATTCCATTCTTTATTATTATTTTGGAATAACTTTTGCTGTATGCCAAGTATCGCATACATGGTGAAATTCTTACGTAATTCCATTCTTTATTATTTCATTGGAATAACCGTCTGCATTTGGCCTATCGCATGCCCGGTGAATTCTCGTTGTTATTCCATTCTTTATTATTACGTTGGAACATCCCGTCTGCATGCGGATTACGCGTGACCTAGTTCCATTCTTTATTATTCTCGTTGGAACATCCCATGCATGCGGATTACGCATGACCTGGTTCCATTCTTTATTATTCTGTTGGAATATCATGTCTGTGTGGATTACGCATGATCTGGTTCCATTCTTTATTATTCTGTTGGAATATTCTGTCTACGTTGATTACCGCATGGCGGCAAAAATCCATTTGTGGTTTCATATATTCTATTATACTCAGTTAATTAAAGTTTTGGCTTCTATACTCCATGAAATTAGTGGAATATCCTTGATATTTGCGCTTCATCCAGTATCTTTTCATGAAAATATTCTTCTGAGCATTCTTGAATTTTACTCCACAAAGCAGTATCATGTTGACAATATGGACGTTATTTATTTCTGGATAAATTAAATTATAAATCTTTACAAATTTATCCTTGAACTTGTTTTATTGAATTCTTATATCATTGTCATCATCCTCATGTTTATAATATGTTGAAAGTCATCTGTGGCCTGTAGTGCATAGATGGACTTGGTATGATTAGTACCAGGGATTATTCGGTATAATCATGACTGTGACGCCCCCAAAATAGGTATACATCACCTATTCTGAGTCGCCAAATACATGGTATGTAATACAAATACAATCTTAAATATCAACATAAGTCGTGAGTTTTAATACAAATATTGTCTTCAGGCATGTATTCAAACTCAAAATAAGTCCTCAATACATTTATTATCACACTATTTCATAGAATAGTGAGGACTACTAATGCTATCATCTGGACCATCACTCTGTACCCCGACTAGTCCCTGCTACATTTTCATTTCCTGAAGAGAACAATGAAAGCAAAAGGGTGAGCTCAACTAGCCCAGTAAGAAATAGTATGACTAAGATAATGTAGAATAAATTATCATTAGCCTTCAACAGTATTAAACTGATACAATATAACAAACATCAAGTTTAACTATAGCGGAACAAACAATCCATTAGAAGAGTCAAGTAGAGAATAAAATCTACTATCTTCTATGATTTAAAAGGTTTTTCAATACTTTTATCGCTGAGACTCAGCTTAATAAATAATCTGTACCATCCCTGCACTACGGCCAAGGATATTCATTAGTATCACAACCACAAATTATCCATGCACTACAGGCTAAGGATATTCGTGTTTTCATCAATGGTCATGATCATGCCAACAACTGTCCATCAACGCACTACGAGCCAATGATGACTTTTACCACATCATTTGTAACATTACTACCATGATTATACCGAATGATCCTCGGTCATAATCATACCAAGTCCATCTATGCACCTATGTGCCATGATGATGACTTTTAACATAATATAAACATGAGGATGATGACAATGATATAGGAATTCAATAAAAACAAGTTCAAGAATTAATTTATCTAGGAACCAATAACGTCCAAATTGTCAACATGATACTTCTTTGTGGTGTAAAATTCAAGAATGCTCAGAAGAATATTTCCATGAAAAGATACTGGATGAAGCGCAAATATCAAGGATATTCCACTAATTTCATGGAGTATAGAAGTCAAAGCTTTAACCAACTGAGTATAATAATGAATGGAATAACAAAAGAATTCACCAAGCATGCGATAGAAGTCATATGCATAAAGGTTATTCCAATGTAATAATAAATAATGGAACCGAAGTCATGCGTAAGCGTCTGTTGGTTATTCCAACAGAATAATAAATAATGGAACCAGGTCATGCGTAAAGCACAGACAGGATGTTCCAACAGAATGATAAAAAATGGAATAATAGAAGAATTTCACCATGTATTTAAAGATTCTTATGCATAAAAGTTATTCCAACATAATAATAAAGAATGGAATAATGTAAGAATTTCACCAAGTATAGGGTAGTCGCGTATACAAAGTTATTCCAATGAATAATAAAGAATGGAATAACATAAGTTCTCTTCATGAATACAAAAGAAATAATACCCCTTACTTTAGTAGGAGATTGAATACTGCAGTAGTGTAGTAACAGAATACTCTTCTTCTTTCTCTCTTATTCTCTCTATACTTTCTCTCTCTATAGCTTGAATGAATTCGTGAAAAATAATGAAGAACTAGACCTCTATTTATAGAAGATTTCTAGCTTAACCCTTGCAATGTGAAAAGGCAAGCGGCTTAACGACTGGTGATGTGAAAAGAAAAGTGGTTTGACGCCTGTAATGTGAAACACCAAGTGGTTTGACACCTGTAATGTGAAACAACAAGTGGTTCGATGCCTGTAATGTGAAACGACAATTGGTTCGACGCCTGTAATGTGAAACGACAATTGGTTCGGACGCTTTGTAATATGAAAGCAAGCAAGTGGTTTGACGTCTGGTAAAGGTAATTACTATTGGCGAAAGAGACTCTTAGATGATGACATATGGGCCCCCATAGAATAACCAAACTTACCACAAACGTCTCATAATAGACTTCTTATATACATCAAGGATTGAATAAATATTACCACAAATTATTTTATTTTTAATCAACACATATTTAATCTTTCAACAATTATTCATCATTAATATTATAACTTGTCGTCTCAACTATTGATTTAATAATATAACATATTATACAAATGAAATTGTGACAATAATTGAATCAATAATATAAGAGATATGATGCAACAATTACTGTAGCAATAATTGAGTATAACTGAGTGACTTCTCACGTAAACATCAATAATCAATACTGTGTGCTACTATGCAACCACACGTAATACTGTACCTTTATTACCTGGTATTTCAACAGTTAACGGTAAAACTTCCGCCGTTATTTTTTTTATAAAAAGATAATTTTGTCGATTTCTAACTCCGACAATAATTTTGTTATGGGGTCCACCAATGATTGTGTCGTTGTACGAATATTCCCCGACAAAAAGAATATTTCCCGACCAAACGAATATTTTATAACAACTTCCTTACTTTGCAAAATTTATAAATATTACCCACAACTATAACATTATATCAAATCCACACCATAATATTCAAAAAAATATTTCGAGAAAATTAAATCTTTATTCATAAAATCTGGGGTCTCACAATCTCCCCTCCTTATGAAATTTTGCCCTCGAAATTTACGTACGTACCTGGTATGTCGAAGAGGTTAGGATACCTTGACTTCATTTTAGATTCTAATTCTTGAGGTATAACCTTTGAGTGTTGAATACGATCCTTCTTATCCGAGATTTTAACACGTATCTCCTCATACGTTAAATCTTCTGCTATATCGTTTAGTTCTAATTTAATAATGTGGTTCGGGTCGTCCACATATTTACGTAACATCGATACGTAAAAAAATGTTCTGAACACGCAACATACTTGGCGGTAAAACGAGTCTATAGGCCACAGTTCCTACTTCCTCGAGGATTTCAAATGGGCCAATTAAATCGAGGGTTGAGATTTCCTCTCTTCGTCAATTCTTGCTTCTAGAGTAACGCCCTCTTGAACCTTCTTCTTCACATTCATCAGCTCCAGGTGTGTATCTTGAGCGGCTTTAACTTTATCGATTAAAGTCGATTCTACTCGTATATTTGCCATCATCACGTGGGTCCCTGGAGTCTTTATCTCTATTTTCATCCTTTGCAAGTCATACAAAATGGGCCTTTGCGTTGACAATATCGCTTTTCGTTCGCGATATGATCTTCTACTCAATGCGATCCAACTACCTACATTCGCTTTTTCGGGATGGTATTGAATGGTATAATCATAATCTTTCAAGCGATTCAAGCCAACGTCATTGCCGCATATTGAGTTCCTTTTGGGTGAAGAAATATTTGAGGCTTTTATGATCCGTAAAGATCTCCACCTTCTCCCCATACAGGTAATGCCTCCGAATTTTAAGTGCGAAAATGACAGCTGCCAACTCTAGATCATGAGTAGGATAATTTCTCTCATATTCTTTGAGTTGTCGTGAGGCATAGGCTATGACTTTTCCGTGTTGCATGAGAACACATCCTAAACCCTTGCCTGAAGCATCACTGTAGATGACAAATCCTTCCGATCCAGATGGTATTGCCAGAACAGGTGCCGAAATGAGTCTCCTCTTGAGTTCTTGAAAACTCTTCTCACATTCCCCAGTCCAAGCGAATTTTGTATCTATTCGAGTCAGCTGAGTTAATGGAGTGGTGATTCGAGAAAACCCTTTTACGAATCTCCGATAATAACCAGTTAAGCCGAGAGAGCTACATATTTCGGTCACTGATTTAGGTTGCTCCCAGTTTTGTATTGCTTCAATCTTTGCTGGGTCAACAGATACTCCATATTTTGACACCACGTGCCCAAGGAATGCTACTTCCTCAAGCCAGAACTCGCATTTCTTCATTTGGCATATAAGCTTGTTTTCATGAAGCCTTTCAAGTATCAGCTTCAAATGGTGCTCATGATCTTCACGGCTTTTGGAATAGATGAGGATGTCATCAATAAAGACAACAACGAACTGATCCAAATATTCCTTGAATACTCAATTCATCATATCCATGAAAGCAGCAGAAGCATTAGTCAATCCAAAAGACATGACTAAAAATTCATAATACACGTACCAAGTTCTGAAGGCAGTCTTCAGAACATCCTCAGTTTTAATCTTCAGCTGATGATATCACGAACGAAGATCAATCTTTGAAAAGAATTGTGTTCCTTGCAACTGGTCGAACAGGTCATCAATGCGAGGTAACGGATACCTATTCTTGATGGTGACATGATTTAACTCCCGATAATCAATACAAAGTCGCATACTTCCATCTTTCTTCTTCACGAATAGAACAGGAGCACCCCAAGGAGACGACGATCTTGGGAATGAAATGGGCGATGTCTAACAATTCCTGTAGTTGGGTTTTTAACTCTTGAAGTTCAATAGGAGTCATTCGATATGGGGCTTTGGAAATGGGTTTTGTACCAGGTTCAAGGTCAAAAAAAAACTCGATTTCACACTCCGGGGGTAAGCCAGGAAGTTCTTCAGGGAATACGTTAGGAAATTTATTAACAATAGAAATATCATTCAAGACTGACGTATTTTTGTTTAAATCTGTGACATAAGCTAACAAAGCTTGACATCCTTTTTTCAATAAACGAATAGCTTTATGGCTTGAGATGACAGTGATTGACTTTAATGGTTTGGTTGCTTGAATTCGCATAATAGGTTGGTTAGGAACATGAAAGCTAACAACCTTATGAAAACAGTCAATTTTAGCATGATGAATGGTTAACCAATCAATCCCTAAAATCACCTCGAATGCAAGTATTTTCAAAGAGATAAGATTGACAGGTAACGTGCGGTTTCCGATTTGAATCAAACAAGACTTATAAACCGTGGATGTAATAAAGGTTTCCCCCAACGAAGTTTCAACAGATAAGTCAAAGTCTATCCAGAGTCAAATTTAAACATTAAACACAACTGGGTGAAATAAAAGAGTGAGTAGAACCGGTATCTAACATGGTATAGACTTCGCAAGAGTTTATGATTAACTTACCCGTGATAATTTTATTCAGTTCCTCGTCAAAAAACGCTCTCTTAAAACTACGGCTTTGGCTTTATGCGGGACATCCTTTGGCATCACTATCCCAAATTGGACTTGACTTCACCATACGACAAAATCGATCTTCTCTTCCGCAATTAAAACACGCTTTGGATTGCTGCGTACAGTTTGGACGGATGTGTCCCTCCTGTCCGCATTTGAAACATACGACCGGTGGTCGCTTTTCTTCCTTTGAAACCGGTCTTTGGTCTTCTGTCTTGTCTTTCCTTCATTATTGAACCTTCTTCTTGAAATTTCCACTTTATTATCTTGGCCATGATTACCACCAAAATGGTTACCATTCATGGCATGATAATTTCCCCCACGATGGTTATCATTGTTCCGATGACCGTTGCCATCGGTACGATTATTATCGTGTTGTTGGTCGTTGCCTTTTGGTTGTGCGGATTCATTATCGCGCTCCAATAACTGATCCTTATTCACAACATTTGAATATAAACAAAGTTTGTGAGAAATGAGGTATTGACGTATATTAGGTTTCAAACCTCTTGAAAACATTCGCGTCATTCGCTCCTCATTATCGACCAAATGGGATGCAAACCGAGACAACTCGGCAAACTTAGCCTCGTACTGCGACACGGTCATATTGTTTTGCTCCAGCTTGATGAACTCCACCTCCTTCATGTGACGAATACTTTCAGGAAAGTACTTGTCGTTAAATAATTCTTGGAACTTCTCCCAAGACATCTTGAGTGCATCAGGCTGGGTATGTTTTATAGATTCCCACCAGTGATCTGCCTCTTCATGCAACATAAAGGTGGCAAAGGGAACCTTTTGCTCCTCGGAGCATCCCAAGACATCAAATATCTTGGTGATCTACTTTAACCACGTCTCTCGCCTTAAGTGGTTCGCTTTCCCAAAAACTCCGGTGGTCCTGACTCCTTGAAGCCGCTTAGTGGTGACCGTAGTGGGTTGCCATTATTTCCACCTATATGTTGAGCAGAGTCTCTCTTTACGATGTTGCATGAATTGCATAAAGCCTCCGAACATTCCATCGCTCATCATCCGTCAAGTGTTATTGTTGTTTCGAGGATTGTCGCCTTCTCGATGCACATTATCCCGATTATTGATCCGTGGAGATTCAAACGGTCTCCTCATGCTCCATTGATGTTCTCAACATTCTCGGATGTCATTTTCAAAATCGCCACAAAATAAGGGTTAATTAACATATCACATATTATCCCTATACTTTGACCGACCAATTAAATACCAAATAAACTTAGGTAGGTCATACTAGCGAAGGAATTCCCCGTCTCTCCCCTCCTAGTTCTTGTCTCACATCTCAGCCAGGGATCATATCCCTTGAAAGTAGTATGCACGCAAGCCAATCATTTTTGATGATAAAGCATACTTTGTAACAATCTTATTCATTTATTAATAAAAAGTATTAATTTATTAAAGGCTTTTAATTATCTACATGATGTTATTTTATAATATGTGATAAACCCATAGTTTTAAGCAATGCTTTCAGAATAATGATGATGATCATTCTAATGAGATCTAAATTCTTAGAAAGCTTAAAACTAAAATAGTTCCCAATCGTTGGATTACTAAATTGGGGGTTAGTGAATCCGGATAGATTGGTACATATGTTGCTTTCTCATTAAATGAGGATGATTGATCTCATGATCATTTGTGTGGAGACACTAAAGCAAGTATGTAGGTGCTTATTAGAGAATAAGTTCACTGAACATGACTCGCTAAGGAATACCTAATGGAGTTTTACTTGTCTGTCAATAGGAATTCCTATAGTGATAGTAGTACAAGTGATCCTTGGACTTGAGATCATCATAATATCTTATGTATGATAAGTTATACTTTGACTTATTCCTTAAGACCCTTAGGATATATCAAAGGGTATGCTTGGGTATAATAAGTCGCATATGGAGATAATGTATGATCAATAAAGAATCTACCGCTTCTAGTAAAAAGAAGAGAAATGTCCTATGTGATTCGATAAATGACAACCCAAAGAGTCCTTGGTTAAGGCGTAATGAAATTAGAAAAGAGTTTCTAATTTGCATTATTTGGTGTTGTGCATTTAAGAGTCGAAATACATATAATTAAATAAATTAAGACTTGTGAAGAATTCCATGTCTTATATTTAATTGGGACATTGTATGGTGGAAGGATTGTATTGTACTGCAGTAACTATTTACTCAAAGGTTCTTTTATGTTTAATGTTGAAATCTATATTATATCTGGAAAGTCGTTGATCATTTAGGGAGGCTTATCCCATTGTAGAATAAATATTATTTATTTAAATAAATTAATAGTTTAATTTATTTATTTAAATAAAATTAGAATTGTTCTAATTAATTTATTCACAGCCGGTTTAATATGGAGAACCTAAAGGGTCACACCATAAAAGGAAGAATAATTATTTAAGAAGTTAATGGCATAATCGTAATAATAAGTTAAGTATATATAATTTAATCATGGTGATATAATAAATTAAATAACCTAATATTTATTATTTAATATTTTAGAAATATTAAATATAAATTAATAAGAGGAGTCTTATTATTATTATTACTATTATTATTATTTAATTCCTAAAGGAGTTTGGGAATTAATTAATAAAAGTACTCTCATTTATTTCTAATATGATTGGGAGGAAAAATTAGTTAAAGGAGTTTAATTAATTATCCCTAATAAGATTAGGGAGTCCATTTAATTAAAAGAGTTTAATTAAATAAATAATACCTTATTTTTAATTAAATATGGTTACCTAATATCTTTATAAGGTGAGTCTTATATTAGATATCACAATATATACATAATTCTAATAGTTGGAGAGTACACCCTTTTCTATAGAGATAGAAAAAACTAGGATTTTGCCAAATACCCTTCTTCTTGAATACTTCTTCTTTCTTGGTGGATCACCTCTAGAGGCCAAACACTTGGGTGGCTAACGTTGATCAAAGGAAGGAACCAAACCCGGTGGATTCAAGTTGAACGCGAAAGGATTGGAGGTGAACTTGTACCTGAGGAAGCTCGAATCTTCAAGGGTATGATTCTTGTTCTTCATATCTTTTCGTTTAATTAATAATTATGCATAAAGGGTGATCCGGGTATATGGTTTATAAAATTTTAAAACTCTGATTTTTTCACGTTTCCGCTAATTTTGTGCAATTTGATTGCGTTCATGAATATTACAAACCTAACATCCCTAAGCTTTGATACCAACTATGACGCCCCCAAAATAGGTATACATCACCTATTCTGAGTCGCCAAATACATGGTACAGAATACAAATACAATCTTAAATATACAACATAAGCTGTGAGTTTTAATACAAATATTGTCTTCAGATAAAGATTCAAACTCAAAATAAGTCCTCAATACATTTATTATCACACTATTTCATAGAATAGTGAGGACTACTAATGCTATCATCAGGGACGGCCACTTGATCCCGACTAGTCCTCGCTACGTTCTCATTTCTCGAAGAGAACAATGAAAGCAAAAGGTGAGCTCAACTAGCCAAAGAAGAAATATTATGACTAAGATAATGCATAATAAATTATTGTTAGCCTTCAACAAAGATTAAACCGATACAATATAACAAACATCAAGATTAATCTGCAATGAACAAGCAATCCATTAGAAGAGTCAAGTAGAGAATAAAATCTACTATCTTCTATGATTTAAAAGGTTTTTCAATACTTTTATCGCTGAGACTCAGCTTAATAAATAATCCGCATCATCCCTGCACTACGGCCAAGGATATTCATTAGTATCACAACCACAAATTATCCATGCACTACGGGCCAAGGATATTCGTGTTTTCATCAATGGTCATGATCATGCCAACAACTGTCCATCAACACACTACGAGCCAATGAGGACATTTACCACATCATTTGTAACATTACGGTCATGATTATACCGAATGATCCCTAGTCATAATCATACCAAGTCCATCTATGCACCATGTGCCACAGATGACTTTCAGCAGAATATAAACATGAGGATGATGACAATGATATAGAATTCAATAAAACAAGTTCAAGAATTAATTTATCCAGGACCAATAACGCCCAAATTGTCAACATGATACTTTTTGTGGTGTAAAATTCAAGAATGCTCGGAAGAATATTTCCATGAAAAGATACTAGATGAGCCTTGAAATATCAAGGATATTCCACTAATTTCATGGAGTATAGAAGTCAAAGCTTTAACTTAACCGAGTATAATAACGAATGGAATAACAAAAGAATTCACCAAGCATGTGATAGATCGCATGCAGACGAAGTTATTCCAACGAATAATAAATAATGGAACCAGTCATGCGTAAACGCATGCATTTGGTTATTCCAACGAGAATAATAAATAATGGAACCAAAGTCATGCGTAAAGCATACAGACAGGATGTTCCAAATGAGAATGATAAAAATGGAATAATAGAAGAATTTCACCATGTATGCGAAGATTGCAGATAGGCAAAGTTATTCCAACATAATAATAAAGAATGGAATAATGTAAGAATTTCACCAAGTATAGGGTAGTCAGTATGACAAAGTTATTCCAATGTAATAATAAATAATGGAATAACATAAGTTTTTCTCTTCATGAATACAAGAGAAATAATACCCCTTACTTTAGTAGGAGATTGAATACTGCAGTAGTGTAGTAACAGAATACTCTTCTTCTTTCTCTCTTATTCTCTCTATACTTTCTCTCTCTATAGCTTGAATGAATTCGTGAAAAATAATGAAGAACTAGACCTCTATTTATAGAATATTTCTAGCTTAGCCCTTGCAATGTGAAAAGGCAATTGGCTTGACGACTGGTGATGTGAAAAGAAAAGTGGTTTGACGCCTGTAATGTGAAACAACAAGTGGTTTGACGTCTGTAATATGAAACGACAATTGGTTCGACGCCTATAATGTGAAATGACAATTGGTTCGACGCCTGTAATGTGAAACGACAATTGGTTCGACGCCTGTAATGTGAAACGACAATTGGTTTGACGCCTGTAATATGAAACGGCAAGTGGTTTGACGTCTGGTAAAGGTAATTACTATTGGTGAAAGAGAATCTTAGATGATGATATATGGGACCCCATAGAATAACCAAACTTACCACAAACGTCTCATAATAGACTTCTTATATACATCAAGGATTAAATAAATATTACCACAAATCATTTTATTTTTAATCAACACATATTTAATCTTTCAACAATTATTCATCATTAATATTATAACTTGTCTTCTTAATTATTGATTTAATAATATAACATATTATACAGATGATACTGTGACAATAATTGAATCAATGATATAAGAGATATGATGCAGCAATTACTGTAGCAATAATTGAGTATAAGCTGAGTGACTTCTCACGTAAGCATCAATAATCAATACCTGAGTGTATACTATGCAACCACGCGTAATATTGTACCTTTATTACCGTGTATTTCAACCTTTATTAGCAGTAAAACTTCCGCCGTTATTTTTTTTATAAAAAGATAATTTTATCGTTTTCTAACTCCGACAATAATTCTGTTCTAGGGTCCACCAATGATTGTGTCATCGTACGAATATTCCCCGACAAAAAGAATATTCCCCGACCAAACGAATATTTTATAACAACTTACTTTGCAAAATTTATAAATATTACCCACAACTATAACATTATATCAAATCCACATCATAATATTCAAAAAAATATTTCGAGAAAACTAAATCTTTATTCATAAAATCTGGGGTCTCAGAATGACCGTAATGTTACAAATGATGTGGTAAAAATCATCATTGGCCGTAGTGCATTGATGGACAGTTGTTGGCATGATCATGACCATTGATGAATACATGAATATCCTTGGCCCGTAGTGCATGGATAATTTGTGGTTGTGATACTAATGAATATCCTTGGCCGTAGTGCAGGGATGATGTGGTTTATATATTAAGCTGAGCCTCACCGATAAAAGTGATGAAAAACCTTTTAAATCATAGAAGATAGTAGATTTTATTCTCTACTTGACTCTTTTAATGGATTACTTATTCCGCTGTAGTTAAACTTGATGTTTATTATATTTTATCAGTTTAACACTGTTGAAGGCTAATGATAATTTATTCTGCATTATCTTAGTCATAATATTTCTTACTGGGCTAATTGAGCTCACCCTTTCTTTCACTGTTCTCTTCAGGAAATGAGAACGTAGCCGGGACTAGTCGGGGAACGGAGTGACGGTCTAGATGATAGCATTAGTAGTCCTCATTATTCTGTTAAATAGTGTTACAATAAATGTAATAAGGACTCCATTGAGTGTGGATTGTATAGATGACAATATTCTTATTAAAACTCTTAGATTATGTTTTGTCGTATTTTACACGACTGTTGTATAATAAAGTTGTATTTGATTTTTGTACCATGTATTTGACGACTCAAGATGGGTGATGTATACCTATTTTGGGGGCGTCACATTGGCCCGCTCTCGGCCCGACCCGGCCCGTCCGTTTGTTAGGTCTAACTATGGGCCAAATAGGACTTTTACCACATAATTTATATATAACATCATAGGTCATGATTATACCATTATACAATTCCTGGTCATAATTATACCAATCAACAGTCCATCTATGCCCTACGGGCCAAAGATGGCTTTTACCATAACATAAGCATGAGAATGATGACAATGATATAAAGAATCAATCAAGTGAGATCAAGGATAAATATTAGAGATTTATAATTCAATTTATCTAGAGTTCAAGAATATCCAAATGGTCAACATGATGATCAAAACGTGGATTCAAATTTAAGAATAAGATTCATATATCAAAGATAATTTGGTTAGAAAAGAAATCAATTTTTGTCATGAATAGTATCCCGGGTGAATAGTATCAAATGAATAATACCCCGTGAATAGTATCTCGAGTGAATGGTACCCCGTGAATAGTATCCCGAGTGAATAGTACCCCATGAATAGTATCTTAAGTGAATGGTACCCCATGAATAGTATCTCGAGTGAATGGTACCCGAGTGAATAGTACCCCAAAAGAAAATATTGAAATTTAATAAAAACGTTCAGACCAATATTCCAATGAAACGATACTAGATGAAGCGCAAAACTCAAGGATATTCTACTAATTTTAGGGATTATAGAAGCAATACTTACCGTAGTAAGTTTAGATTTAGGAATATGAAAAGAAATAATATTCGAAACTGCAAATGGATTTTCTCCTGTCATGCGGTAATCCGCGTGGACAGGTTATTCCCACAGATTAAAGAATAAATACGAAGATAATATCCCTTACAAGTAATACCCCTTACCTTAGTAGAAGATTGGATACTGCAATAGTGAAGTAGCAAAATACTCTTCTTCTTTCTCTCTATAGTTTCTCTCTTTATAACTTCTCTCGTGAGTCTTAGTAAATTGGTGAGAATGAAAGAAGAAATAAGCTTCTATTTATAGGAGAATGGACTAAATAGTAACTGATTCACGGATGGTCCATATTTATTTACTATTAAAACCACAATCGACGGTCCATATTGATTTAATATTAAAACCACAACCCACGGTCCAGATTAATTTACTATTAAAACCACAACCGATGGTCCAGATTGATTTACTATTAAAACCATAATCGACGGTCCATATAATTAGTATATCTCCCCATAAAATAATAAGTCAAACTTACAACAAACGCCTCATAACAAACCCCTCTATTTATATCAAAAATTGAATAAATATTTACCAAAATCCACTTATCTTAAATAAACACATTTTTAATCTTTTAACAACTATTCATCATTAATATTATAACTCACAATATTGATAACTAGATCGTTCCCAAGAAAGAGGAGGTTTCTGATAAAGATTTCTCCTTATTGGCGCACAATTAAATAACCTAACCCCTTTCCTCGACAGAACTTTCTAGACATTATCAATAATGCAAATAATAATATGAATAAATGTGTTGTCTCAATTATTGATTTATTAATATAAAATATTGTGCAGACGATACTGTGACAATAATTGAATCAATAATATGAGATATTATGCAGAAACTACTGTAGCAATTATTGAATAAAACTAAGTGACTTCTTACGTAAGCATCAATAATAAGAGATACTGTACAATACCATGTGCTACTGTGCAACCACGTGTATTACTGTTCTTTTATCACCGGTATTTTAACGGTAAAAACTTTGTTATTAGTTTTATAAAAAGGTTATTTTTGTCAATTTTTATATCCGACAGTTATTCCGTTGTGGGTTCCACTAATGATTGTGTCGTTGTCGGATATTTCCCGACCAAAAGAATATTGTATGACAACTTGCTTACTTTGCAAAATTTTCAAATATCACCCTTAACTTTAACTTTTTATCAATTTATCCATTTACTAAATAGAAAAATTGAATACTTTTATTTCATAAAATTCAGGGTCTTACAATTCACCATGCATGCCGTAATCCGCGTAGATAGGTTACTCCCGCAGATTAATAAAGAATGAATACGAAGGGTCATTCACTATGCATGCGGTAATCCGCATAGACAGGTTACTCCCGCAGATTAATAAAGAATGAATCTGAAGAGTCATTTACTATGTATACGATAATCCGCGTAGACAAGTTACTCCCGTAGATTAATAAGGAATAGAATGACAATCCTTATGAATATGAAGAAAATAACATCATTTATGAATAAAAAAGAAATAATATCCCTTACGAATACGAAAAGTAATATCCCTTACGAATACGAAAAATAATATTCCTTACAAAAATAAACAATAATATCCCTTACAAATACGAACAATAATATCTCTTACCTTAGTAGGAGATTGGATATTGCAATAGTGAAGTAGCAGAATACTCTTCTTATTTCTCTCTATAGTTTCTCTCACTATAACTTGTGAGTATAACTTTGATCTTCAAATTGGTAGGAAATAATGAATGGATGGAGTATTTATTGGCTAGGAAGAGTTGGTAAATTACATGGTTAATTATACTTTAGTACCTTCATCTTTGCCTTCATTTTTAATTTAGTCCATCAAGTATTATTATCAATCTTGCATAACCTCCCCTAATAGTATTTGCATGTGAATCAATAGTTCCTTGCATGTGAACTAATAGTTCCTTGCATGTGAACTAATATCAATTAATTGCTCATTTATCCAATTAATTACCCGTTTGGTCAATTTAACATCTAGAAATCAACTATTATAAAAATAAATATCGATTTCCACTAACATTAATATTCCCAACACAATGGAAATATTTTTATCAACAATTTCATCTTTGAATTTTCTAATTTTTACTTTTTTCGAAAAAGTCAACTGTTAACTTTTTGACCAAAAAGTCAAGGCCGACAAATTTTGTGTTTATAGTCTATTTTGACTACTTTTATCGTCCCGGACTAAAATATCTCCTCCTCGTCTCCAAATTCAACTTTGAACTCAAATTTGAATTTTAATTTCATTTTTTGTGTTTTATACACACTTTTGCTTTCTTAGTTAGTTCAAACTATTTAATTAGTCTCAACTAACTATTAAATTAAATCTCATCACTTATCGCTAATAAATATATATAACACATTTTTAATCTTTCAAAAATTATTCATCATTAATATTATAACTCGCAATATTGATAACCAGATCGTTCCCAGGAAAGAGGGGGCTTTCCGATAAGGATTTATCATTATTGGCGCGCAATTAAATAACCTAACCCTTTCCCTTGACAGAACTTTGTAGATATTGTTAATAATGAAAATAATAATATGAATAACTGTGTCATCTCAATTATTGATTTAATAATATAAAATATTGTGCAGAAGATACTGTGACAATAATGGAATCAATAATTTAAGATACTATGCAGCAACTATTGTGACAATTATTGAATGAAACTGAGTGAATTCTTACTTAAGCATCAATAATAAGAGATAATGTGCAATACCGTGTGCTAATGTGCAACAACGTGTATTATCGTACTTTTATCACCGGGTATTTCAACAGTTTAACGGTAAAAGTTTTTTTCGTTACTTTATAAAAAGTTATTTATGTCACTTTCTATATCTGACTGTTATTCTGTTATGGGGTCCACCAATGATTGCGTCGTCATACAAATATTCCCCGACCAAACGAATATTCCCCGACACAACGAATATTTTATGACAACTTGTTTACTTTATTTTCACATATCACCCTTAACTTTAACCTTTTATCAATTTAACCATTTACTGAATAGAATAATAATTATAAGAAAAATTAAATACTTTTATTTCATAAAATTCGGGGTCTTATAATCTCCCCTCTTTATGAAATTTCGTCCCCGAAATTTTTGTACCTGGTAGTTCGAAAAAGTGAGAATACCTTACTTTCATTTTAGATTTTATTTTCTCGGTGTTCATCTGTATAATGATTTCTCCTTTACTCATCTCTTGAATTTCAAATATCATTCCAGAATACAGTTTCAAAACAAAGGTTAATTGACATATCACAATTTATCTACTTATTAAGTAAGAAGATTCATCTTAGGTAGGACACAATAGAGAAAGTTTTACTCGTCTATCTCCTCCTAGTTTTAACCTCAGATCTCTGCCAAAGATCATATCCCTAAGCTTTGATACAAACTGTGACACCTCCAAAATAGGCCGGCACAACCCATTTTGGGTCGTCAAATACACACTAATAAATTCAAATACAAACTTCATTTATACAACTATTACTCTGTCGTGCAAAATACGACAACATATAAGCTGTGAGTTTCAATACAAATATTGTACTAAATATAATACGACAATATACACACCCAAATTATTACGATGCCATATAAAATACAACAATTATTTCAAGTCTTCAAAGGAACACGAGAATATTTATGTCCTCCTCATTCTAATGGGGTGTATTTTTTACGCTTTCAAAGTCGGGTTCTCCTCATCGTATTGTTGTTCACCAAAATTAACTATTAAATATTGTATAAAATACGACACACATATTTTTAAATCCTCAATAGAATTATATATTGTCATGCTATTTTATAATATATTGAGAAACTTCAACAGTCACAGACCATCACTCTATTCCCTTGTTATCCCCGCTCGACCCAGCTACACTCTTATTACGAGAAAGGAATTGTCCAGCAAAAGGGTGAGCACAAATAGCCTAGTAAAGAATATTTTGACTAAGATAATGTAGAACAAATTATCCTTAGTCCTCAATAGGGAAAAATCTAATAGAATACAATAGACAACAAGTTTTAGATCAACAACTGCAGCGGAAACAACAATCCATTAGAAGAGTCAAGTAGAACATAATGTCTACTATCTCCTCCAAATTAAAAGTTCATCATTAATATTTCATCCATGTAATACCCATCAACAGTTCTTTGTTGTACCCAAGATAAAGAGAACTTTCATCACCTGTCTTCACCTGAACCACCAAAGATTATAGTTAAATTCACAATTCATGTTTATAATAAAGTAAATCAATAGTTTGTCCTTACCATAAAGTCTTAATAGAACTTTCACTCAATGTCCTTGCCATAAAGGCTAAAAACACTCAGTAATCATATCGTCTTTACACCTTACACCAAAAACATTCAAATGTAACAACAATGGTCATGATCATATCAATCAATTATCTATCTTTGCACTACGGGCCAAAGATATTCAACTGTAATATCAATGTTCATGATCATACAAATTAATTGTCTATTTTTGCACTACGGGCCAAAGATGTCCAACTGTAAAACAAATGATCAACAATTTATCTTTGCATTACATGTCAAAGATAACTTTCCAACACAAATTTAAGTCTGAGTATTATAACAATGATATAACGAATCAATCAAGTGAGATCAAGGATAAATATTAAATATTTATAATTCAATTTATCCAGAGTTCAAGAATGTCCAAATAGTCAACATGATGATCAAAACGTGGATTCAAATTTAAGAATAAGAATCATATATCAAATATAATTTGGACAGAAAAAAACCAATTTTGTCGTGAATAGTACCTCGTCATGCAAAGTACCAGAATGAATAGTACTCCAGTATGAGTAGTACCCATAAATGGAGAATACGAAAGAAAACGATTTTCCTTGACGAGTACAAAAAAATGATATCTCATACGAGTATAAAAGAATATACGAAACTGCAAATAGATTTTCATCTGCCATGCGGTAATCCGCGTAGACAGATCATTTCCACAATTTAATAAAGAATGAATACGAAGGGTTATTCACCATGCATGCGGTAATCCGCGTAGACATGTTACTCCCGCAGATTAATTAATAATGAATTCAAAGGGTCATTCACCATGCATGCGGTAATCCACGTAGAAAGGTTACTCCCACAGATTAATAAAAAATGAATACGAAGGGTTATTCACCATGCATGCGGTAATCCGTGTAGACAGGTAATTCCCGCAGATTAATAAAGAATAAATACGAAGGGTTATTCACCATGCATGCGGTAATCCGCGTAGACAGGTTACTCCCGCAGATTAATAAATAATGAATACGAAGGGTCATTCACCATGCATGCAGTAATCCGCGTAGACAAGTTACTCCCGCATATTAATAAAGAATGAATACGAAGGGTCATTCACCATGCATGCGGTAATCCGCGTAGACAGGTTACTCTCGCAGATTAATAAAGAATGAATTAGAAGGGCGTAGACAGGTTACTCCCGCAGATTAATAAGGAATAGAATGACAATCCTTATGAATATGAAGAAAATAACATCTTTTACGAATACGAAAGAAATAATACCCCTTACGAATACAAAAAGTAATATCCCTTACGAATACAAAAAATAATATCCGTTACAAATACGAACAATAATATCCCTTACAAATACGAACAATAATATCCCTTACCTTAGTAAGAGATTAGATACTACAATAGTGAAGTAGCAAAATACTCTTCTTCTTTCTCTCTATAGTTTCTCTCACTATAACTTGTGATTATAACTTTGCTCTTCAAATTGGTAGGAAATAATGAATGGCTGGAAGAGTATTTTTGGGCTAGGAAGAGGTGGTAAATTACAAGGTTAATTATACTTTAGTACCTTCATTTTTGCCTCCATTTTTAATTTAGTCCCTCAAGTATTATCAATCTTGAATAACCTCCCATAATAGTACTTGCATATGAATCAATAGTTCCTTGCATGTGAACTAATAGTTCCTTGCATGTGAACTAATAACAATTAATTACTTATTTATCCGATTAATTACCCAATTGGTCAATTTAACATCCAGAAATCAATTATTATAGAAATAAATGTCAATTTCCACTAACATTAATATTCCCAACACAATAAAAATATTTTTATCAACAATTTAATCATTGAATTTTCAAAGTTTGATTTTTTCTGAAAAAAGTCAACTGTTGACTTTTGACCAAAAAGTCAACCTTAACAAATTTGTGTTTATAGCCTATTTTGACTACTTTCATCGTCCCGGACTCAAATATCTCGTCCACGTCTCCAAATTCAACTCTGAACTCAAATTCAAATTTTAATTTCATTTTTTTGTGTTTTATACACACTTTTGTTTTCTTAGTTAGTTCAAACTATTTAATTAGTCTCGACTAACTATTAAATTAAATCTCATCACTTATCACTAATAAATATATAACGCATTTTTAATCTTTCAACAATTATTCATCATTAATATTATAACTCGCAATATTGACAACCAGATCGTTCCCAAGAAAGAGAGGGTTTTTCGATAAGGATTTATCTTTATTGGCGCGCAATTAAATAACCTAACCCTTTTTCTTGACAGAATTTTCTAGACATTGTCAATAATATAAATAATAATATGAATAATTGTGTCATCTCAATTATTGATTTAATAATATAAAATATTTGTGCAGATGATACTGTGACAATAATGAAATCAATAATATGAGATACTATGCAGCAACTACTGTGGTAATTATTGAATGAAACTGAGTGACTTCTTACGTAAGCATCAATAATAAGAGATACTGTAAAATACTGTGTGATAGAGTGCAACAACGCTTATTATTGTACTTTTATCACTAAGTATTTCAACAGTTTAATGGTAAAAAATTTACCGTTATTTTTATAAAAAGTTATTTATGTCACTTTCTATATCCAACAGTTATTCTGTTGTGGGGTCCACCAATTATTTGAGTCGTCGTACGAATATTTCCCGACCAAACGAATATTCTCCGACACAACGAATATTGTATGACAACTTGCTTACTTTATAAAATTTTCACATATCACCCTTAACTTTGACCTTATATCAATTTAACCATTTACTGAATAGAATAATAATTATAAGAAAAATTGAATACTTTTATTCCATAAAATTCAGGGTCTTACAAAAGGACTTTACAAGATGATAATCGTTTAGCTCATATCAACTTATGATTTCTGATCTTTAATTTAAGTCCTTGTACACATGCTCTAAGAAAGACTTTACACATTTGTTAATGTATGCATACATGCACATTTGTTTATTCCAACATCAAATTTAATCATGCAATTTCCAACACAACATTCTACTACAGTTTTTCGTTTAATTATAAGTTGTTAAACAAAATCAACTCATGAACTGGTATGGACATAATAGACTTCACTACAGTTCTGCAAACAGAAACCATGCTCTAAAGTGGCAAAGTCCAAGCTTCAATCTTGCAAATATACAGGATGAGTTAAAAAACTTACCTTTTAATTTGTAAAAAATAAAAGAAAATGTCAAAATAAAAAAAGAAGATAAAAAACTTATATTTTTCAGACTTTACACCAAGTTAGTTTGAAGTTTCCTTAATTAAGCATCAACACAGCAACCATGATCAATTTTTCATTCAACTGTATACTGTTAAACAAAACCAACTCATGAACTGGTATGAACTTCACTTAATCACTACATTTCTGCAAACAAAAATCATGTTCCAAAGTGGCAAAGTCCTTCAATCCTGCAAATATAAAGGATTGGTTAGAAAACTTACTTTTAATTTATAAAAAATAAAAGAAAATGTCAAAATAAAAAAAAAAGATAACTTATCTCTTTTTTCAGACTTTACTCCAAACTAGTTTGAAGTTTCCTTAATTAAGCGGCATACAACAACCATGATCAATTTTTCATTCAACTGTAAACTGTTAAACAAAATACACTCATGAAACTAGTATGAACTTCATTAACTCACTACATTTCTGCTAACAAAATTAGAGAATCAATAACACAACAACCATATTACTTCATTGCAATTTTGCTAACACTTAACAGAATCAGTAACATAACTATGACACTTCACTACAATTCTGCTAATACTTAACAGAATCAGCAACACTACAACCATAAATCATGATCAATTTTTCATTCAACTGTAAATTGTTAAAAAAAATCAACTCATGAACTAGTATGGACTTCACTAAATCACTGCATTTCTGCTAACATAATTCCAGAAACTATGCTCCAAAGTGGCAAAGTCCAATCTTCAATCCTACAAATATAAAGGATGGGTTAGAAAACTTATCTTTTAATTTATAAAAACAAAAGAAAATGTCAAAATAAAAAAAAGGATAAGAAACTTATCTTTTTTCAGACTTTACATCAAGTTGGTTTGAAGTTTCCTTAATTAAGTAGTAACACAATAACCATGATTAAAATTTCATTCAACTGTAAACTATAAACAAAATCAACTCGTAAAATGGTATGGACATCATTGAATCACTGCATTTATGCTAATAGAATTATAGAATCAGTAACACAATAACCATGATACTTCACTGCAATTCTACTAACACTGTTATTCTACAAAGTTCAAACTTCAAAGTTCAATACTGCAAAGTTCAATTCTACATAGTTAGAAAACTTATCTTTTAATTTGTAAAAAAAATGTTAAAATAAAAAATATAAGAAAACTTATCTTTTTCAGACTTTACACCAAGCTAGTTTGAAGTTTCCTTGCTCATTGTGCATTATCAAATATCAACTTAAGGTTTCAAGCAAAATATTTAAAACTCCAAATTTCAAACTCAAGCACTTAAGCTAGTAGTTTGGAACAGTTTCATAAACCAAATTCCAAAATGCTCAAAAGGAAATCCAAATTTCAAACCAAATAACCAAAATCAAACAATCCAAGTCCAATCGTTCAATAATAAACAAAGTACCAAAGTCTTAATAATTTAAAAACTGAAATGTAAATAACAATGTATCACAATATCAACAATCCAACTACCACTAGGATTGTGCATTCCACCATCAATTAATTCATTGTATCAACACTTTAGTCTCCAAGCTCACCTCCTGCATTGAATCTTCATCAGCCTACATTGTCAAATAATTAATATTAATCCATGATATTATTTGCATATGTATTTATTTATGGGAAAGAAACTAAACAAATTAATACTTACAGACATGTTTTTCTTAATCCTATACTTAGCCCGTAACTAATCACTTGTGAAAATCAAAGTCTGAACTGGTCAAGAACCTTTCCCTCAGCACTAAATGTTGATTCAAAGGTTACAACACTCACAGGTATGGAAAATATATCTCTTGTTATCCTAGACAAAATCTTGAATTTTAAAGTGTTTGCCTTCTACCATTTTAAACATCAAAATTATCATCAACATTACAAACCAATCTCCATTCTTCCAAGTAAATTTTCAAATCAAACTTCAAACATGGGGATGCAATGTTCATGCATGTTTTGAGCTCAACTGTCAAACTCTACTATACTCTTAGTCTTACTCTTCGATCCACCAACAAAAACCACTAGTTTAACACTATTTCTAGCACTTGAAGTTTCACATTGACTATTAACAACTTCTTCTACATTATAAAGTGTCACATATTCATCAAACAATTATTACAAAATATTTTGAACAAGTGCTAAGTTCTTCTTTGCTTCAAACTCACTGACATACATCTTTGGGAAACAAAATGTAACTAATTGCATCTTATATCTTGGATCTAAGATAAATGCAATAACAATCAGTTAGTTGCATTGTCCCTAATATTTATCAAACTTCTTTTTCATATTGTAAGCGATTTCTTTCATATATTCAACAGCTCTTTGATTTTCTAAATCTTAGGTAAAAACATATTGGAAGTAGGATATTCACAGTCAGAAAACACATTTGTTGCTTCATTAAACACTTTTAAAAATTTAGTAACCCTCTAAACCCTGTACCAATCTTCCCTACTTGGCAAAGAGTTATAATGAAGGTCTCTCTCTTTGTACAATGGGAACACATCCTTGAATTGCAAAGTAGACTTTAACATGACATATGTGGAGTTCCACGTAGTGGGGACATCTAAGATCAATCTTTTTGAATATGGTAATTGAAATTTTTTCACAATCTCACCAAATTTATGAAGACGAGATGGAAACACTTTCAAGTACTTGACAGTCTCACGAATATTTTGAATAACATTTTGGATAATCCCCAAACCATCTTGCACCATCAAATTAAGAATTTGGGGACAACATCTAACATGAAATATTTTACCACTAAAATAAAGGTCACCTTTCAATGTAAAATTATCCCTAAGGATGTCTTACAGCAAAATCATTTGTAGATGCATTACTAAGAGTAATAGTCGACATTTTATTTTAAATTCCCCATTTAGTTAGACAATGCACAATAGAATCAGAGATCATAAGACCAGTGTGTGCAGGTGCCAAACTACAAAAATTGATAACCCTTTTATGCAAGTTCGAATCAGAATCCAAAAAATGAGAAGTGAGGCAAATATAACCAATAGAAGTCCACAAATCAGATGTTAAACTTATTCTACAAACAGAGTCTAAATTTTTTTTCTTCTCTAAACCATAAAGATGCATGCAGTCATTCCTTACTGTCACCCTAGAAATGAGATCAAATATTGGATTCAAAGTTTTCAAAAATAGTATGAAAAATTCATGCTCAATCATACGAAAAGGGTATTCATGCACACATCATCTTAGTAAAAAAACTTACTTACTTTTCTTTATCATACTTGAATAAATTCAAGTTTCCAGTTTTACCTTCCATTTCTAAAGTAGGATAAGATAATACTTGTTGCTTGAGTGTTCCAGAGCCAAAAATTGAAGCTAGTCAAATAGAGCAAGTGTTCATGTGCATATTCAAATGACTGGTTGACCCAATATTATGAAGAGCAAGCTTTGTATGGCGATGTTTGCACTTAGCCTTCTTGGTTGGTTCTATCTCATAATGTCACAACAATAAACTCCTCTCATACTATTGATGTTTTTTTCCCTTTTTTTTCTTCATGCTCAGCTTCAGCATCAACCTCAATAGCATTTTTTGGTTGAGAATCACCAGAACCAGAAGAATTAAGCACTTGACCATCAATAACTTGAGATAGGTTTTCAGTTTGAGTATTTGGCACTTGAGATGGTCAAGATGGATCTTGAATCAAGCTTATAATCTCATTGTTACCTCAAACAAACAAACAAAATAATAATCAGAATAACAAATAACTTCGAATCAATATAACATATGCATGTACAATAAAATATTATAGTTATACTGTAAGACCCCGAATTTTATGAAATAAAATTATTCAATTTTTTTTATAATTATTATTCAGTAAATGGTTAAATTGATAAAAAGCTAAAGTTAAGGGTAGTATATGAAATTTTTCAAAATACGCAAGTGGTTATAAAATACTCATTGTTGTCGGGGAATATTCGTTTGGTCGTGGAATATTCTTACTGTCGGAGAATATTCGTACGATGGCGCAGCCATTTGTGGGCCCCATAACAGAATAACTGTCGGATGAAGAAAATGACAAGTTTGAGTTTTCATAAATAACTACAGTAGTTGTTACCAATTAACACTTTGTTGAAATACCGTGGTTAAAATCTGATGAATACGCGTTGTTATTAATAATAAAGACACCAGATTGTACATGTATTTTTGAATTATTGATTCTTACGTAAAGAAGGCACTACTCAATAATTGTTACGAGTAATTATTATTCAATATTTTATTTTATTGATTCAATAATTGATGCGTTGATATTTTATATTATTGTTGTTTCAATAATTGTCATCGCATTAATATTTCCCATTATCATATCAATAATTCATATTATTTGAATAATATTATTAGATAACATTATTGACAATGTCTAGAAAGTTCGACAAGGAGAGGTTTGGTCACCTAATTGCTGGCAAGAAGAAGAAAACCTTATCGAAAGCCCTCTTTCCGGAACGCACCTGGTCATCATTATTGTGATTCTCGTAATATTATTTGTGAATAATTATTTATTTATTTATATGATAAGGAAATATTTATTTCATGCGGATATAAATGATGGATTTATTTATGTAGTTATAAATGAAGGAATTAATGTTGAGATGTTTTATCAATTATTTTATCTCGATTGGAGGTATTAAAAGATCAAATAAATTGTTCTTAAAGTTCTATCATGT
Source organism: Panax ginseng (assembly GCA_020205605.1). Classification (NCBI taxonomy): domain Eukaryota; kingdom Viridiplantae; phylum Streptophyta; class Magnoliopsida; order Apiales; family Araliaceae; genus Panax; species Panax ginseng. Next base: position 29,870,421 of record CM035136.1, on the reverse strand, counting down.
GAGTTATAATTTTAATCCCAACCGTTGGATCGTTGTGATTTTTGGATATGTTACACATATATAAGTTGAGTATATATCCACAAATTTTGAACTGTTAAAAATTAACGTATGATTTGTTATGAATTTTAAAAGGTGTTAAAAATCGTCTGTTTGTGTGTTTCGGATATTTTTTTTGTCTAGAATTTGGAAAAACTTAAAGCTACAAAGTTGTAGAGAATTCGATTTCGTGTGGAATGGACATAAAATTTATATTTTTCTGATAAACGGGCTATTTGTTAATGAATTATTGAAGTTTTGGAAAATAAAATGATTTTTATTAAAATTAGGTGGGACCCACTTTTGTTTTTAAAACATGTGGGCTGCTATTTTTTTCTTCCAAGATGGCATGCTTTGAATTGGTCTTGGTTGGTGCGTAGATGAAGAAAAGAAATATTATATTTTATTATTTTAGTCTCCTATGGCGTTCTAACATTTTTCTATAAATAGGCGCTTAAGTTAGAATTGAAAATCACACCAAAAACATAAGTTCTCTCTCTATATATTATCGAGCGTATTTTGGTGAGTATTTAGATACTTTGAGAATTGATATTCAGTGCAAGTTTCTTTCAGCTTTACATCCGATGTTCCAATCAGAAGTACTGCTCTTTTGAGGTAAGGGATTTTAAGGGTTATTATGTTTTTCAGTTTCGTAATTTTTCCAACCTTCAAAAATTCTGGAAAAATTTGAAATGATAATTTGATGAGTTTTCTAGATTGTGTCCAAAAATGGCGATTTTTTGATGTATAGATTAAGAGTTATGAATTTTATGAGAAAATATTATTTTAAAAGTAAACCCTTATAACTCCTTGTGGTTAACTCCAAAATTGGTGAAATATTTATTGGGCGTACATGTATATAACAGAAGTATACTCTATAAATTTTTGAATTTTTGGATAAAAGTACAGTTTATGATAAATGTCTAAATATTCGGTTGTTTTGGCCATATGAAAAATAGTAAATGAATTTTAAAAATTATGAGAAAAATATATGTTCAATATGGAACTATATTCTGCTAAATCCCAGAAAAGAAAATTTGTTTGTACTGATTTGGTATTTTTCATAAAAATAGACTAGTTATGAGTAAATGAATTAAATATGTTATGTGAAATAAGAAAATTGGAAAATATGATTTTATGGCTTGAGAATCCTATATGAGGTATATGCAGATTTTTGATGAGGGTTTTGATTATTGGTGATGAAATCTTATTGGTTTGGCATTTTAGTATGATTAAATACATTATTTAGTAAAGTGTAAACAATTAAAATAAATTGTTTATAAGTTTAAGAAATGTTATTCTTTCAATATCATTATACCGAAATATTGGTATGAATTTTTTATCAAATTTGAAACTTTTTTTATGTCGGAGTTACTATTAACGAGTTACTATTCATGAGTTACTATTCACGAGTTACTATTCATGAGTTACTATTTACGACAAAATTGGTTTCTTTTTCTGATCAAACTATCGTTGATTTATGAATCTTACTCTTGGAATTAAATCCGTGTTTTGATCATATTATTTTTATTATAATATATAACATTTTTATAACCCTAATGATGATATTTCTCTTTGATTTGAGTGTAAAGATGTTTAGATTATTGGTATGATCGTGACTATGAGTTCTCTTTGGCCAGTAGTGCAAAGATGAATTGTTTACTGGTATGATCATGACCATTGAATTTATAATTGAAATCTTTAGCTTAAGTACAAAGGTGAATTAATCAACATGGTTATAATTATTGTTTATATAAATTCTGAAATGATTATATATTTCTTTGAGATATTAATATCTTTGGCCTGTAGTGCAAAGATGATCTGTTGTTGAATATCTTTGGCATGTAGTGTAAAGATGATCTGTGGATGAATATCTTTGGCCAGTAGTGCAAAGATGAACTGTTGACGAATATCTTTGGCCCGTAGTGCAAAGATGAATTTATTAGTATGATTATGAACATGAATTGTGATTTGGTATAACCATGATCTTCGATGTTACAGGTAAAGATAGGTGATGAAAATTATCTTCGTCCTGGATGAGAAGATGAATTTAGAACCACAATTATGATTATGAGTTATTCATATGATTGTGGACCAGAATTGTTGATTGATGTTACAGGGATAAAACATTGTTGGTGGATTTTAACATGGAGAAGATAATAGATTTTATGGTCTATTTGACTCTTCTAATGGATTGCTCGTTCCACTGCAACTATGGTTGAAATTTTTTATCATCTACCATATGTTCTAAATCTCTGATTTATTACTGATGAAGGCTATTGATAATTTAATTATCTTTAGTCATGATATTCTTTACTGGGCTAGTTATACTCACCCTTTTGCTTCACAATTACTTTCAGGTAATAAGAATGTAGCTGGGTCGAGCAGGGGTAACAATGGAATAGAACGGTGGTCTCTAGCTATGGAGGTTCTCCCTAAACAGTATAGAAAAATGTGTTGTATACATCATTTAGTAGTTATATTTGGTGAATCATATAGGGTGAGGCGAACCCAACGTTGGAAATGTGTTTTGCCACTATCATGCAAGATGTCTAATGACATACAACCTCGTGTTATCATAAGATAGGGTTGTGCACATCCACTTGCTGAGTATATCTACGAGCACTACCTATATAACCTTGGAGTTTGGTTAAAATATAATTCTCAACTGGAGACAGTGGAGATAATGATATGTCAAGAAAAGACTTACCATTGGAAAGAATATAATAGTAATCTTCTCGTTTTTCTTTGGGGTCTATTGGGTCAACCAAGGATAATTCTGTGGACATATGATATCTATCATAACCTGTACGCACGGCCTCCCACGTATACGAAGGTTTCTTGAGCACTTCCCAAAGATTCTAATTTCTAAAACAGCTTTTTGACTATACCTTTATGTAAGGTACCATTGTGACGTCTTTATCCAAGGTTGGGATGAGAGTCACAGTTGGTATATATTTGTATCAAAACTCACAAAGATATGTGTGTGTTGTATTTTGCACGACAATTGTTGTAATAAAGTTGTAGTTGTTTTCTGTACCATATATTTGGCGACTCAGAATAGGTTGGGTGGAATTAATGGCCCTATTTTGGGGTTGTCACAGTTGGTATCAGAGCTTAGGGATATGATCTCTGGTGGAGATCCGAGATTAGAACTAGGAAGGGAGAGACGAGTAATATCATTTGCTAGTGTGTGTCCTACTTAAGCTGAATTTTCTTACTTAAGTTGACAAATTGTGATATGTCAATTAACTTTTGCTTTGAAGCTGTATTCTATAATGATATCTGAAATACAGGAGATGAACAATGGAGAAATCATGATGACAGGGAAGATAAAATCTGAAATGAAAGCAAGGTATTCTCAACTCTTTGAAATACCAGGTACGTAAATTTCGGGGACGAAATTTTATAAGGAGGGGAGATTGTAAGACCCCGAATTTTATGAAATAAAAGTATTCAATTTTTCTTATAATTATTATTCAATAAATAGTTAAATTGATAAAAAGTTAAAGTTAAGGGTAATATATGAAATTTTTCAAAATACGCAAGTGGTTATAAAATACTCATTTTTGTCGGGGAATATTCGTTTGGTCGTGGAATATTCTTATTGTCGGAGAATATTCGTACGACGGCGCAACCATTTGTGAGCCCCATAACAGAATAACTGTCGGATGAAAAAAACGACAAATTTGAATTTTTATAAATAATTCACAGTAATTATTACAATTAACACTTGTTGAAATACACGGTGATTAAAATAAGAATACGCGTTGTTGCATAAAGAGAAGACACTCAGTAGACACATTATTTTTAAATTATTGATTCTTACGTAAGAAGGCACTACTCAATAATTGTTACAGTAATTACTGTTCAATATTTTATTTTATTGATTCAAGACTAAAAGACAAAATACACCCCAAACTTTACATCACTGTTGATTTTTGCACCCCAAACTGAAAAAAGTATCTAAGTACACCCCCAAACTTCATTTTTACTGAACAAAAGACACTTTTATGACTTAACCGGTCAAAAATGACCGGCTAAGGCCGTAAATCTTATTACGTAAGTTTGGTATTTTACATTTAGCCCTTTTATCTCTCTCCTCTATAACCAAGCAAACAATGACATCTTCACCTGCACTACTATCATCATCACCTGCACCACCGAGCTGAACAAGGCTTCCAAAACAAACATTTGTGAGATAGATTTCAGGGGTACCCTCAATTCTGACATCTTCGACTGATTTCGTTTCAAGGTCATACCAAAGAAATCTTTGAAATTTGTCCAAAAGCAATTATCCTCCACACTTTGAATATGTCCTCAAATCGCAACGTGTTCTCTCATATATCTGCGGTTTGAACTGAATCAATCTGATTCCGATTTTGCAAGCAATCACTGTTCCAGAGTGCCATGATCCTAAAAACCCCTCCTCAGAACTCCTTACATACACAGAAATCGACATTTTAAGAAAAAATCTTTGGATTCCAAAACCCAAACTAGCTACAAAATAATCAAAATAAAGACCAAAAAAATAAAGGATTTCAATACACTTTCTAACTTCAATAAGACAGAGCAAGAATCTATGGACCGAAAACAGAAAAAATTCATGAAAAATCCAATAACTTATCTACCCAATCTAATCTCAAATTAATCACTGCATTTACAAAAAGGAAATAAAAATCAATTGTTAAGACGCATTAACTGGCTCAATTAATAGAACCCCAAATTCATTATCAACCTCAAAATCGAACAAAACCCACATGCAAACATAGAAACATCAAAATCACATACAAATAAACACAAAAATAGTATAATCTAACAAAATGCATGTAAAATTGAAGCGAGATCGTTCATAAAAACCAAAAGAATCAAAACTCTAAAACCCACCATTACAAAATAAAACAAAAAATCTTAAAAACTCAAATCCAAAGGATTATTTTCAAATAATCAACAAGACCAGGAACCCCAAAAAAGGCTACAAGTAAAATTCACCTAAAAAATTGCTTTTAAGTTATACACACCAAATTTCAAATTTTTTAAAACAAAATACGAAAAAGATAAACTTGAATTAAGTGAATTTACTTCAACTTTCTGATCAACGACAAGCTTTGGATGATTCCCTCAATTTTCGGCAATGTTCTTCTCCCTGTAAACGCCTCATCTTCCATGTCTACCGCCATTAAAGAGGATCTTGAGCTTTACGTGGGCTTGTTTTGTAGTAGTAGTAGTATTATTCTGAAGTGTCTTTGGTGGGATCAGTCCGACTGTCGACTCGGTATCTTTTTATAATATAGGTTTGAACTGTTCCAGAGTGCAGGTGAATATTGAACTTTGGGAAAATGAGGCTGATTCTCTCATATATATGCGGTATTCAGAAATAGGGGAGGAATTAGTCAGGCGAAGAAGATATTAAAAAGACTTAAATACCCTTCATATCCACGTGTATGTTTTAGTCGGTTATTTTTGACCGGTTAAGTCACAAACGTGTGCCTTTTGTTTTGCAAAAGTAAAGTTTGGGGTGTACTTAGACATCTTTTTCAGTTTAGGATGTAAAATCAACAGTGATGTAAAGTTTGGGGTGTATTTTGTCTTTTAGTCTTGATTCAATAATTGATGCGTTGATATTTTATATTATTGTTATTTTAATAATTGTTACTGCATAGTATTTCTCATTATCATATCAATAATTCATATTATTTGAATAATATTATTAGATAACATTATTGACAATGTCTAGAAAGTTCTGTTAAGGAGAGGTTTGGTCACCTAATCATAGGCCAAGAAGGAGAAATCCTTATCGGAAAAGCCCACTCTTTTCCAGGGCCGCCTAGTTGTCATTATTGTGTGATTCTGTAATATTATTTGTAAATAATTATTTATTGATTTATATGATAAGGAAATATTTATTTCATGCGGATATAAATGATGGATTTATTTATGTGGTTATAAATGAAGAAATTAATGTTGAGATGTTTTATCAGTATTTTGTCTGATTGGAGGTATTAAAAGATCAAATCGGTGTTCTTAAAGTTCTATTGCGTGAGTTATAATTTTAATCCGACCGTTGGATCGTTGTGATTTTTGGATATGTTACACATATATAAGTTGAGTATATATCCATAAATTTTGAACTGTTAAAAATTAACGTATGATTTGTTATGAATTTTAAAAGGTGTTAAAAATCGTCTGTTTGTGGGTTTCAAATATTTTCTGTCTGGAATTTGGAAAAACTTAAAGTTACAAAGTTGTAGAGAATTCGATTTCGTGTGGAATGGACATAAAATTTGTATTTTTCTGATAAACGGGCTATTTGTTAATGAATTATTGAAGTTTCGGAAAATAAAATAATTTTTATTAAAATTAGGTGGGACCCACTTTTGTTTTTAAAACATGTGGACAACTATTTTTTTTTCTTCCAAGATGGCATGTTTTGAATTGGTCTTGGTTGGTGCGTAGATGAAGAAAAGAAATATTATATTTTATTATTTTAGTCTCCTATGGCGTTCTAACATTTTCCTATAAATAGGCGCTTAAGTTAGAATTGAAAATCACACCAGAAACATAAGTTCTCTCTCTCTATATTATCGAGCGTATTTTGATGAGTATTTAGATACTTTGAGAATTGCTATTCAGTGCAAGTTTTCTTCGGCTTTACATCCGATGTTCCAGTCAGAAGTACTACTCTTTTGAGGTAAGAGATTTTAAGGGTTATTATGTTTTTCAGTTTTGTAATTTTTCCAACCTTCAAAAATTCTAGAAAAATTTGAAATTATAATTTGATGAGTTTTCTAGATTGTGTCCAAAAATGGCAATTTTTGGATGTATAGATTAAGAGTTATGAATTTTATGAGAAAATATTATTTTAAAAGTAAACCCTTATAACTCCTTGTGGTTAACTCCAAAATTGGTAAAATATTTATTAGGCGACATGTATATAATGTATATACTCTGTAAATTTTTAATTTTGGATAAAAGTACGATTTATGATAAATGTCTAAATATTCTATTGTTTTGGCCATATGAAAAATAGTAAATGAATTTTAAAATTATGAGAAAAATATATGTTCAATATGGAACTATATTCGCTAAATCGAGTAAAAGAAAATTTGTTTGTACTTGATTTGGTATTTTTCATAAAAATAGACTAGTTATGAGTAAATGAATTAAATATGTTATGTGAAGTAAGAAAATTGGAAAATATGATTTTATGGCTTCGAGAATCCTATATGAGGTATATATGCATTTTTGATGAGGGTTTTGGTTATTGGTGATGAAATCTTATGAGTTTGGCATTTTAGGATGATTAAATGCATTATTTAGTAAAGTGTAAACAATTAAAATAAATTGTTTATAAATTTAAGAAATGTTATTCTTTCAATATCATTATACCAAAATATTGGTATGAACTTTTTATCAAATTTGGAACTTTTTTTATGTCGGGGTTACTATTCACGAGTTACTATTCATGAGTTACTATTCACGAGTTACTATTCACGACAAAATTGATTTCTTTTTCTGATCAAATTATCGTTGATTTATGAATCTTACTCTTGGAATTAAATTCGTGTTTTGATCATATTGTTTTTATTATAATATATAACATTTTTATAATCCTAATGATGATATTTCTCTTTGACTTGAGTGTAAAGATGTGTAGATTATTGGTATGATCGTGACTATGGGTTCTCTTTGGCCAGTAGTGCAAAGATGAATTGTTGACTGGTATGATCATGACCATTGAATTTATAATTGAATATCTTTAGCTTAAGTGCAAAGGTGAATTGATCAACATGGTTATAATTATTGTTTATATAAATTCTGAAATGATTATATATTTATTTGAGATATTAATATCTTTGGTCTGTAATGCAAAGATGATCTGTTGTTGAATATCTTTGGCATGTAGTGCAAAGATGATATGTGGTTGAATATCTTTGGCTAGTAGTGCAAAGATGAACTGTTGACGAATATCTTTGGCCCGTAGTGCAAATATGAATTTATTAGTATGATTATGAACATGAATTATGATTTGGTATAACCATGATCTTCGATGTTACAGGTAAAGATAGGTGATGAAAATTATCTTCATCCTGGATGAGAAGAGGAATTTAGAACCACAATTATGATTATGAATTATTCATATGATTGTGGACCAGAATTGTTGATTGATGTTACAGGGATAAAACATTGTTGGTGGATTTTTAACATGGAGAAGATAATAGACTTTATGGTCTATTTGACTCTTCTAATGGATTGCTCATTCCGCTGCAACTATGGTTGAAAATTTTTATCATCTACCATATGTTCTAAATCTCTGATTTATTACTGATGAAGGCTATTGATAATTTAATTATCTTTAGTCATGATATTATTTACTGGGCTAGTTGTGCTCACCCTTTTGCTAAATAATTCCTTTCAGTTAATAAGAGTGTAGCTGGGTCGAGCAGGGGTAACAATGGAATAGAACGGTGGTCTCTAGCTGTGGAGGTTCTCCCTAAACAGTATAGAAAAGTGTGTTGTATACATTATTTAGTAGTTATATTTGGTGAATCATATAGGGTGAGACGAACCCAACGTTGGAAGGGTGTTTTGTCACTATCATACAAGATGTCTAATGACATACAACCTCGTGTTATTAGAAGACAGGGTTGTGCACATCCACTTGCTGAGTATATCTACGAGCACTACCTATATAACCTTGGAGTTTGATTAAAATATAATTCTCAACTGGAGACAGTGGAGATAATGATATGTCAAGAAAAGACTTACCATTGGAAAGAATATGAAAGTAATCTTCTCGTTTTTCTTTGTGGTCTATTGGGTCAACGAAGGATAATTCTGTGGACATATGATATCTATCATAACCTAGACGCATGGCCTCCCATGTACGAAGGTTTCCTTGAGCACTTCCCAAAGATTTTAATTTCTAAAACAGTTTTTAACTATACATTTATGTAAGGTGCCATTGTGACGTGCTATTTAAGGTTGGGATGAGAGTCACAGTTGGTATATATTTGTATCAAAACTCACAGCATATGTGTTGTTGTATTTTGCATGACAATTGTTGTAATAAAGTTGTAGTTATGTATTTGGCGACTCAAAATAAGTTGGGTGGAATGACCCTATTTTGGGGTTGTCACATATACATATATAAATCAATTAATATATATGTATATATCAGAAGTATCAACGTGTTCCATTGAATAAGATCGAATTGAAACTTGAAAGATAGAAATTAGGGTTTTAATTTTTTTGATTGGAGAGTTTTGGTATAGCGGAAGTAATCAGAAATTGAGTATGAAATATTAAAGTTATACATATACATAGATTACTTAAGTGAAAGAGAAGAAGAAAATATGAAAGAACTTACTTACACAGTTACACTTATACCTTTATGGCTTCATCAATAGTCTTTTGGAAAATTAGGATTTAGTGATTATGAGTTTGAATCACTAAATTTTCATGTACGTAGTCTCTTTTGTAGGATGATTCAGTTATCAGTTCTAACCCCTCGAGCCTAGAAACATTTAATTTCTTTGTAGTAAACGAAGAGTCGAAGATGCGACTGAAGTTGAAGAGGGCAGAGTAAACAACTAAACTCTCATCCCAACCTTAGATAGCACGTCATTGTATCTCTGTTCATTGTATCAGTTTGACAAAAATTAAGTTCATGATAACAGCTCTCAACAACACTTATCCAAGTCCAAAAGAAACTCACAGCAAGTAAATCAGCAATGGAGGCAATGTTGAGATGTAAATTAGCCCTATTTATCTCTCTCGTTACTTACCCTGTCCCATCCCTCTCTACTCGTCACATCGTCTTCTTCGTCTTGACCGGAGCTTCGGATCCTTCATGCGGAACGCAGAGTAAGATTGTTCGAACTTAGTAATCATTTCAATCAATTTATACCTGAAAAAATAACAAAATTATGAAATCTGAAGTTTCTCAGTTTCATAATTGGTCACACCTTTTCTTCTAATGGCGTAGAATCGGTTGTGAGTTCCCTAGAAAGTGATAGATAGTATAATTTATTCAAATTTTATGTGCTTAAACCAAGCAAAAATAGGATTTCAGACGACCTGTGTTAATATTTTGTTGAGTGTTGTTACTTTTGTAATTCCTCGATCCCGAAATGGAAGTTGATTTTTGACTTCTCTTTGCTGTGCATTTTAATGTTTTAAGTGTGTGCTGGACAAACTTTTAAAATATATGCTTAATACTATCAAATTGGATGTAAACTCCCATTTTACTTTTTAAAATTCATTGGAAAGATGAAACAGAGACAAATTAGTTTTAATGTAGGGATAACGTGAGAAAAAAACGAATTCATTAATGCTTCCCCAAAATCTACATACTGACAGATAAAAAAGGAACAAATTTCACTCTTTAAAAATAAAATAGATAAAAAGGAACATAGAGTGCTAAAGTGAGTCTTTGTTGAACTCTTATTTAGGGACGGATGGAGTTTGATATTCTTAATGTTGATGCTCAGCAATTACATTTCTATGTTCAACATGATTCATTTTCTATATTTTTCTTGAATTCTTGTTTTGTTCTGCTGCTGTGAAAAAGTATATAACATTGAGCAAACCTAAAATTTAAGACTTCATGGATGTTAAATTTTAATTGGATGAAATTACTTTTTACCCCCAAAGTCCCAATATCAAAGTCTCAAATAATTTGACCTTTAGACTTCTTTCCTTTTTTTCTTTACCAGTGTTTAATTGTGTCATTGGAAAATCTTAATATGCAAAAAGGAAAGTTCAATAGGCCAAATAGACTCTCACCTCTAGATGGAGGAATGAGTATGATATTGCGAAATGTTGAGGTTGGATTCTCCCTCTGTTAAAAAAAAGAGTACAATTTTTTTTTTTTTGATTTTATTTTTTTTATTATAATTTTTATTTATATAAAACGCTAGCGACTCATATCCGATACTATTTTTCCAAGTGTTTCATGTGCAAACCTTAATACTCGTAGAAAATAATAACAACGATATTTCTTTGCAGATGGAGGGAATATTTTATTGATTTATCCCTTATGCATGATTTAGTGAGTTTTCAATTGAAACCATTAGCTCTTGTGAAAATTGGTATAAATCATTCTTCAAAATGTGGCGCTAACATGCTGTTTTAGAGTTTCCTTGACACTATATACTCTTTCTAACACCTCATATACTTTGTTAAATGTTTCACATTAGTATTAAATTATCTTAAAACCTAGAGAAAAATGTACTTGGGAGAAAATCATAGTTCTATAAACCTCAATATTTTTAAATGATTTAATACTACCCATGAAGGTTCTAAATTATTGAGTACATTCTCTGTCTGTGTCAAAATATAAAGGTTTTTCTTTCTGTCTGCCTATCTAATTAAAGCGTTGATGAGAAATTTTTGGTAAACCTATATATATTGAACACTTCAAATGCTTTTTGTCGACGGTAAAATTTCTAGTTAAAAAATTACATTTTACTTATTAACCAACTTTAGTTGGGCTGCTGTTCAATTCTTAATCTTTATTTCTCTCTCTCTAAGTTGTTCAATTATTAATTTTGGGAAAAACTTGTACTTGATTGCCAAATCGTCAAACAAATGCAATGTCGTTAAATGGACGAGACAATTTATATATAGACTTTCACATTTCCTACTGCAAATATATATATATATATATATATATATATGGGTAGTGATCATATCAACTATTTGCTATTTGCTATGGACACTATTTCAGCAAACAGATCTCTTACCGTTCAATAACAGATCTAATGACCAAGATCGACTTGAGCATGGGCTCGACCGCTAGGCCTTCTAGCGGCCATCGCAACTCCTACTAGTGGCCAGGGAAATGATTAAATTGCCCTCTACTTTATTTGGATTTTCAAAGTGGCCACAGGTCCTACGAGCGGCCATGCAAAACGGCGCCGTTTTACTGGATACGCTGCCGTTTTATTACAATTTGCTTAATTTTGAACTCAATTTAATCTTCAGCTAGAGAGCTGAAGCAGTATTATAACTAAGCAATACTTATATTTAGGAATTAATATTAAGGAGTATTTTGTAACATAACAAAAGTGGTTTCAAAGTAGTGATTTTGAGAATGCTAATTGGGAGGTCTAATATTTAGTACTTTTGAAACCATGGTTAAAACGTAACAATTTTTTGTCCTCAAGTGCTTTTGAAAACTATTTTCCACACACATTTAACTTATATAGGAAATCACTTACCCTGGTTCTTGATAAGATATTAGTCATTTTATGACTGATTAAAATTAGTGTGATTTATAGGTTGAAAATTGATGTTGTGCCAAATTGTCTTATGAATTTATGGAGCTTACATAATATTTTTAAGTAAAGTTTGTGTTGTATAACAATTTGCATAATTTTGGACTTAGTTTAAACTTCACCTGGATTACTCTACGATCGTAGAGTCATGACTTAACGATCATAGAGTCATGAATTAACGATCGTAGAGGCACTAAACGATCGTAGAGTAATGACTTAGATCATAGTCATGACTAGGTATTGAAAGTTATGGAGCTTCAGGTTCAGCAAATCAAAGATTGCTTTAGCGTCAGATTTGCAATATTGAAGGCTATAAAGCTTCAGCTTCAGATTTGCAAGTTCAACTTTAGCAAATCAAAATCAATTTTCATTTCTCTCTATATTTGTGGCTAGGATTTTGCTAATTTGATCAATTTTATTTGTTTATTTTTAAGTTTGGTGGTTGTATTTATAAGTATTTTAATTTGGGATTAATTGTACTTAGAAGTCTTTTAATTTGGGGTAAATTGTATTTATAAGTATTTTAATTTTTTTTAGTGACGTCAAACTATATATGAATACGATCAAACCGTATAAAATCCGTTGGGTCTAATCTCTTTGCTTGCCGGATTGAGTATTCTGGCCAATATCCGCCGTTATAAATTTAGTGATAGTCATTACTTAACGATCGTAGAGATATGACTTAGATGATAGAGTCATGACTAAACGATTGTAGAGTCATAGTAAATTGTTGTAATATAGAAATTAAGATATGAGTGAGTAAGATACTGAGAGAGAGATAAAAGAGAGGTTGGGAGAGATAGTAACCTGAAAGAATTTGTTTTTAATCTCCAAATAAATACAGCCTGTAATGTAAACATTTTGCAATTTATTGAGTTCCTTCAAGTCATACACTCCAACCAATTTAACATAATTTGAAAGATTTAATCTCATCATCCTTCTCAACTTTGATAAATTTCTCACCAGTCTCAATGATGTACAACCACTTGCATCTAATATCCTTAGATTAAAAGGAAGTTTCTCGATTATTGTTAGAAACCTGCAGTTACTCAACCAGAGCCATCCTAGATTGGATAGTTGTCCAACAAATAAGCAGGAGCATGATTGAGTTTAAATCTACTAATAAGCGGAGCATAAGTCCTCTCTAACACTTTCATGAAAAAATCAAAAGAAGTACCGGAAGTCCATTGAACTAAGTGATAATATTTCATTCTAAACCCAAATTCCAGATTAATGTATTTGATTGTTTCTGTCAAGTAAACAACAAAATCTATCAATAAACAAATATCAATGGATTGATATTACTACAAATAGAACATTAAAGATTTCATCTTAACTACTAGGCATAAATTATTCTAATAACCGGATGAAATGAAAGGCCTAAAACAGACTCCATATATTGCCTCAACCAATAGAAATTAAAACCATTTGCAACAAAAAAAAAATAAGGTTGAGTGATATCAATGATAAACAAACATCTTAATACTCTCTTTGTTCTGCAGCAAATGCACGATAGCCGCAGGTCCTACTAGCGGGTAGGAAAAACGACGCCACTTTGAAAATCCATATAAAGTTGAGGGCAATTTAGTCATTTCCATGGCCGCTAGTAGGAGTTGTGCTGGCCTAGAAGGACTAGCGACCCATACAACCCCTCCCAGTAGAGATAAGCAAGTCGGAACCTCAGTGGGTTTATTACCTTGACAGTGCTTTAATGTTGTTGCCTTATCATATCCAACAACATATAACTATTATTGAGACACCAAGTACCAAGGTGGAAACATTCAAAAGAGTTGAACCCACTGGGGTGTACATGCAAAGAACTAAAGTATGGACCTTATGAGGATAATACTCCATTTTCATATTGAAGGAATATTTATTCGCATGTTATTACTTGTTTACACATAATAGGAGAACCAAAAACATACCTCTTGAAGCATGAAAGTCTTTGGTGCGGAAAACTCCTGTAATCAAACATCCTCTGTAACCCAACGATGTCTCTGAATTACGATATGAGAACGGAGCCTAAATCCACGGTTCGTAACAACTAGGGTTTGGTCTGTGTTGTGTTGAGGGAACTCTTTGATAATAGGAGTATACTATCTCTCTATTTTGGGTTTTGGTCAATTGATTCATCGTGATGAATTGAGGAGACGTGGGCATTAAAGGTTGAAGTGGTTGAACCACTTCCCTTCATTTTCTCAAACTCCCAGTCACGTAATGTTTAAATTAAAATGCTTATCGACTTGGTCAATTGGCCAAACTGATAAATAAACCAAATGAGTCAGACCCTCCATGGGCGCCCCATTTTGGGTCCATTTGGATACCCAAAATCTAAAATCTCCCACTCGCCCATGACAGGGACAACATAATCCTCATATCTGCCAAAAATAGGTTAAACCAAAACCTGTAGACCTTTAGTTGCCGAACCGTGTGACTGTTGAGTTCACCTGCAATGCGGGAGCTCTATATCAAACCCGTTAGGGCCAACATAGAGGCATCAACCCTTCTAAAGAAAACAATGCAGGAGCCCTCACGCTAAAATCAATTAGTTCACGTAGAGGCTACAACCCATAAACTCAGAGTACCTCAGACACGTTTGAATTTTCACCAGGTTAAGTATCTCTAATCCCTCAAAGAGCCATACTTAACCATCTTTGGGCTCAAGTCCATTTCGTATCTCACTTGTTATTATATCGCTATCGAAGCGCTATAGTTGTCGATAATAAGTGTAGAACGAGTTGAAATCAAATTGTCTTCTCTTTGCCCTAATACTACTCATAAATGAATCACCTGCTTTCCTAGAATCGGTCCTTATAGTCTCATAAATCCTGACCTTAGAAATTGAAACCAAAGTAGCAACATTAATCCATGTCTTTGCAGTATAGTGAAAGATCACAAAGAGTAATTGTTGTAGGAATGAGGATATTGTCCTACAGGACTCACACAGTGAGGAAACAGAGATTCATTCTCTCACCTCCTTTACGTGCTAGCTAAACACATGTAATCCTCTCACAACATACTGTTCTATAGCCTTGTTGTGCGAACCTTAGTATAGTCACTCCTAGAGTGCTTGACTTGAACATTTCAAATTGCTCGCTTATCAAAGCGCTACATTTGAAATTTCGCGTACGGTTATCATGTCACGATAGACAAATCTCATTTATATGAGCATATGTCCTATAGTCATGCCGTACGGATCTTAGTTCAGTCGCTTCATAAGCGCCTAACTCGAATTTTCAGATTGCTTGATATCCTAAGCGTCAAACCTGAAACTTCATATCCGACTATTAGCACAAGTTAATATAGATGGTGGGGCATACTATATTCGGTTAATCTAAACTAACCTCATCAATATTTCAATAGCGACGTAATATTTCATTTTGCTCGCTAGTAAGCGCCAATTTATTGCTATCTAAAGCATTAATAGCTCACTACTCGAAGCGCCAATAAATGAATTGTCTCAACCTTGTTCGCATTTTAAAGCGCCAAGGGTGATTGCTCGTGTGAGTGAGTCAATCAACACGTTGACATATATTTAGTGTATGCATATCCAATATGCATAATAACTGTGTGAACTACTAATATATATCATATGTGCTAAAAGAACACAATCATAAGTGAGAACAAATGAATCTCGCATAAATGATAAATGTCTCGAAATAATAATGAATATATCTAATACAAGCCAAATGACGAGTGATATATAAGAAAATAAGAAAGTACATCAAACCCTACGAAACCCTAACGAACTAACATGCATACAAAAAGCATCTTTGGGAATCAACTTCGTCAAGGGATCTGCTACCATAAGGCCAGTGGGCATGTACTCGAATATCACCTCATTATTTGTTATGTTCTCTCTGATGAAGTTCATCCTCAAGTCAATGTGCTTCGTCCTGCCATGATACTTGGGGTCCTTAGTGTAATCTAGGGCCTCCGTTTCCAACGCGACGTTTACCGTTCTGTGTGTTCAACCACCATTTTGGGAGCTACCATGATGGGGTTGTGATGAACTTGAATCCTCCTGAGAGACTCAAATAGATGGTCATCATAAGCTATTTCTTTTCTTTTCCTCAAACATCAGGTAACTTCGTGTTGTAAAACGACATGTTGGTAATGAAAGGTAATGTACTAAGAAAGTCGCCCCTCCAACAAGAAAAGGTATAAATATGGAAACTTCTCTGCTATTTAGATCGGAGAATTTATGGAGGAAATCCGGTTTTAAATTCCCAGAAACCGCACGATTATATAGCCAAAGGGAATACACCGCGCCTAAAATCATCCCAAGCGCTGCTAATGTGGCTACTAAGCTATTTCTTACACTTCATCTTCAACCTTCAGAATCCAAAATTTTCAGAAAACCCATTACACAACCCAAACTTTGGCAAGCCATATCTCATTCAATATTAATCCGATTCATGCATATAATATGTCGTTGGAAAGCTTACAGAACCTACTACGCATACATACCAAAATCACATGAAACATACTACCACACCAAAAGTTATGGATGGTCAAAGAAGGCCATTTGTAAACTAGGGTTCCAAATTAATTTTAAATTACATATCCAATTAAACCCAAATTATACAGATCATATACACTATATACGGGATACAACATACTGCAATATCAGCCCCCAACATTAAGTGTAACTTAGGTTTCCATTGATGATGTTTTTCAAGTTTTTAAACATACATTCATGGCATATTGTGTAAACAGTTTATACATAGCATACGTATGTACATATGATCAATTATACATGCTTTGACACCAATGAAGGAATATTTACTCACATGCTATTACATGTTTACACATAACAGGAGAACCAAAGACATACCGCTTACTGCGTGAAAGCCTTTTAGTGCGTAAAACTCCTGTAATCAAACGTCCTCTGCAACCCAACGATGTCTCCGAACTACGATATGATAACAGAGCCCAAATCCACAGTTCGTAACAACTAGGATTTGGTCTGTGTTGGGGGAGCTCTCTGATAATAGGAGTATACTATCTCTCTATTTTGGGTTTTGGTCAACTGATTCATCGTGATGAACTGAGGAGACGTGAGTATTAAAGGTTGAAGTGGTTGAACCACTTCCCTGCATTTTATCCAACTCCCAGTCACGTAACGTTTAAAATTAAACAGCTTACTGACACTTGATCAATTGGCCAAACTAATAAATAAACCAAATGGGTCGGACCCTCAATGGGCGCCCCATTTGGATACCCAAAATCCAACACATATTCTACTATACTTAACATTTTGAGAACAACAACCCATTTGCTGTTGTTGAGGAACTTGTTCGCGAAGTTGAAATTTCTCACTGGGGCAAACTTCAGATTACAGAACTTTATAAGTTGGCTCATTATGGTGCTCGACTTAAAGTCGTGTTTTCAAGGTTAGGTTGCAACTAATTTCTTAGAATCACATGATTTACTGTCAATCTGCCATTATATCTTAGCCCTTGATTTTACTTACTCTAACTAGTATGGGATTCATTGTCAGTCTAACGCAACTTAGACTGACTAGTTTGGGATAAAAGGTGTTGTTGAGCTGAGGTTAGATAGAACTTTTAGTACTTCCTCTGTTCCCTCTCCCCAATTTAAGCAGTCCCCTTTTTCGGTTGTTTTCAGAGTCTCAGCTGAATTTTAGTGTGCCAAATTATATATATATATATTTATATATATTGTATTTTAAAAATTGTTGATAATATAATAATAATAAAAATATATTCCATGTCTTTGCGACATTTTCTAAAAGCATGTGTATTCTCATGTAAATGTCGTACATGCAAACTATTTTTTTTCTCTTTTTTTTAATCCTCCTGAGGTTTATATGCAATTATATAAATGTGTATATGAATGTTTTGATTATTTTTCCTTCTCATTTTTCTGAATTCTGAATCTCTTCCTTTTGCCAGGATTGAATATGTCTGGTAGTGGGGTCTCTTCATTCAAGCATCTTATTGCAAAGCTACCCCCAGGGGTTCACTCTGTTTACTACCACGATGGAATAGGGAATATTTCATCATCACATTTACGTACAGGAAGGTACATATGATGTCATTATTTTTCTGTTTAGCTGCAGTATAGCACCAATATTTTACATAAGATTTAACATTTTGTAATAAACTTAATCATTTTGTCTTCATAACCATCTGCGGTAATTAATGTTGCAACAGTGGGCGTCATAATCTGAGAAGACACTCTTAAGACATGAATGATGCTCCAACTGTTGGATCCTGAATTTGTAATATGCTGAATGCTACAAGAACAGCTGCTCGGATGCATGAGTTATTTCATTTTCCTAATTTCCTTCTTACTGCTTGCCCCTTTCTCAGCATGTAGATAATCAATTAAGAGAAGTTACATTTCTATGTTCCTTAATTCTTGGTGTGAAGCTAGCTATTTCTTGTCTCTATAATATGACTTGGTGCTTAATATATTGCTTGTAGTCGGAGCTGGATATAGAGCCACGATATGCTTTATTTGGGGGCTGGAAAGCAACATTTGTTATTGGATATGCACTCCCCATTTCAAGACTTCCTTTTTGAGTCGCATGATGGTAGGCGTTACCTGAATTTCAGTTTCAGAAGTCCAATTGCTGACACAGTGGTGGACAAGTTGACCATCAAGGTAGGATACTGCATTGCAAATTTGTTTAGTTTTCTGCCATATAGCTTGTTGGTTGATTTCACAATCAATGAATACGTGCAAGTATACACGGTCAACAAGTAATAAAGTGATGAAGTAAAGTGTCGTACCCACGAGGAATCCTATTCAACAAATCCCAACTACTAGTATTGTATCAATCCAATTTTATTTAAACAACCGAATTTGTGATTTTTCAATTAAAATCTAAATTAAATTAACTAAGCTAGGTTCAACACACATATTTGATTCAGATAATAAAGGCTTAAGAGTATAATATCCCCAATTATGCAATATAAATTAATTATCCAATTTATCCAACTATTACATCCACTCGAGTTGTTAACGGGAATTCAATGTATTTATAAGCCATTTTCCAAGTGATCAAATAAAAATATCTAATTCAATTAATCATGCGATATTCCTATGCAAAATAAAAGATTTAAATTCATTAAGCATCAATTCCCAATTGTTACATGCAGTGAAAAGAGATATCCCTATTCAATTCACAACCCTAGTTATTTATCTCATGTAAATAACCAAGAATACACGCTATCACATTCAGTTCTAACCCTAGATTTCATCTAGAGTAATATAGAAATTATTGGCCAAATAATTAAACAATAAGCATGGAATATGATAGACAACTCATTATGAATAAATAATTAGATTAAAATAAATAATCAATTCATGCGCATAAAAGGTTCCATCGTAGTCTTAAATTAAGAATTTAGTTCATGCTGGAAATTATACCAAAAAATCTCATAAAAAACATCTTAATTAGATTACAGATAGAGAAGAAGAATATAAACTCAATAATGGATCCTTGTATTCAATCTCCAATCTAAATCCTCGAGCGCTCCTCTGAAATCCTTGATCCAATCTCCCGCTTCTGTCTCAAGTTATGTGTCCCTTTTGTTTCACCAATCCTCCTCCTACTTATAGCTCTTTGTTTCTAGTAGTCAGCCCCCTTCAGAATCCTAGTCAGTATAGAAATTCTCCTTCTTTCCTTTTTAACCAAACTCCACGCAACAGACTCTGACGCCCAGCACCCCGGCGTTGGGCTCCTTCTCTAATTGAGCGCCCCGACACTGGAGAGGGGTTGAAAATTACGAAATTGCTATTAATGATGCTGAATTGACCAAATTGCCTCTCCTTTGTCTTGACCTGCAAAATAACAAATAAACAAATAAAAATATCCTAAAATACCTAAAAACAAACAATATATTAAGTCCAATTATACTTGATTCATGGGTATATTACCCACTCATCAAATACCCTCAAACTTAAACTGTTGTTTTTCCTCAAGCAATGCAAACAATTAAAACAGAATGAATGCAACTAACTAACTAACTAACCGAATTAACAACTTAAGCATGAATCAACACAAATACCTCACAATAGCCTCAAAGATCCTTAAACTCAACTCAAATGAATGTTCAAAATCAAACATCAGTTAACTCAAGATATGATCAATTCGATCTATCTCCAACCCACAGTGTGTGTATGCATCAACATATCAATCTTGCCATAATTCAATCAAACTTGAAACTCACACGGCTCAAAGACAGATAAATATAGATATATGACATGTATTACTCCCCCTCTATATATATTGATCGCTTCGTATTTCAAACCCTTTTATTCTATTATTATTATATATATATTTTAGCTCGACCAGTGCAATGTTTAGTTTTCTTAAGCAATCAATGCTACCCACGTAACGAGCTTTCGACCAGCAACTCCCAAACCAGTTGGCTTTAGGGTACTAGGTGTTAAGACACACCTACGGATCTAATAATCCGAATAGCAAAGGCCACAAAACTAAACTCAGCTAAGTGTTTATTAATATTTATTTATTTTAACTTGTGCAATGTTAATCTTTATTAGGCTATTCAAAGTTACCCATGTAGTGAATTTTGGACCGACGACTCCCAAACCAGATGGTTTTAGGGCGCTAAGTGTAGAGACACTCCTAAGGGCGTACTTATTCGAGTAACAGAGGCCACAAAGATAACTTGGTCAAAATTTATTCTTTTTTTATTCTTTTTTTTTAGGGTTAAGTTTAGATGAGCACCTGGGGTTTAAGCGGTTTCCCACTTAACCACCTGTAGTCAGTAAAGCTACATTTAAACTCCCGACTTTTTGAGTTGAAGTGAAAACGTCACCTTCTGTCATAACTTTGTTACTTAAGTTGGATAAAGACTTAATTACCCTCGAATTCACATCAAAATAAAAAAATTTAGAAGAACAAAATGCATACATTTACATCAAATCGAGTAATTCAAGAACTCTTCAAACTAAAACAAAATAAAAAAGAACATGTGTATACCAAATTACCAATCAAAAAACGAAAATAACAACTGAATTTGAACAACGAAATTCTGGGTTTCAACAATGTCACAATTTCATCAACATTCTCCCAAATGGGTCTACAAAATTAGAAGAAAAAGAAGAAGAGGAAATCTTCAGGAACAAATGCAACCAAACAATAAAACAGAAGAAAGATTAGATAAGAACCCATAAATAAAAAAAGAGAGTGAGGAGAGAGAACCGACATTGATGAGCTTTGTAGGGTTGTAGCAGGGGAGTTGGGAGCTGAGAAATTGACAATGAAATTGAAAGGGAATGGAGATTAAGAGTTTCCTTTTGGATCTTTCTGGGGTATCATATGTGGGTATTCTACTAACAAGCCTGGCACTGAGTCTTCTATAACTAGACAGTGAATTATAGTTTTTATGAGTGATGAATTTTCAACAATCATGAATCACTCTTTACTAATTTTTAAGAGAAAAAGGAAAATGTCATAAAGCAGTATTAACAGAGAAAGTGAATAGAGCAATCCATCATTAGAATGGTGAGTGACTGCTGCCACAACTTATAATTAGATTGAAAAGCATCAACAATTAACTGACCAAAAAAAGTGCATAAACCTGAATTGAGACATCATCTTGTTTATTGTTATTATGTCATCTAGGAGTGCTACTAACAACCCTGGCACCAACCCGGTCAAGTTGCTTCACCATAGCAGCAGCCTTCAAATTCCCAAACTCCATAAACGCATGCACCATTTGATCCCCAATTACCTTCCCTCTCTCCAAATCATCTGAAACAGCAACAGCAGTAGGTCCAGCACCACTAATGGTACACCCAAACGCCCCAGCCTGGATAGCAGCCTTCTTCACAGCATCCATCCCAGGAATCAAAGGCGCCCTTTTGGGCTCCACAATCTTGTCTCGATGATAATGCCATCCCCAATACCCTCAAATCCCTTGAAGCCTTTGCTTTGGCGGCGCTGGAACCCAGGCCGCTACTAAGGGGCAAACCCTGAAGGAAGAGAGAGAGGCCAACGGATCGGATGTTTAGCATCTTCATTACAGAGATGGCTCCTGCGCAGTTCCGAGAGGGTTTCGCTAAGCTTTTGGAGAAATTGCATCACGCAAAGTGATATCGGAGATGGAGATCTCACCTGGGTGGACTTGGGGATCAACTTGAGAGAGACGAAGTCCCAGGAGCCGTCGGCCAACGGCACAAGTAGAAGAAGTCGAAGATGGGGTTGGGTTGACTTAGGGATTTAGAATAAGAAGAAGAAGGAACAGATAGGTTACCGGTACATCGTAGTGAAAGATTGGGTCTGGAGACATTCATGAGAGGAGGATTAGGATATTGTTGAGAGTTGAGATTCATAGGAGAAGAATCAGAACACACCATCGCCACAACTTGCGAGTCTTCTGTTCCTTAATTTCATTCTTGAATCTGTGGTTTGAGGAAGAAGGGGCTATTTTGGAGATTTACTAGTTTTTTTTTACTGTTTCAGAACCTACTCACGCGTTTTTGGCATGTGACATACACGCACGGTTAAGTTGGATGAAAAAGGTGACATTTTCACTTCAACTCAAAAAGTCGGGAGTTTAAATGTAGCTTTACTGACTACAGGTGGTTAAGTGGGAAATCGCTTAAACCCCAGGTGGTCATCTGAACTTAACCCTTTTTTTTTTTAATATAAATGGATTTCAAAACACGAAGCTAACTATATTATAGAGGGAGGGTTATATCTATCCTCAGCCAAAATCCTTTCAGTTCGATTAACTCGGGTTACATTCTGTGTTACTCGGACTCGGGTGCGGGTGTCGAGTGCGGGTACGAAGTCGGACACATGAAGTCAAAAAATAGAGGATACGCGGATATGGATCCAAATTTGGACATGGGTGCGGGGATACGGTATATAGACATGCATTTATCATGAAACTTCAGGGGCTGAAGTGCAAAAATATAAAGAAACAGGGGCAGAACTGAAACTACTGAAACTTCAGGGGTTAAAATAGAAGAAAACAAAACTACAGGGACTCATATATAATTTTTCAAGGGCTATTTTGAACTTTTAGAAAACCTTAGGGACTAAATTAAAAAATTATTAAAACTATAGGGTACCTAACTGTAATTTTTCAAGGATATTTCAAAACACAGATCTAATAAACCGATCAGATCGTTGGATAAAAATAAGAAAAAGCCTCGTTGGAGAAGAAGAAAAAGCGGACCACGGTAAGTTTATCGCTCTTTTTTCTTCAGTCTTTTCTCTTTCTTCTTCCTCCTTCCTTGGCTCTTCTTCTCCGATGAATCACCTTCAAAAACAGCCGTATCCGATTTTATGGCCGGATCCCGTATGGATCCCGTACCCGTGTCGTGTCGTGTCGACACGGGTACTTCACCATAAATGGCGAGTCCGAGTAACACATGTTACATTAACATGTTGACGTTGTGCAATAAAAATAGGGTTTTCTTCAATAAACCAAATCAATAAGAACCCCAAGCTACCCTATGCCTTCATTATCCCATTCATTCAAGTTATAACTTAATTCACAATTTTTTTATCATTGGCCAACTAAAGATTTCATGCTTCATCATGCTCAAGGTATGTAAATGTAGATACTATGCAACTAACACATATTCACAGCCTATATGCAACAATCTACTACGAACATGCAACCCTATAATGCAAATGAAAACAACACATGGAAAACTACTGAAATAATCCGGGTCAAATCCCGAGTCTGGAACAAATCTCAAGTCCGAATCGAATCAAATCAAATCTATCAAAATAAGGCATCAAACCACTGGCCCAATAGTATTTTCTTGGGTCATCTTAGCCCACCAGAGGCTTACCCAAAAGATCACGACTTGAATGTACTATTGGTAGTAACTTATTTCTTTATATGCAGACAAAATTTTCCCCTATCTTTCGATGTGGAACTAGGGTAATACAAACTCCCCTACTTAAATTTCTGACGTCTCCGTCAGAACCAATCACACACACGGCCCAAAGATTTTTGCCTCTAGCCATTGTGAGATAATACCGGCTGGCTTTGTGTTCCCACCTTCGGACCTCCATCTCTCTATTGTGGGATAATACCACCAGCTTTCGTGTCCCCACCTCCGGCAACTCGGATGTCCCGACCCGAGCTTTCGAGAGTTAGCTTTGATATCATATGAAACAACCCGGGTCAAATCCCGAGTCCGGAACAAATCTCGGGTCAAATCCCAAGTTCGAATCGAATCAAATCCATCAAAATAAAGCCTCAAACCACTGGCCCAATAGTATCTTCTTGGGTCATCTTAGCCCACCAGAGGTTCACCCAAAAGGTCATGACTTAATGTACTATTGGTAGTAACTTATTTCCTTATATGCAGACAAATTTTTCCCCTATCTTTCGATGTGGAACTGGGGTGTTACAACTATCCCCAAACTTAAATTGATCAATGTCCTCATGCGAAATATATAGCAATTAAAACTGAGGACTTCACTGAGTAGGTCACTCATCGGGCGCAACCTCCTCATCCTCACTCATCTTCTGATCGGAAGGGGGAAACACATGCAAAACAGGAGCAATCGAAAACTGGCTAGGATCTACAGTAGGGTGTAGCCGAGCATACATATTTGTCTGAGCAGTGAAGTAGTCGACAACGAAACCGTATATAATATCTTGACGTTCAGCCAGTCGGACATTTTGGGATTCAATATTATAAAATCAACCATCAATTTCACGCCGAACTGCACCTGGAACTACACCACGAGGGACAACTGACGAGGAACTTGAAGCCGTAGGATTATGAGCTTGTTGTGTATCTGCCTGTGGAATTATAAATCCTAATCCTCAGGGAAGATTGTCACCACCCTTCCACACCCGATACCTCCTTATCATTTAATGGTCTAACACCGGCATAAGGGGTTGAATCATTTCATCTGACTTCCATTTGACCCCAAATTTGGCACAGAGAGCACAAATAAGAGAGGGGTGTGGTAAACCTCCAGTGGTACCCCCTCTCGCAGCCCGCAGGATTGACTGTTGAATGATCAGGCCGACATCCATCTTCTTTCCTTTAATCATAGAATATAGCAACACAGCTCTTTCTTTAGTGACGTCAAGAGTGTCAAACGATTTTCTGAACTTCTGAGAAACTGGTAATGCATCTAACCATTTGACATAACCCATATCTTCCCAGTCATCGTAGTTATTCATCCCAACCAAAGCAACTTCCAACGGATCCTCAAAGTGACTTCCGCTGATTTTGTGATTCACCATCTCCTCCATCACATCAATCCGCAAACATTCACCCTCTTCTTTTGGGAACTTCATTGATTTGAATACGTTAAGGTTACTTCTTGGTCTTCGACTCGCATTGTCAACTCACCTTTTTGTACGTCTATCAAAGTTCTCCCAGTTGCTAAGAATGGACGACCAAGGATGATGGGGATTTCCTTGTCTACCTCACAATCCAAGATAATAAAATCCGTCGGGAAGATGAATTTATCAACCTTTACCAAAACATCTTCCACAATACCCCTTGAATACATAACTGATCTATGTGCCAAGTGCAAACTGATATTTGTTGGTTTTGGTGCTCTTAATCCGAACTGAGTGTAGACTGATAGCAACATTAAATTTATGCTTTCCCCCAAATCACACAACGCTCTTTCCGAAAATTGGTTACTAATCTCACATGGAATAGTAAAACTCACGGGATCTTTCAACTTCGGTGGTAATTTATTCTGTAGAATCGCGTTGCACTCTTCGGTTAACGCTAGTGTCTCGAATTCACTCAATTTCCTTTTCTTAGACAAAACCTCTTTCATGAACTTGGCATAACTAGGCATCTGTTCCAGGGCTTCTGCAAAAGGTATATTGATATGCAGCTTTTTGAAAATATCAAGGAATCTTGAGAACTGCTTGTCTAATTTTGATTTCTGAAATCTTTGTGGATATGGTATAGGAGGCATTACAATGCTTTGTTCAGGTCTTTCTTCTCGACTTCCACATCCTTTTCTTTGCCTGTTTCCGAGACTTCCTCTTCTTCCACAATTACTTTGTCTGTCTTCTCATTACCTCTCACTGTTTCGTGCAACTCTTTTCCACTTCTTAGAGTCACTGCCTTGCATTGTTCATCTCTGCCCGGATTAATCTCGGTGTCACTGGGTAGTGCTCCTTGCGGACGGTTGTTCAAAGCATGAGCTATTTGACCCATATGATTCTCCAAATTCTTGATCAAGACTGCTTGGCCTTTTACATTCATGTCTACCTGGCTTAACAGTTTATCTTGCTCATGCATCCTCTTGTCGATAGCTGCAATAAATTTTGCCAATGCTTCCTCTTAGTTTGTTTTCTTCTCTATCTGCTGTGGAGCCTGATTCTAGAAATCGGGTGGATTTTGCGGTCTAGGAGCTTGCGCTTGGGCTTGATCATTACTCCATGAAAAATCCGGATGATTCCTCCACCTCGGATTGTACGCATTCTGATTCTGATAAGGCTGTGATGGTCTATTATAACTCCCCACGAACTGAGCTGACTCAACATTGATTGCACATTGATCTGTAGAATGACTTCCAACATATAACTCACAAACCATCGCTACTTGAGATACTGATTGTGGGCCCCATGAGTCAATCTTCTTTGTTAATGAGGATACCTGTGCTGCCAAGGCTGTAACCATATCTAGTTCAAGCTTCCTTGGTGTTTTTGGAGGATTAGACCTCGTCATTGGCCACTGATAGTTGTTGTTGGCCATCGTCTCTACAACTAATAAGTCCCATCAAAACTCTTCGCCATGATGGCTCTTTCAGCTGCTGCATCAATACTAGCTCGTGTAGACCAATGCAACCCGTCACAAAATGTTTTAACCTGCATCGACTTTGGAATCCCGTGATGTTGACATTTCCGGAGCAAATCCTTGAACCTTTCCCATGCTTCATATAATGTTTCTGAGTCGAACTGTGCAAAGGTATGAATATCATTCCGTAGTTTTGCCGTCTTTGCTGGTGGGAAGAACTTAGCCAGGAATTTTTGAGCTAAGTTATCCCAAGCTGTGATAGAACCTGGCGGTAAATAGTGTAACCAACTTCGGGCTTTGTCTCACAGTGTAAACGGAAATAACTTCAACCTTATTGCTTCCTCCGTAACATTATTGAATTTAAATGTGTCGCAGACTTCCAAGAAACTTAAGATATGTTCGTTCAGATCATCATTCGAACCACCCCCAAACTGAACTGCATTTTGTAACATCTGAATAGTTCCCGGTTTAATCTCAAAATTGTTCGCATTGATCACCGGCCTCCGAATTCTAGACTAAATGTTTGTCACTGTCGGCATGGCATAATCCCTAAGTGATTTTTGTTCTTCCGCTGCCTTGACTTATGGAATTTCTTCTTCTGCCAATTTTGCTTTCAAGTGTATAACCTCACTAGTCAACCGTAATTTTCGGGACTTTCTCTCAATATCGTCTGCATAAGGCAAAAGTTCCTCTTTACCCCTTGATCTGGCGTGCATACATGGATGAAAAACCTACAAGAAAAAGAAGAATAATAATTAAATAACGTTTAAATTAAGAACGAATTGATTATAACTAATATGGAATTAATATTAAACAAAGAGTCCACGACAATGACGCCAAAAACTTGTTGGTTGATTTCGCAATCAATGAATACGTGCAAGTATACACAGTTAACAAGTAATAAAGTGAAGTAAAGTGTCGTACCCACGAGGAATCCTATTCAACAAATCAAAACTTCTAGTATTGTATCAATCCAATTTTATTTAATCAACCGAATTTTGTGATTTTTCAATTAAAATATAAATTAAATTAACTAAGCTAGGTTCAACACACAGATTTGATTAAGATAATAAAGGCTTAAGACTACAATATCCCCAATTATGCAATATAAATCAATTATCCAATTTATCCAACTATGACATCCACTCAAGTTGTTAACGGGAATTCAATGTATTTATAAGCCATTTTCCAAGTGATCAAATAAAAATATCTAATTCAATTAATCCTGTGATATTCCTATGCAAAATAAAAGAATTAAATTCATTAAGCATCAATTCCCAATTGTTACATGTAGTGAAAAGAGATATCTCTATTCAATTAACAACCCTAGTTATTTATGTCATGCAAATAACCAAGAATACACGCTATCACATTCAGTTCTAACCCTAGATTTCATCTAGAGTAATATAGAAATTATTGGCCAAATAATTAAACAATAAGCATGGAATATGATAGACAACTCATTATGAATAAATAATCAATTCATACGCATAAAAGGTTCCATCGTAGTCTTAAATTAAGAATTTAGTTCATGCTGAAAATTATACCCAAAAATCTCATAAAAAACATCTTAATTAGATTACAAATAGAGAAGAAGAATATAAACTCAATAATGGATCCTTGTCTTCAATCTCCAATCTGAATCCTCGAGCGCTCCACTGAAATCCGTGATCCAATCTCCCGCTTTTGTCTGTCCCTTTTGTTTCACCAATCCTCTTCCTCCTACTTATAGCTCTTTGTTTCTAGTAGTCAGCCCCCTTCAGAATCCTAGCCAGTATAGAAATTCTCCTTCTTTCCTTCTTTTTAACCAAACTCCACGCAACAGACTCTGACGCCCAGCGCCTCGGCGTTAGGCTCCTTCTCTAATTGATCGCCCCGGCGCTGGAGAGGTGCTGAAAATTACGAAACTGCCATTAATGATGCTGAATTTACCAAAATGCCCCTCCTTGGTCTTGACCTGCAAAATAACAAATAAACAAATACAAATATCCTAAAATACCTAAAAACCAACAATATAAGTCCAATTATACTTAATTCATGGGTATATTACCCACTCATCATAGCTCTAGCTTGAGTTGCATGAAGTAATTCCTCAAATCTGAGTAACCATGTTTCAAGCCTCAGTGGAGGCAATTTTTAAAATTTTAATCTTGAAGCTAATTTGACAATATTTCTAATTATCTTGTAGCCTACACGACCTTATTTCTGTAGGATTCGAGGCTTGCTTCCATGCCCCCTCTACCCCGATTCTCTTCTCTTTTAGCAACTCTTGTCAGATAAACTGACGCAGGAAGTATTTTACATTCAGGTAGTGCTGCCAGAGGGATCAAAAAACCCTTCTGCTTTGGTACCTTTTCTAGTGGAACAACATTTAGAGGTAATTTTGGTATATGTCATCTAAACACATGGAACCATCCATTAGTTTTTTTTATATTTTAAATACAATAGTTTTGCCATGTAATTGTGTTTGGGTTTTAATCTGGCCGGTAGGTAATTTTTACCCCAGGTATGGGAATTGGAATATCTCGAGGTTATTCCTCAAGGCCCGTCATTTTTCCCACCCCTTGGGGGTCATGTGTGATTTTTAATTTTTTGTTCTTATACCAATTTTAAAATTCATTTCTAATTTATGTGTGATTATGATTTATTTTGGATATGAATATTTAGTTTTAACCTTTAATTATATTCTTAGTTCAACAAGTTGACCTGAGGGTTGAACTGGTGATCCTTTCACTCAGCTCCCGCGCCAGGTTGATGACCGATCTGGGCTTTAAAATACTGGTTGACACCACTAGTTTAGTTTCAGTGCATCTTACTTCTTTTTTTTTTATAATTTTTTATCGCAATGTTTAATTCATGCTTAACATTAATGACTTACGATTGATTAACATATTGAGTTCTATTACATATTTTCTTTCTTGAGTAGACTATAATTTCCTTGTTTGCCATTTAGAAATGGAATTTATTCATACCTTGATGTCATCGGAAGGACCGTGGTGGTTTTGGAGAAGAAAAATGTAGTTCCTGAGCACAATTCTCCTTTCCAGGTGATTTGCATTTCCATTGTGCAGATAAAATATGTGTTTCCTTTGCATTAGGCAATGTTTGGAGATAAATTTGTTCTTTTAAAAGTTGTTTTATCATGTAAATATATGTTCATATATGTTATATATTTAGAGAGGCTGAAAGGTTAATAAGGAGGAAAAAAGCTTCAAGAGTCGAAAACATGTAATAGATGAGAAGATTGTTGTTGCCAAAGAGGTTATAGAGGATAGGGTGAGGGTCCATACTCCATAGGACCATGAGCTGAATCCTTCTGTCTACATCTCCTCGAACTATAACCTGAAGTAGGTTGAACATGTTTTGTTGAAAACATTGAACCAGAATGTGTTATGTAAAAAAGTTCAAAAAAGACGACTATGAAGAAATATGAATGGAGGGGGAATACATTGTACCATGGCCATTCCAAACAAGTACAAATGCCTTTGTACTTGTTTTAGTGAGATGCTTCTGCCCGGTTGTCATAGGTTACTTTTACTTAACAATGTCTATTTTCTTAGAGATAAGACTTTGCATCCATTCATAGCTCCTTGTCTGAAATTTGTCCAATTACTCGCTTTGGGATTTAGTTTCCACCTTGATATTTCAATTTAGCAGTTATCTTTGGTTTCAAACTGATGTTCATGATCATATAATCTTTCCAGTCCTCGAGTTAGGCTGTAAATTGTTTGATACTTGGGGAATTCTTATCTCTTACCTTTTCCCATGCTAATTATTTCATATCAAGATTATCGTTCTCTCTTTGTTCGTTATATTAGACACAAAAGTTGCCTTCTTTATTGCTTTCTAACTTCTGCATGTCAAAGTGGCTAATTTGACTGAGTGATACCAATGTTGGAATTTGAGCCTAATTTAATATGGGTATCATTAATTAATTTTAATGATCTATATATTAATGTGTTCTACTCCATGAGTAGATTAAATTAAGAATTTGAAAGCTCAAATCCATGGAGTAATGAATGAGATATTAACTAACAAAGATCACATTTGGAAATGATAAAAGGTAATAAATACATGTGGGAAAAATCAAGTCCCACATAGATTAAGAATTAAATATTTTATATGTTTATATACAAGGAAAGTGCTCTTGGGTTTGGGCCCCAAGGGGCACCCCACTTTTGTGGAAGGAAGAAGACCTAGCCAAGGCTAGGTTCGAACCCACACGCGCGCCGCCGCCGTCCGCCCGGCCTGGCTCGTGGCACGTGGGTCTGGTATATAATTTTTTAGACAATTTATTTAAATTTTTTAATTAAAATTTATTTATTTAATTCTATTATCAAAATTGTGTCGTTTTGAAGTTGTATTTATTATATTATCAAAACTGTGTCGTTTTGAAAAGCAGTATTATCAAAATTGTGTCGTTTTGAGGAAGCGGTATCTGTAAGGTTGAACGGGCGGCCCTAAACTACGTCGTTTTGTTGCGCCTTTTCTTCTAAGCCTAAAACTATGTAGTTTTGGTTCTGCTAACGCTTAAACTACGTCGTTTTAATAGACCGAATAGATGCGCCTATTCTGCAAATAGTCAAAACTACGTCGTTTTGACCAATAGATACAAATAATACCTCTTCAAGAGGCACCCCGGGGTGATGTGCCCATCCGAAGGGTCACCAACCCTCCTATAAATAGATAGGAGGGGGCAGCCTTCATTTCCATCCATTTCTCAAGCATTCTAGTCTAATAAAGCATTCTATTATATAGTTTCTTCATCAGTTTCCTTAGTAAATTTGAGAGAGAGTTAGAGCATTTCTTTTGGTTTGAAGTTTATACTTTTAGTAATGTTGCTAAAGTGTACGATGTCATTGTATCATAAGAGACAATTGCTATCAACTCTAAGCACCATACGGAGGGCATAATTGTCTTAAGGACATAGTACCAAGTACTAGCCTTGACAAATATTTTTCTACAGTTCTGCTTAATTAAGATAAGTCAATATATATATAATTTCCTTTAAGGTATACTAACAATCTTAAGACAATTACTATCTATATATATATATATATTTGCAAGAAATATGGATACCAATTCTGATACTATAATTGGTTCTTCTTCTACACCTTCTATACCAAATGTTCCTGTGAACCATGGTGAAAAACCAGAAAACTTCAATGGAACAGAATTTAAAAGATGGCAACAAAAGATGTTTTATCTCAAAACTTTGAACTTCGCGAGGTTTCTTCACGAAGATTCTCCTGTGCTCAAAGAAGATGAAACAGACAGGCAAGTTGTTGTCGCAATAGATGCATGGAAACATGCAGATTTTTTGTGCCGAAATTATATCCTT
Source organism: Panax ginseng (assembly GCA_020205605.1). Taxonomy (NCBI): domain Eukaryota; kingdom Viridiplantae; phylum Streptophyta; class Magnoliopsida; order Apiales; family Araliaceae; genus Panax; species Panax ginseng. Next base: position 29,838,012 of record CM035136.1, on the reverse strand, counting down.
AATGGATTGGATAACACATTATACAATGTGTATAGTTCTCTCAAAACTGCAAGGGAATTATGGGATTCCTTGGATAAAAAGTATAAAACAGAAGATGTTGGCACGAAGAAATTCGTAGTTGGCAGATTTTTGGACTACAAGATGGTGGATTCTAAGGCGGTCATCAACCAAGTCCAAGAATTACAAGTAATCCTGAAATACATGCAGAAGGTATGTCATTAAGTGAATCTTTCCAAGTTGCTGCTATTATTGAAAAACTACCACCAATGTGGAAAGATTTTAAAAATTATCTCAAGCATAAACGCAAAGAGATGAAACCTGAAGACTTAATCGTAAGATTAAGGATTGAAGAGGACAACCGTGCTTCTGAAAAGAAAACTGGAAGGACCTTTGTAGAGTATAAAGCAAACGTGGTGGAACAAGGTTCGAAGTCCAAAAAGAGGAAATTCTCTGGTAATGGGCCTCAGCAGGGAACAAATAAAAAGTTCCAAAGCAAATGCTACATCTGTGACAAGCCCGGACATAGGGCAAAGGATTGTCGAAAACGCAAAGACCAGAACAAGAAGTTTGCAAAAGCCAATGTAACGGAAGTTGATAGTCTTCTTCAAGATATTTCTGAAATGAACCTTTCAGCGGGTGTTTCATAAATAAATATGGTGGAGAATCCAAGAGAATGGTGGGTGGATACTGGAGCAACCCGCCACGTGTGTTCTGACAGGAAGATGTTCTCCAAATATCAAGAAATTGAGAATGGAGAACATCTATACATGGAATGTTTGCCAAAATGTGAGATTAACTCTAATCATAAATGTGAAATTTGCGTTGAGGCAAAACTTAGAAAATCTTCTTTTAAATCAATTGAAAGAAGTACAGAACCTCTTGAATTAATACACACTGATATTTTTGATTTACAATATATACAGATAAGAGGAGGTAAGAAATACTTTATCATTTTTATAGATGATTGTACAAGATATTGTTATGTTTACTTATTGAGAAGTAAAGATGAGGCTTTGGAAATGTTTAAACATTACAAAAATGAGGTTGAAAATCAACTTGATAAAAAGATCAAGATAGTTAGAAGTGATAGAGGTGGGGAATATGAATTTCCATTTGTTGAAATTTGTTCACAACATGGTATAATACACCAAACAACTGCACCTTATTCACCACAACAAAATGGTATTGCAGAAAGAAAGAATAGAACTTTAAAAGAAATGATGAATGCATTGTTATTAAGTTCTGGACTACTTCAGAATTTGTGGGGGGAAGCAATTCTTTCAGCAAATTATATTCTCAACCGAATACCTCAAAAGAAGTAATGTTACACCCTTTGAATTATGGAAAGGACGTAAGCCTTCTTATAAACACTTAAAAGTGTTGGGGTGTTTAGCAAAAGTAATGGTTCCTCCACCCAAAAAGGTGAAAATAGGACCGAAAACAATAGATTGTATATTCATTGGTTATGCTAATAATAGCAGTGCATATAGATTTTTGGTTAATAAATCAAAAATAGAGGAAATACATGAAAATATGATTATTGAGTCAAAAGATGCTGAATTCTTTGAAACAGTATTTCCTAATAAAAAGGAACAAGAGCTAAGTTCTAACGAACAAGAAATAAGTTCAAATAAAAGAACTTATGATACTATTAATGACAGTAATCATGGTTTAGAAGATATTGATGAACCTAGACGTAGTAAACGTGCTAGAAAATCAAAATTTTTTGGTCCGGATTTTCTATCCTATTTGTTAGAAAATGAGCCTCAAACTTATAAAGAAGCAATATCGAGTCCTGAAGCTCCATATTGGAAAGAGGCTATAAATAGTGAAGTAGAATCCATTTTGCATAATCATACGTGGGAATTAGTAGATCTCCCACCAGGCTCTAAACCTCTTGGATATAAGTGGATATTCATGAAGAAAATGAAAGCAGATGGATCTATAGACAAATATAAAACAAGACTTGTAATCAAAGGATATAGGCAAAAGGAGGGTTTAAATTATTTTGATACTTATTCTCCTGTGACAAGAATATCCTCGATTAGGATGTTAATAGCCATTGCAGCTATATATAATTTAGAAATACATCAAATGGATGTAAAAACAGCTTTCTTGAATGGAGATTTAGAAGAAGAAATCTACATGGAACAACCAGAAGGAATTATTGTTCCAGGACAATAAAAGAAAGTTTGTCGGCTTGTAAAGTCTCTTTATGGATTAAAACAAGCACCTAAACAATGACATGAAAAATTTGATAATGCAATGTTATCAAATGGTTTCAAAATATATGAGTGTGACAAATGTGTGTATGTCAATCAAGGACACTAAGAATGGGTATGTTATTATTTGTCTTTATGTAGATGATATGTTCATTATGGGTAGTAATAATGAAATCATTAAAACTACTAAAAAAATGTTAAATAATATGTTTGACATGAAAGACATGGGTGTTGCTGATGTAATTTTAGGAATTAAAATTTCTAAAACATCGAATGGGTTAGTCTTATCACAATCACATTATATTGAGAAAATACTAAGGAAATTCAATCAAAATGATTGTAATCCTGTGGGAACACCGGTAGATATAAATCTACACTTGTCTAAAAATAAAGGAGAGAGCATATCACAACCTGAGTATGCACAAATAATTGGAAGCCTTATGTACTTAATGAATTGTACACGTCCTGACATAGCACAAGTTGTCAATAAATTGAGTAGATTTACAAGCAATCCAGTACAAGATCATTGGAAAGCGATTATAAGAGTTTTAAGGTATTTAAAATACACTCAAAATTTTGGATTGCATTACTCAAGATATCCAGAAGACTTGAAGGATCTTGTGATGCTAATTGGATATCCGATACAAAAGACTCTAAATCCACAAGTGGTTTTGTGTTTACACTAGGTGGAGGAGCAAAGATCATGGAAATCTTCTAAGCAGATATGCATTGCTCGATCTACGATGGAATGAGTTTATTGCATTGGATAATTTGGAGAAGAAAAGTTGAATGGCTTCGTAATTTTTTAGAAGATATTCTATGTGGCCTAAACACTGTGTCGCTTTATTTGTATCCATTGTGATAGTCAATCAAAGATTGGAAGGGCACAGAGTCACACGTGTATAATGGTAAATCTAGACATATTCGTCGTAGACACAATACCATAAAACAGTTGCTCTCTAACGGCATTATGTGTATTGAGTACATAAAGTCGAAAGAAAATATAGCGGATCCGTTGACTAAAGGTTTGACTAGAGAGCAAGTAAAAATAACTTCGTGGGGAATGGGTTTAAAGCCTATAAACAAGGATCGTCATGATGGAACCCAACCTAGTTGACTGGAGATCTCAAGATCTAGGTTCAAAGGGACAACTAAATTGTGAATGATTCAACCAAATCACTATGAAGAAATTAATTTCTTCTGCTCATTCCTATGATACGAGATAGTGATACCTGCAGCGGTTACAGGATAAGCTATGCTTTTAATGATTCTTAAATCTTGATAAACATGTGGAGTATGGCAAGATACTCTTATTAAGAATCACCTATGTGAGTGTGAACTGGGCCAATTCTATGAGAATGATAAGGCTATACTTCTCTAAAGCACTCATAAATCCGGGATTGTTCGGGGCCAAAATGAACAAAATCATGAGAACCAAATAATGTCTAGAAAGATTCTGTGTGAATTACTATTGTCTCGATTTACACAAACGATTGGATAGTTCAAGACATCACGTTCACTGGACAACCAGTAAACCCGATAGTCTTTCACAAGGGAATGTTCAAAGCCAAAAGCTACCTATCTCGATACAGATGATTTCTAATTATGTCTCTCTCAGAGTCTGCATAACATTTGCATAAGGCTGGCAGTCAATATCATTCATGTGGGGGATTGTTGGAATTTGAGCCTAATTTAATATGAGTATCATTAATTAATTTTAATGATTCTATATATTAATGTGTTCTACTCCATGAGTAGAATAAATTAAGTATTTGAAAGCTCAAATCTATGGAGTAATGATATTAACTCCCAAAGATCACACTTGAAAATGATAAAAGGTAATAAATACTTGTGGGAAAAATCAAGTCGCACATAGATTAAGAATTAAATATTTTATATGTTTATATCTGAGGAAAGTCTTTATTGGGTTTGGGCCCCGAGGGCACCTATTTTTGTGGAAGGGAGAGGACTAGCAAGGCTAGAGTTCGAACCAACATCTTGTGGCCTTACATGCATGGCCGTCCGTCCGGCTTTGGCTCGGGCTCGTGGAGTGGGGTCTGATATATAATTTTTTAGACAAAATTTATTTAAATTTTTTAATTTAAATTTTATTTATTTAATTCTATTATCAAAACTGTGTCGTTTTGAAGCTGTATTTATTATATTATCAAAACTGTGTCGTTTTGAGAAGCGGTATTATCAAAACTGTGTTGTTTTGAGGAAGCGGTATTTGTAAGGTTGAACGGGCGGCCCTAAACTACGTCGTTTTGTCGCGCCTTTTCTTCTAAGCCTAAAACTACGTAGTTTTGATTCTGCTAACGCTTAAACTACGTCGTTTTAATATACCGAATAGATGCGCCTATTCTGCAAATGGTCAAAACTACGTCGTTTTGACCAACAGATACAAATAATACCTCTTCAAGAGGCACCCCATGCCTTTTCAGGGGTGATGTGCCCATCCGAAGGGTCACCAACCCTCCTATAAATAGATAGGAGGGGACAGCCTTCATTTCCATCCATTTCTCAAGCATTCTAGTATATAGTTTCTTCATCAGTTGCCTTAGTAAATTTGAGGGATAAATCAACTTTTGGTTCCTGTACTGGGACACGACTTACAATTTGGTACCCGAAGTGAAAAAAATTACAAACTGGTGATTGTACTCGAAAAATGTTACACTCCGTTAAACAGTAGGGACATGACTTACAATTTAGTACCCGAAGTGAAAAAAGCTACAAACTGGTGATTGTACTTGAAAAATGTTGTAATTTGGTGCTTGTACTTTCAAATTTTTAAATAATCGTTAAAATTGATCCAACGGGGGAGACAAACATACATAGAGAGAAACAAAGTCGACGCGAAGAAGATCCTCGATGTTTTGTTCCATCTTTCCTTGCCTCTCACATTCGCACCATTGCTCCACAATGGCACCGACTTGGGAACTCTGGTGTAATCCATTCATTTTTGTTGCATGAACTACAATCTTTTTCCCTGATTTCATTTACGATTCCACTCCAAGACGAGTTCATCCTTTCAATTAAACATTGAAAACACTTTAATAAATATATGGAATATATGGGAACCAGTAATCAATGGAGAATCGAGACAAGAAGAATGAGAGAAGAAGAAGGACAGAAGAAGAGAACCCTAATTTTCAAACAGAATAAAGATGAAACCCTACTGTTTAACGGAGTTTAACATTTTTCGAGTACAATCACCAATTTGTAACTTTTTTCACTTCGGGTACCAAATTGTAAGTCGTGTCCCTACTGTTTAACGGAGTGTAACATTTTTCGAGTACAATCACCAGTTTGTAACTTTTTTTCACTTCGAGTACCAAATTGTAAGTCGTGTCCCAGTACAGGTACCAAAAATTGATTTATCCCGTAAATTTGAGAGAGAGTTAGAGCATTTCTTTTGGTTCGAAGTGTATACTTTTAGTAGTGCTGCTAAAGTATACGTTGTCATTGTATCCTGGGAGATAAGTGCTATCAACTCTAAGCACCATATGGAGGGCATAATTGTCTTAAGGACATAGTACCAAGTAGTAGCCTTGACAAATATTTTTCTACAGTTCTGCTTAATTAAGATAAGTCAATATATATATAATTTCCTTTAAGTTATACTAACAAATAAAACTCTCAGACTTCATTTATTCATCCCAATAAGATATCACCATATTTTTCCACATTTGCCATAAAAGCTTTGTGTAGTTCATAGTCGATATTAACTCTTTTCCCTATTCTCAAATCTTCTTGTTCGCAGGTTTACTATGACTTCCTTCCGATTTTCATGCTTGCAGAGCCATTTATGTTGGTATCAGTATTTTGTCCTACTGTTCGTTGCTTCTTTAGCTTACTTGCACATGGATATTTCAATACGCAAGTAAGAGACGGCTCCAGGATTTTCAAAGGTATTACCAGTGCAAAACAGAGTTGCTGCACCCACACTTTAACTTTTGTTTCTTGTTTATGTGATTCAAATGCATGTAAATGTCAACAAGGGATGAAGAATTTTTTATTGCTCTTCATATTGAAGTGAAATGAGAGTTTAAAAAAAAAAACATACTTGAAACATCTCTCTTTTTCGTATTTTTAAAAATAAAACACTTGGGAAGAAATTTTACGAGTTCTTCAAACTCTGAAGAGAAAATGGAAATAAATTGATTGGGAATTCTGTATAATTAGGTGGCTTTTCCTTTCTAAATTTTGATTGTGCATTTATTTCTATTGTAAAACAGATGTTTTATGAATATATCTTTAATTTTGAAACTGAAACAAACATTTGCTACCTGCCCCCTATGATTAGGCATTGATGGAAATCATATTTACCCATATATATGGCTTCTTGCCTAAGCATAAGGTTGTAAAGCAATGGGACAAAGCTGGCATATGGTTGCATTAGAGCTGCATGCCTGCTTCTTTAGCATCATGAATGGGTGAGGAATATGGTGGTTTCACCAAGTAAAAAGGTTAAAGGGTATCTGAGCCAGATAAGCACCACATTGATTTGAGCATATTTTTGAAAGGAATGACTTGAGAAGTCAAATAGAATTTGACGGATTCATTTAGCATGAAGTTTAATTTTTGGTAAGTTGGTCAATTGGTCAGTACTCTATTGACCAATTGACCAACTTACCCAAAAATAAACTTCGTGCTAACCACTTCCGAATTTGACAACTCCTGCACAAGTCACTTGAGTTTCTGTCCTACCCAATAATAGAAAAGTAATTAATTTTTTTTTCCTTTCAAATTGTTGGTTTTAAAGATTTCTTTGTTTATAGCTATAATATAATAAAAATAAATTAACTATTGTGAATTAACAAATACTCCATTTAGAGATATATTTTTGTTGTTTAGTTCATTGAAAAAATAAACACATGTTTTTATTTTTAAGTTATAGAATGAAAATAAGTTATTTACATATCATTACTTATATTCTAAGTTAATCGAGTATTAATATTATTAAAGATATGTTTCACAGTTTTATTTTATTTTATTTTATATAAAAACTTCTTTAATTTTGAGATGTTGTCCTGCAAGTTATCTTTCTTTAGTTTCAAAGATAAAAGTTACTTTTCTTTAAAATCTAATTCAACTCATGAAGTATTGACAATTACCATGTTGCCCTTCTATGCAATGTAAAACCATGTTTCCACTAGCATTTATCCTTTCATTATGCTCATGTAAAAGTTTATTCTTTAATATTTATAGTATAATTTATTAAAACTTTTATCTACCAACTGTAATGTGTCAAAGAAGAAAATAATAATTAAATTGCAATCATGAACAATTTTTTTTTTTTTTTGAAAACTCCCACTTTAATTCGATATCAATATAAATATAATGAATGATATCATCAATGTCAACAATATCCGAAGTTAGATAAACTTTACAATTTTATAAGATTCGTAATAAAAAGAAAACAAAATTCTAAAGTAAAAGAGAATATTTTTTTTACAATAAAAGATAAAAAAAATTTCACAACACGAAAAAAATCACAAATTCAAATATAATCAAACTTGGCATAAAAAATAAATAAATATAATAAATGTAGAATAATTAAACATAAGGAGCAAAGTATTAAAAGTTGATTCCACTCTTTACCTATCATCATAAAACTAAACCAAATGACTAACCTTGTATTTTGTTAGGGAAAATCAGATTATTGATTTTTTACAAAATAGGGGAGTAAAATAATAAAAATAGGAAACCTTAAGGGCACTTTCGTAAAATAACAATGTATATTTATCAGACACCATTCCTGTTTTACATTTAAATCGGAGAGAGGGAGAGAGGGAGAGAGGGAGAGAGAGAATTTCTGACGTCGCCGGAAAATCCAAACGCCACTTGAATTCTGCAAATAGATTCTCTGATTCCCTTTTGTGGAATCAGAGGATCATCTCTTCTCTCATCTTCACTATTAGTTTCTGTATACGATACGATATTATATGTATATGTATATGCATTGTAATATATACATATAATAATAAGGCAACCTTCTTGGCTCTTTTGAAGGTTTTTTATAAATTCAAAAAATATCGCGTTTGAAGGTATTTATTTGAATAATAATTTGGGGAATCAGGAAAAAAGAGGGTATTCGTTTGAAATCTGAAATGGGTGTCCTAAAATCTGATGGGAAAATGGAGGGTTGGCTTTATCTCATTCGTTTCAACCGATTTGGGCTACAATATTCACGTAAAAGGTACTTCATTCTTGAAGGAAATTATCTGAAGAGCTTCAAATCAATACCCACTTCAGACAAAGAGGTACATTGTTCATACCCATATGGATTTTTTTTAATATATATTTCTTATGACTTTCCATTTCTGTATGTTTGGGTTTTGATTCTGTAAACTTTGAGTTACTTGACATGTGATTTTCTTTGTTCTTTTCCAACATTTGGATTTTTTTTTTTGTTTATTTTAGCTTTAGTTTTTTTAACAAATAATTTATTGGGTGTTCTTCTTCGTTAAACAAATCACAATGCTGGTGAATCTTGGTCCTTTTGTTGGTGTGATTATGTTGTTTGAGCATTAATTAATTATCATACATTCAACTTATTACTTTGGGTTCTGGTTTATTGGTTTTGTTGCCTTTTAATTATCCTTGTAGTGGGACAAGGGTGGATATGGCAATATATTATAAAATAAATTAGCACTTACGTTTTCACATGATCATGGGCTGATTTTTTTTTTTTAATTTTATTAAGGAATGAACTTAAAATTTAGGTTTTTTAGTACAATAAAGATTATTACTAGACAAGTCAAAATTCAAATCTCATTGTTGATTGTTTAACAGATATAATACTTAATTAAATGCATAATTTTGCTTTCTGGTTTAGTAAAATACCGTCAGCAACATGTTGTACCATAGCATAAGGAACGGAAGCTGTCAACTGGGAGGCAAGGACAATATCACTAACTGGAAAACACAACTTGGGTACATGTCCTGTAGTACATTTGGTACAAATCTCTCTTATCATATTCCACCAAATGTTAACTTGAATGGGACAGGACCATCAGCTTAAAATATTTAATGCCATTCAAGTGTACATGTAGTTAAACATGATTAGATGGTTGATAACATATGTAACGAAGAGTACATGATAAAGTTAAGCCCGAAAACGAATAAAAGGATATCATTTTTATTTTGTGAGACCCACAGGCGCACAAGTACTCTATATTAAAATTTTCTTGCTAGTTCTTGGAAAGTTCCAAACAGTGTTCATCATCTAGGTTCCTACTCCTGAACTTCTTATAGTACTCTGCATAAGTATAGCTCCTGTAAACGGCTAGAGGTCCATCTTCAACGCATTCCATCAAAGCACTTATCATGGCACAATCATATGGCTAGAAGAAAGAAAATATGGATAGCATTGCATTGTAAGAATGTACAGTGGCTTGGTGAAATGAACTTATATTTCCCATTATTCGATGCCTACAAAATATTCACATTTTGTTAAAGTTCCCTTGCTTTTAACAGAATTTTTTAAAAATCATGGTTTGTGGGTTATAGAAAGAAAGAATGAACATAGGTTTAGAGGAATTGATTCGTTTAGGGCAATGGTATTAATAGCGGAAAGGAGGAGCAATTCTCTAAATTAGAAGAAAGAGAAGGGCAAAAGTGGGGAAACCAGATGACAGAAGCTACACAAATTAAATAAACAGAGGTACAGAGATCTAGAAAGAGAAGAATGTGGGCATTTATAAAAGGAACAAAACCAAGACACAGTGGCTCGCTTTTTATTCTTTTGTGACAGGAGGGAACCAGAGGGAAAGAAAAAAGAAAAGAGGACAAAGTAAGACAAAGAAAGAAAGGAAAAGATAGGGATTGCACTGGAGTTGCTATATAATTTTTTCCCAAAATTCCAGCTATGGAATCTGTGGTAGATCAGCTCCTACAGAGGAATGATACTGTCTGTTCTGCCTCATTTATCCAATATGCTGCCTATCATTTTCCATTCAATGATATTTGCTATATCAAACAGTTCATCTGAATATAAAGTGTGTTAGCTCTTTAAACTTCGACACACTTGCTCTGTTTCTGAAAGTGGACACTTGCTAAAAGATTGTGCAAGTTAAAGAAGTCATAGCCTTTGTTGGAAGAATGTACATAAAATAAATAAAAATAGTTCAAGAATGCATATGTGGAAGTTAGTTTCCATCAATTCGCATTGGGACGTGCCTTCGCACTTGTCACTGAATGAATCATTATAACAAGTATGGATGGGATTTAACTTCATATCCTGGAATTCTTATTCATGCCAAGGTTATGATGAACTCTTTATTGTGGTCTTATACAGGAGGAAACACTTTCATCTTGTTACCCTGTATTAATATAATAATTTAAGAAGCAGCTCATCACTCATGACATTGAATTTGGAACACTGTTACGCTTGTAAAGTACTTTAGGAAACCGATTGGTGAGGACCAGTTGATTACAGCCTATGCACTGGTGTCACACAGTAGACATAGCTAAGCTTTTGAGAAGTACAGACTGTACCATTTGATGAAGGTTTAATCTGGGCATTGCAAGAAAGGCTGTTGAGAGGCCACAAAAGAACAGCGGTTGCAAGTAAAATATTTAGTAGATTTGTACACCTTTAATGTTCATAGTATCATGTGAAAAAAGAAGTGTTAAATAGGCATCTGATAATGAGAATTTTATAGTAGTACTACTGCCCAAGCTACCTGACAAATGTTTTAATATATGTGGGAAAAACATACAGTATAAAAAATCAAAATAGTAAAATTTTGAGTGTTTAAAAACTTGGAAGCAGTTTGGACTTATTGAATTAGGATTCCTAATCATAAATTGTTTAGAAGATTTATTGAATAAGAGTAAGAAGTTTTTAAAAGCTTGGACTTCCAATCTCCCTATGTCATACTGCGGTTAATAGATAAATTAACTTAGATTCTTAATGTTAATATTTAAAAGATTTATTGAATAAGGATTCTTTTTTCGTGTTTCTTTTTTTGGCGCTGACGGGAGTTTTTAAAAACTTGGACTCCCAATTTCTCTACGTAATTACTGTGGTTAGTAGATGTATTCAATTAGGATTCTTGTTGATGTCCCTCTGTAATTTCTGCTGTTAAAAAATTGGGTTGACACAACATGAACATACTAAAATTTAGGACAAAAAAGTGGTCTTTGTTTATATACACTAGTTTATGTGACACACATTATGTGTGTGCAATTAAAAAAAAATTAAAATATTTAAATTAAACTTAAATATGGATGAGAAAAGATAGGAGAGAAAGTTGGGATAGAAAATGAGAGAGAGAAAATAAGGTTGTTATTGATCTATTGTGACAAAGCCTCAAGAAATAACCACCCCACTCCCCCTCTCCCTTTATAATATATATATATATATATATATATGTATATATATATAGGAATACTAATCCTGTCCATTCAGGATCTTTGTTGACATGGACTAAATGTATATCTTTCTACATGTACATAGCTTCAAGCTAAACAAATATTTTCTGTAGTGCATGTGAACTGGCCGGGAGTTTTGTGACAACTTACATGTAATTTATTTTTTTGCCAGAAATGTGTCCCTGCTAACCTGTATGGATGATTACCAATTACACGAATTCTGTTTTTCTTGTCAGGAGCCAGCAAGAAGTGCTACAATAGACTCCTGCATTCGGATCACAGACAATGGAAGAGAGAGCTCTTACAGAAAAGTATATAGATGATGATATAATTCTTTGCACAATGCACATGAATCTAGACCGTTTTGATGGTTCTGCAAGATTAATACTCATCCTCCTTTTCATTTCTTTTTTTGATATTGTACAATTACTTTTTTCAACTTCCAGGTATTCTTCATCTTCACCCTGCACAATACTTCTAATCACAATGATTACCTTAAGGTGCGTCAATTTTCTTGTGAAGATTATTAATTTTCACTGGATAATATTCAGTACATAACACTTGGAACTTTGTATTTTAAAGTTTGGAGCATCCAGTCCAGAAGAAGCAGAAAGATGGATTCATTCCTTACAGGAAGCTGCTCTAAACCTTGTGTCTTGTTCAAAGAGAAACTGGCAACCTTTTAGGTAAATCATATGTAGCCCAGCATAGTTATTTTGAAATTTTGTTTTCTGTTTAAATTCCTTGTAATCTCCCTTTCTTGTAGTTTTTGGTTTTAGATGCTTTTATTTTTCCCTCTTATAGTAATGTCCTAAATATAGATTTTTAGGAAATAAAAAATGGGTATTTACAACTTGTACAAATGTTAGGTTATGATGCCCATCGCCTATCCATGGAGACACGCAAGAGTGGGTGTCTTGATTGGTTTACCTCAACATGCACACAAAACATGTTTGTCATAACTATCAACTTGTTCGTACAATCTCTATCAATATTCTTACAAATTGGCAAAACATGGAGTTGCATGGTAATTAACATTCTATGAATCAGAGTTAACTCGTATAAATCTTCAGGAAAGTCATCTAACATATATTCCCTGAATTTAACTTCATTTTTATCAATCGGCCTTCATTTTTCTGTAAAGTTAATCTGAATCGGATCCAAATTTGTAGTCATGCTGAGTTGTCTAGGTTTAAAAAGCTCTACATGAATTTAACTTCAGTCTTGTCAATTGTCCTTCGTTTTCTTGAAAGTATATCTGATCTATATCCCTAATTATTTGCAGAGCTTTTGATGGACTGTGTGTTTTGAAGAGATCGTCCCGTGAAAGCTCCATAGACTGGACATCTTCTGCATCAATGAATGTAGATGCAATTACCTCTGACGTTATTGATCCTTCACCATGGAAAATATTTGATTGTCAAAATGGTATGATTAGGTTCCTTGGTTGCTTTTCAGGTGGATGAGTACATATATATTCATCTTTTGTTCACTTACACAGGTTTACGACTATTCAAAGAATCAAAAGACAAAGATTCTAGTGGAAAAGTAGGTTTTTTGTAATTTTGTTTTTATTTGTAAGTATTCAATGTGTTAAATGTTTTGTTTCTAAAGTGTATATGTTGCTATCCTCAGCGTTGGGATAATCACCCATCAATCATGGCTGTCGGTGTGGTTGGTGGAACTTCAGAGGCCATTTTTCGAACTCTAATGTCTATTGGTCCCTCAAGATCAGAGTAAGATTGCTGGAATATTTCCCATACAGTGATTCATTTTTTACCAACAAATCATAGTATCATAAAGAATATAATGACAGCATAGTTATTACATCAAAAAGAAAAAAAAATCATAAATACATCTACAATAATGAAACAACTTCATTATGAATCCATTCCATTTTGGTACTTGGAATATGAGGGCTTTAAATAAGAGTCCTAAGCAGGACCAGTCGATCTCACAGGCAGGCAGTCTTATACGATTACGCTCACGAGCAGCTTAAAAGAGCCCTACGAGGCCTCTCTTAAGCTTCTATAGTGTTATACCTTATAGGGTCGTTAACATTCGTTTAAGGCCTCTTATTTGTATAGGACTTGGATAAAGAAGATAGGGAGGGTATGTCTCACTCGTCAATCGGAAAGAGGGCCAAGACTGTAGAATGCAACTGTAAACTAGTTCAAAGTTCAATTTACTGATTTGGATTAATGATTGAAAGTTGAAGGCTGTTTTATATCTCCTAGAGATGCCTCTGTTGTAAGTCCTTCAGATAGGCAGGTTAAGGGAAACTAGAGGTGTCCATTTTGTTAATTTGCAAGATTTATGTTAAACCTGCAAAACTGCTCAATTCCATTTGCTTGATGCAATTTGTAGTTGGATGCTGGACAACAGTGACCTTCCTCCAACTTATTTATCTTAATAATGTTTTGTTCTTGGAACTTTATGTTGTGCTTTAATCATAGTATACCCCTTTTTGATTACATGCCCAACAATGAAAGTCTACAAACATTGAGTTTGGAAAAAAGTGTTTTTAGACTTTGCTGCCTCACTCTAGGCCCACCTCAATAAGCAGCCTTTACCAGCAATCCTCTTTCCACCTTCCTGTAATAATTATTTTTGCTAAGAATTTGTTTTCCCCAAATATATCCAAAAACAACTCCTTTTGGAGGAGAGAAGAATTCAAACTTCAGCCCCATGTTTCTTTTTTCTTTCCGATTGAGATAGGTACAAAAGGCAATCTAAGTAGGATAAGACTGAGGATTGACTTCAGGGGTAGAGAAGGGATGTAGCACAGGGTCCATGTTTAATATACCTAGTATAGGTTGGAATTTAATGTTCTGCATATCTTTTCAAGGAAAAGGCATATAAGATTCTGAAAGGAACCCAAAACTTGGTGGACGTAATCCCAAAAATATGTGCAGTACAATCTGTCTGGCCCGTCTATGAACTTGACATAGAAAGTGTTAGATAAGAGATTAGACAGAGATAGGTTAGGTTTTAGGGATAATTTGGGAGGAAGAAGGAAGAAACTAGTGTTCTCAACTTAGTTTCAGTTCGAGTGGAAGAAGAGGGATAGAAGAGAGCTTCAACAAGATTCTCATATTTATTCATATCATCATTCTCTGCTGATTACAAAAGCATTTCCTCTATTTATAGAAAAACTGAAGAAGTGACTTGCAGAAAAATAAAGCTATATTACTTTCTTATCCTGCACCATATTCTGATTAACTTCACAGAAATAAAACTTCCACTAGAATATACTATATGATGCCAACTGCCTATAGTACCCTTGCCTGGCACAATCTAATAAAATAATAATTATACAAAAAATATGGATTTCAACGAAGGTAGTACCATTACATAATAGGAAAAGAATACATAAGAAAGGGTAAAAGCTCTTGCTTCACAAGAATATGCTGCTAGAATCAAATTCCCTAAGCAAATCTACCACTCTCATTGGGGTAGTTATGAAGCTTCTTTTAAGCTTAAGCATACCTTTTCTTTCTTTGTTCCAACTTCCAAGGAGCATAGGGTTGGGCTTTAATTATACTCCTAATTTCCAAGCGCAACCAATGACAAAGAAAGATTTAAAAATGCAGCATGGCTTCCCCCAAATTCAGACCTGTTAAAATTAAACCCTCTGATGTCGTGGAAAAAAGTGATTTCCTTTTTCATGTAGTGTTACTTTATTGAGAAATGTGTACCTATATTCTAGCTCATTAGGGCGTGTTGAAACCTGTGTCTCTTAAACTAGTAAAAAAGATGGGCTCTGATTTAATTCATATGTAATGTGGCTGCCTCTCATGCTGCTACAACATGTCAATAATCTAATAATTGACCACTAACTTAAAGGGCCTCAAGAATCTGACAATCAAGAATACTTTTATATATGGAAACAGATAGCACTTATCCGCTTGTCAGTCCAATAATTTACTCTAAAGGTTACACCTGGTTTCAATTTCAGGCCCACATCCTGTTGTTTGGTTTCCCTTCAGGCTTCATGAAACTGCAGAAAAGAGCACATTTGTGTTTTATAAATTTCAATATTCTAGTTTCTCTTTTTGTTTCGAGGCAGACACTTTCTGAACCAGGGTTATCAAGTCATCGCCTAGGCGACGCTTAGGTGTCCAGTTGGTGCATTTTGGGAAGGCATCTGGGCGACTTGGTGGAGGGGGAGAAAGTCGAGCGCTCAGATGACGAAGGCGACGACTTGGACAATTTTGTGGCGACTTGGACGACTGGATTGCTAAGCGGTTGATTTGGACAGGGTTCGACCCGAAGCTTAACTCGGTTAAAAAAAATAAGTTTTATCAGTCTAAAACATAATCGATCGATCAGTCGCAGACTCGCAATAACCCACAACAAAGAGAGAAAAGGGAGAGAGGCAAAGAGCAAGAGAGCAAGAGCAGATCAGCAACATAGGGTACTCACCGACGACGACTCCGACTCCGACAACAGGCGACTTCGGCCTCCACTCCGATATGCTTCTTTTTCTTCCTCTATTTTTCTATTCTTCTCTTCTTCTCTTCTTCTACACTTCTACTCTTCTACTCTTCTACTCTTTTTCTTCTTCGTCGTCTCGACTTCGGACTCTGTTGGCTGGACTTCTTCAGACTCTGTTGGCTAAACTTTAAAATGAGTAAAGTTCAGATGACCACCTACGGTTTTGGCGTTTTCCCACTTAACCACCTGTAGTCAGTAAAGCTACATTTAAACTCGACTTTTTGAGTTGAAGTGAAAACGTGCTTTCCGTTTTAACTCCGTTACTTAAGTTGGCTAAAGACTTAATTACCCTCCATATATATATTGAAAACGATTTCAATATATACATTCTCTCCCACGAATCTATTCACCTTCACAGTTCACACACAAAACACAGAGACACACTCACGGGCACCAACAAAAATAACAAAAGCAAATTATTTTAAGAAACAAACTGTTTTTATAACCAAAAAGTGCTTTCTTTGAAGCCTTCCTGTCTGTGGCCTAGCTTGTTTGCCTGTGATCTCATTTCTCTCTCTCTACTCTCTAGTATATGTGTTGATTAATGTCAGGAGAGAGAGAGAGAGAAACACCCATGAACTCTCTCACTCCATGCCCATGGCATTATTCTCTATAATTCAGCACCACTTTACACCTAAGCCAAACTACTTACCAACTCATATATGATATATATATATATATATATATATATATATATATATATAAATCTTTGCATTACCCTGTTTCTAATTCACTTCAAAAAGTCCAAACCAACAACATTCCCCTGTTTTTTCCCTTTATCTCATCTTAATTCATGTCTAATTTTTGACACATTTTCTGTATAATTATCATTCTTGTTCTTGTTTTTAATGTGAACCAGACAGTATGCCACACCAAGGGAATTAGACAGAGGAAAAGCTCAGGCGGCGGGAAGCAATTAAAAGCAAATATGACACAAACCCAATGCTTGCTAGCTTTAGAATTGGCTTAAATAACAGAAATGAGAGATTTCACAAACAGAGCTGCTAGCTTCTCACTATGCCAAGCCACTGCTTGCTCTTTCTCTCCCTCGCTTAAATCAAATGAGACTTGCATAGTATTAACAACATAGCCTCCTAATCTAGCCTTTCTCAAAATAAGAAGATAATCATAACCATATTTTCTTTCATTCTTCTCATGAACAGACCCTTTCACATAAAAAACTGAAAGCAATCAAATTTTTCTTGCATTATACACACAAATCAAAACTCTTTCAATAGTAGCTAGTAAATGTGGTTCAATCTGGTCCAAAACTTAATTCTCAGGCTAGTTAGTGCACAACAGCCAAATGCTATAAAAGAAACAACTTATTCCTACGGGTGGGACTTGTTCAAATTCTGAAGTATAAAAAGTAATGCATCTAATATCCTGCTTATTGCAAAACTAAGATTAGTACAACCACCTTTTGTAAAATGAAAGAAATGCTATAATCAAAATTATTTCTAAGACTGATAATGTCAGAATGGTTTCTTTGAGGAAGCTGCCATTGATTTTAATATCCTGAAGCAAAGATGTACCACACACGAACAGAAACAAAAACAGGGACTAAATTGAGAACTCGGTAAAAGCAATAGGATTAGAAACCTTTTAGTCTACCAGCAAGCTACACAAGCTTCTTATCCGTGATAATTTCTCGTTTATTCCCTGATTTTCGTGCACAGCTTCTTTGGGTGGATTTGAAATTGGGGAAGAACCCTAGAAAATTGGGAATCCTACTACGGTTTGGGGATATATTGAGAAGAAAAAGAAGGGATGATGATGTGATGAAGCAATTTGGGTTTCATGAATGATGAAGAAGAGAAATTGGGAGACCCAAGTGTATGGCCTCCGTATATCACGAATTGGGTCTCCCAATTTATCAGCCCGTGTATTTGAAATTGGGGAAGAACCCTAGAAATTGGATTTGGGGATGATGAGCGAGAGTCGTAAGACAGTACTCATCATACTCCCTAGCAAAGATCGTAGAGGAGACCCAAGTTTGATCGGAGAGGAGAGGAATGTTAAAGAGGAAGAAGAAGGGATATTTCAGACATTTATTAGTCCTTTTTGACTGTTACAGCCTCTTCTCACGCGTTTTTGGCGTCTGACATACACACACAGTTAAGTTGGATGAAAAAAGTGACGTTTTCACTTCAACTCAAAAAGTCGGGAGTTTAAATGTAACTTTACTGACTACATGTGGTTAAGTGGGAATGCGCCCAAACCCCAGGTGGTTATCTGAACTTTACTCATTTAAAATTTTAGTAATGTTATACTTGCCTCTAGATAAAGTGCATGGGCCTTTTCGAGAATTTGAGGCCCACCGAGAATTTCAGTGTATTCTTCAAAAAATTTAGGTGTAGTGTGTACTGTGTTATATATATACTCCATTTATTATAAACTCTATAGGCATCATGATTGCTTTTTTTTATTTTTTTTATTTACTATATTTTTGTTTGATTTGATAATGGTCTAAAATAGAATTTCTTTTAAAAAAAATTGTTAACTTTACTCAACTTAATTGTATAATTCTACAATTAATTATTGTAAATTAATTGTATAATAGTTATTCTAATAATTAGTTAGTAATTGAAATTAATTTCTTTATATCTAGCTAAATTTATATTGTTAATTAAAGATATTAGGCTTCTTAGAATTATATTGAATTAAATTAAATATCACAAAGGTATCACCATTTATATAATTTAATTTGAAGTTGGTACAAGTTTAAAAAATTATAAATTCACAACTATAATAAAATTATTCATTTTGACTTGGCCTTGTTCACTTGTTGTGATTTGATATGCTACAACCTACATTATGAATATGGTAAATCATTAGAAAAATAAATATATCAATATTCATATAAATATTAAATATATATAATTTTATTCATATAAAATTTACATTATTAACGACTTGTCGACTTGTGGACGACTAGTCGGGCGCCTTGTCGCCTAAGCGCTTAAGCTCCCGCTTGTCGCCTCGCCTCGCCTCGACTTGTCGCCTTTATAACTATGTTCTGAACTCAACTCTTTGCATTTGCACTGTTCCTTCATTGTGCTTAGAACTAGAATCTTGTTTTGCAGATGGGACTTCTGTTTTTATGGAGGCAGAGTGGTTGAGCACCTTGATGGTCATACAGATATAATTCACGTGCAAGTATATAAAGATTGGCTAGCATGGTAACACTGGTAACTTATATAAAAACATCGAAACTACAACATATTCCATTGTTTTAACTCCACAGAATATTCAGGGGGGTGCATCAAAGAGATTTTTTGTTGCGACGTTACTGGAGGAGGGAGGACGATGGAACATACGGTATTAATGGTGTTGAATATGTCAATTTTGTCAATCTTTATGATGCACTGACTTTCTTTTACTGATTCTGCTGCAGTAATACTATACCATTCTGTGTACCACAGGAAGTGTCCTCCACAGCATGGCTACATTCGCGCTTGCCTTAAAAGTAATGTATGCTTTGAATTTCCAATTAGAAAGCTGCATATTTACATATGTTGCCATTTGACCTGCAGCAAGAACATGCTATCTGACTATAACTTAACAGAACTGTTTGTAACTTATACTTTTATAGTTGTATGGTATGTGCAATATCAAGTCTAGAGACATGGTAGTGAGCTATTTAATTTACCTCATCATATCTTCCCTCAGTCTATTGAGTTTGCTACTTGAAAATACTGCTTTGCTGTTGGTCTCTACCTTAGAAGGTCTAAACAAATTAAAAATAAATATTTCTCAGAAGTGGACTGGTGTTATGAGTAGAGCGAACTAGATCTTGTTCAGTCGGGATAGCTCTCAATTAAGCTTTCCCAAAGGCCCAAAGCATAAACTCTTCGTTGCCCTTTGAAAGAAAGCTCAAAATTTCTGCCTATGTCAAAAGTTCTGCAAGTCATTTTAGACTAAGTGATTACAATATTTTTTGGATCTGTTGCTGATTGTGCCACCCTTTTTCTTGCATCCTTATTTCTTTTTCTTTTTTGGGTACAAAAGAGAGCGGGAACCTTTGTCAGGTTAGTTCTTCATGCCAAGACTAGTGACACTTGACAACATGAGATGAGAGGTCAGAGGTGTAATTGAAAGAGATAACTCTCAAAAGATGATAGAAAACAACCACCAGGAAGGATCTGTTTCCTTTTCTTTTTTAAAGAAGTTAAAAAAATACAAGGGGAGAACGTGCACTTCTTATGTTTCAACTGTTCTTGTTCAATGATATGCAGTGACTAAGTTAACCAAGACTAGCAAGAGAGTATACTTTAGTTATTAGTTTTGCTCTCCATTCCCAAGATAACTTCTGGCAATGAAATCAACTTTATGCTGCACCTTGGGGAAACACTGTTGCACGCTATCACTCAAATTAGGAATTGGATGAATCAACCATAGCCATAGGATCAAATCTCAAAACTTTTTTCCAGGAATATAAGATGAGGGAAATCAATGAACTGGAAAAAGCTCATATTTTTCAGAGGAAGCTTGAAAAGAAGAGAAAGCTTGAAAGCTAAGAAATGGATATAAGCCACCCTTTTAATTCAATTCATTGACAAGGATAAACTTATAACTATTCTCTTATTTAGAAACTTCAACCATATACCAAATACGCAAAATGCACCAGTAACACCCATGTGCCTAAAATTTGAGATAGGGATAACCAACTAACAGTCCTATTGCTACCACTTACTAAAATGCCATATGACCATGCTATGGTCTAACACGTTCCTTTGGCAACTGGCATGTGCACCTAATTCATCCTGTGACCTGCCCACCATAGTTGAAGTACACCAAGTTCCCTGAAGGGAGCCTTGCAGAATTGAGGTGATGGGTTAGGAACAACACCAGGGCAGCATCCTTATATGACATTCCACCCTCCTAATTATATGGACTAAGAGAATATTCCCAGAGTGATTGGATCTTCATGAAGACCATTTCACTCCTCTTAACCAGACTATAGAGTCCTTTATGAAGTTCATGCAGTGTAGCACCTAAAATGCGTCCTTAAATGAGTGTGAGATAAGCGGATATGTGGGCCACAACTGAATTCAAAAGGCTGAGACTTTGCAAACATTTAAAACCTGGTTAAAAAGATATTAGTATAAAGACTTATCATGCCTTTTTTGCTATGGTCTTGATTATCTAGATACTTAAAAAGATATATGATTTTTGTTGTTGTTATTAACCCTGCATTTAGCAAATGCATTTCGTTTATGCACCATTTTTATTCTAAAATGTTTCATTGGCTCCATATGCTTAACCAAGGATTTTATTTCTTGAAGCTTCTGTTTTCCCCCCCACTCTTGATCTGCTGCATTGTTATCATCTGCAGGTGGTGGATTTGTTGTAACTCCTGTGAACAATGGAAAAGAGTCAGTTGTAAAACATATGTTGTCTATTGATTGGATGTTCAGGAAATCCTATCTACGAAAATCATATGCGAGATCCAGAACTGTTCGTATGCTTGAGAGAGTTGCAGGTGTGCTCTATCGATTGGAAAGGACTGCAAATTTCAATCAGAATTTTTTTTCTTTTTTAAAATTGGAATCTTGTACCAGAAATCACACCATGATTGTTTTTATGTATTGCAGCACTAAGAGAGATGTTTAGAGCAAAAGCAGGGAACTTCTCTTCTGATTTTCCATCAGAGTTTAGAAGAGATATTGGGTTGCCTCAAATCGTAAAGGAAGATATCAAAACAGAAGTTCTTTTAAGAAATGGTGATGAAAAACCGAAAGATGAGGCAGAGAAACGGCTTTCAGTGTCTTCAAGTCTCATAGGATTTAATAATGCAACTGACGAGTTTTTTGATGTCCCTGAACCATTTGAGGATGGCCAATTAGAGAATGATTGGTCTTCTGATAGGAGTCAAGAATGTCACTATCAGGTATGTGCTGGTTACCAAATGAATTATTGATCTTACAAGGAGATTATTAAATTTTAATAGATTGGCTTGCCTTTCATTTAGCACTAATTACAAATTATGTACACTGTAACGAATAATACTTGCTGCATTGTCAAGAAAAAACAAGTTAGACAACAGATCCAGCAGTATACAGCTGATTCACTTCTTTTTCTAATAATACTTAACTATTCTAATATTTATTATGAACAAAATGAGATAATTTCCTTCGTTAATTTTTCTTGGACAGAATGCAGATGCATTTGTTTACTGTCTAATACAACCTCTCTCCTGCAAGTATTTTACACCTTTTTAGGATGTGTGCATATTTTAAGACGTACATTAAATAGTTTATACATTATATTCTCATATGGTTAAAAAATATAATATACAAACATACAAAAACTATAGAAATGCTGTAAGATATATTGTATAAACATCTTCGTGCAAAGTGTTAAAAATTGTATCAAAGGCATGCCAAAAAAGGAGACAACCTTTGCAGGACGGACGGAGTAAATAGCTACTTCAGCTCTGAAACTTTATTGTTTGGAATGGTCTACATTCTATGTATTTTGAAAGAGCAAGTTGCTTATAATACAATTTCAGTGGTAGCTCGACCCTGCAATGAGTTAAATAGTAGGTCAAGACATTAGGAACTAAGGATACGTAGCAACCTTGTTTGTACCACTTTTTTGATTGTTAATTTTGGCCCCAAGGATCGGGAACCAGTGACCCTTATTAAACTACAGATGATTATATTTATCAGATTTTGATAATCACAGCTACTTGACTATCAGATGAAATTATTTGATTTATTAGGTCACATAATGCAGCATTCTGCAGATTATCTTGAATTTGACATGGCCAATATGAATTAGGTGAACTTCCTAAAATAGTTTCCTTCACAAGCTGTACATTCATAGGCACACCTTTTATGTTCCTCTGATGAGATAACTATGATTTTATTATTGATCAATGTTTAAATAATCTGTTCATTTGATTCACAGTGCAGTTTCGTGATTTTTCATCCTTTTCCTAGGCATTTATCTAGAGTAGGATTCATCTTCTGTATTTCAATTCTATCTTCCGCGCCTTTCTTGTCATCTCATTGGTTATGAAATCTTAATGGTTTTATCTATGCCCACCCCGAGTCCCTTTTATTTTTGCTTTCAAAACTCAATTTGGGGTAAGTTGGTATTCATACTCCCCCTATTCCACTTTGAATATCATGGTTGGAAACTGTGTTTATTGCACAGTGTTAAGACTTTCGTTGATAGACTTACATATTTGTTTTAATGTCTTAAATTCTGTATCACAGGCATGCAAAACTATGACTTTCAAAGTGGAAGGTATGGAGTATTATTTTCACCCACATACATAGGGCAACTCCAATATTATTTCCAACTTGTGTATTCAACTGCTATGGGGCATCTGATTGGAGGGAATGTTTAGATTTATGTTTAGTCACTAAGAAATTTCAAAATGCCAAAGACTTGAATTTTGGGTAATTGTTATTTGTTATTCTTCTTGTGGCAATCTGCGATTCATATGCCACTTTGTTTGTTGACGTCATTTTGTGACTCTTGAGTTACAGGAGACTTGCCAACCTAAACTGTGCACAGCTGCCAACTTTGTGAAGAAGTTGCATAACCTTGCAGGTACTCATTTAAAGGTCATCTTGGCCATCAGGATGATGGGTCTGCAGATTTTAGGTGTGAATGGTTGTATAAGTGGTGGTTTAATTCATACATGATTTGGGCCTTCTCTTTTAATGCAGTTCAGAGAAAGGGTTATATGGACTTACAAGAGTTGGCTTGGGAAGATAATGTTTCATGCTGCTATGGATCCACTCTCCCAAATGACTCAAGTTGTACTCTGCCTTGCAGTTGGGCAGCTGCCGATCCTTCGACTTTCCTAATTCGAGGAAAGAGTTATCTCAAAGACCGTCAGAAGGTACATTTTTTCTCTTCAAGTTATTTTTTGGGGAAACAAGATGAAAACTTGAAATCCACATGTCATATTTAACTGGCTAAACTTAATATATCTTAATACCATTGTTGGACGTATGCATTACATTCTAATACCCAAAACTCTAAAAGAGATCATGCAAATATTGGAAAGATGTGTACCTCTAATCTTATTGATGTTAAAGATAGTCGTTTGGACTTTAAAAAAAAGATATATATCTATAAATCAATGTTGAACTTAAATTATCACCCTTAACAATTTATCTGTGTTTCTGTCACTGTAAGGATTCCTTGAATGATAATGGTATTCAAACTTTTTGCCACCTGTCATCATTGTTATAACTGTTGTGCCTACTACCCTGGTTTTTGTGCGTAGAATGCACATTTGCTTGTTCACTACTACTTCATATTAGACGTCTTTGTTTTCTATCACAAATTCACAACCTTTAGATCTGAAATGCATTTAAATTGTTTCTTCACCAGATCAAGGCAAAAGGAACCTTGATGAATTTGATCGCTGCAGATTGGTTAAAATCTGACAAGCGTGAAGATGATCTTGGTGGCCGCCCTGGAGGCATTGTTCAGGTTTGATTTATGCTTTTCTATCTTTCTCTTGAATAGTATTGGATTTACATCATTGAAACTCAATCTGCAATATTTTAATGTAATAGTAAATATAAAAACAACTATTTCCACACACATGCACACATCCATGTATTGATGTGACTAAACCAATATCCTCCCCCATGAAAACTCAATTGGGAACTTGGCAGAAATATGCAGCAAAGGGTGGACCAGAATTCTTCTTCATCGTTAATATGCAGGTGATAATTTTTACCAATGCTGATTTCTTGGCTTTTTAACAGATCATTTACAATAGTTATATTTATGATGATTAATTCTGTGAATCAGGTCCCTGGTACAACTACCTATAGTCTGGCTCTATATTACATGATGAATGCTCCTTTGAAAGATTCTCCTTTACTAGAGCGCTTTGTTAATGAAGATGATGCCTATAGGAGTTCAAGGTTTAAGCTCATACCATATATCTCTGAGGTTAGTATACGTAAACAAGCAATCAAATATGACTCTAATTGGGACACCATTTCTGAAAAACTTTTTTTTTCCTTCACATTTTATTGTTTTGTTGAACATATTTTATCAATCTTCTAAAATGAAGACAACACAGTGACCTAATTATAGTTATAACCTGAAACTAATTGGACTTTAAAATATTACTTTGTGGTTGTCCTATTAGGGATCATGGATCGTAAAGCAGAGTGTCGGAAAGAAAGCTGGTTTGGTGGGTCAAGCACTCCAAGTTAATTATTTTCGAGGAAAGAACTACTTGGAGGTTAATATTCAAGATCATGTATTTCACAAATCATGTGGGATGGAATTTTAAAATCCAGATAGTTTTATTGCAGTCAGGCTCAAGAACTAGTTGGAACTAATTTTTGAACTGTTATTGTTACAAACCCCGAGCTAATGTTTACCTTTCACCCCCTAATCTTTGTGTCCAACTTTTCCAGGTGTATCACATAACCTATGCTAATCTTGATAATCTCTCTAAATTTTCAGCTTGATATTGATGTGGGGTCGTCAACTGTGGCAAGAGGTGTTGTCAGTCTCGTTCTTAAATACCTGAACAATCTAGTTATAGAAATGGCATTTTTGATACAGGTAAAACTATTAAAATTCTCAAGATAAAGGTTTATAGTTTATTCCCTACATTTTTTCTTCTTGCCCTTCTTCTAAATTGTCCAATTGCTTTGACACCCAAAAAATGCATTAATGGCTTGGTTTTGTGTGTGCACAAATAGTCATTTAAAAAAGAGAATATATATATACACACATATATATACATACATACATGCATACACATGCATATAGGGGAGTGATCCATAGCCAATGTTTGTTATGGCATTATTCGGATAAACACATCTCTAGCAGTTCATTGGAGATCAGACGGTCCAAATTTAAAATTTTAACTTTCACTACTATTAGTAGTGGATAACACCTTTTTTAAACTCCGGACTGTCCATTTCTCTCAACTTAATAGTGCCATTGTAAGCATTTTCAATTATGCTAAAGGTGGCTATGGAGCGTCTAGTAGTCAACCCATCTTGTACCGTTCACTAACAGATTCAAAGGACGTGAGTTAAAAAAAAATTCCTCTCCACACACCATTATATGGTGCCTCGTGGAGAAGTTAAAAAAATTGTGTGCACATCATAATGGTGCGTACGAGAATGCACCATTCATAATGGTGCGTAAGAGAACTTCTAATGCACCATAATGGTTTTTGTATGATTGTCTCCTTTTCTAAAACCGCGTCCGTCGAATATGGGAATAAGCCGTACAAGACGTGTTAGGTACTACACACTTCATAGCCACCTTTGGCAATGGTTCGGTGGTTATTTGTGTCCATCTTTTATGAATCTAAATTTAAATGATGAAATATTCATGTGAAAATCATAACTTTGGCTGCAGGCTGATACACACGAAGAGCTCCCCGAGTTCCTTCTTGGAACATGCCGGCTTAACCATCTGGACGCGTCTAAATCAGTTTCAATGGACTCTATGTTTCATCACTAGACAATGTCGTTTCCCGTAGACATCAGATACTAGATTCATTTCTAGAACGAAATTGAAGAAGATGAAGGTCATTGATTTTTAGGTCAATATATATTGTATTTGATTCATTGCATTTGTGGGTGTGGGTGTGGGTGTGGGTGGGGGAATTCATTTTGTAAACTTCTTTCTGTATGAGTGAAAGGTGTTTGGTTCTCAATCTCAACTCTTTATTATGCAATACCCAGTCTAAAATGATAAATTGTTATTTTCACAAGTCTTTTTTTATAATTTAAATGCACCATTTTTAAGAATACGAGTAATAATCTTTTTTATCTTGTTTGAGGCGAGATATATAGTTTACTTACTATTTTAACATTATTCTTTAATATTAGAGATATATTTGTAACAATAATATTAGTTTACTTACTATTTTAACAATAATATTTTGAATTGTCTTAGTATGTAATCTTCCTGTTTCAATATTAGAGATATATTGTAAAACGACGATTTTGAAGGATAATTTTATATTTTCAAATATAAACTCAGTATTAGTTAGGAATTCAGTTTTGGTGGTGTGATATTGAAAATGATAATGAAAAAATAATGGCAAATTATGAATATCTCACTTTATAATCTTAATATATCTCAAATTTTTGAACTGACTAAAGAAAAAATATATCTCTAATTTTGAAATAGAGGTAGTAATATTTTTGTTTTATTTTTTTAAAATATCAAAAACTAAATGGAAGAATTACATATATTAGTACTTTTTTAGAAATAATTACAAAAATCATACACCTATAAAATAATTACAAAAATATTACACTTTTCATATTTATTTACAATAATAGTACAATTAGGATTCCTTAATTTAAGGGATTAGTATTAATATAATGATATGGCAAATCTGGTGATTTCTTTTTAAGCGCGTGAAATCTTCTTCTTCTTCTTCCTTCTTTTTCTCCCAACTCAGATATCCTTTGTTACGATATTCTCTCTAAAATCTTCTTCTTCTTCTTATTCTTCTTCTTCTTCTCCGCCCTTACTATTTCTCTCCTCCTCCTCTTGAAGCCACTCGTCGTCAATCTGATTGAATCTACTTCTTCGAGACGATGGAACCGCCTCCTTTTGGAACCTACCATGCGATATGTACATGGTTGAAGTGATATTGTCATACTATGAGTCTTTAAATCTCTGGCGACATTAGATTCGATACCAAATTGGCAGTTTAAACTTACATATTGTCAAAGAGATGGCAGCACATCTGGGCAACTCTTCCCCATCTGAATTTGTACAAATATAATTTTGGGAGTTGCGCTAAATTTTTTCTATTTCGTACTTTGATTTTGTTGGATATTCATAACAATTTGTTATGATTTGTGAGTCTGTAATGTTTGTGAGTCTGTAATATTTATTGGAGTTTATGTAAACTGGGTTGGATATACAGGTTGTTTCTGTTTTGGTTATCATTATTAAAACTTGTTCTGGTTACTTTTATATAACTATTTGGTTACTTCTTTATTATGTTTTGGTTACTGTTATCTTATGGTTTGACTACTATTATTGTGCCCTCGATGTGGGAATTTGGTTACTTTTATTTTTTATTCTGGTTAATATATAATTGTTTAGTATACATGGATTGCTGAATCGAAGTTTTATTACATGATATTTCTTTTTGGTTACCATTAAAACTTGTTGCAGTTCTTATCATATAATTATGTAGTTCTTGTTTTATTATGTTAGATTATGGTTCTTTGTTATTTAATGATTTTTGACTACTATTATTGTACAATCAATGAGGTATTTTAGTTATTATTTATTGTTTCTTTTAAGTTGTGTTTGCTACATTGTTTGAGATGTACAGTTAGTAACCAAATATGTATATAAAGGTAACCAACTATTATTTTGATAGTAACCACAGAGTTACAAGCTTGTTTCAGGACATATATCAAATGTGAAGTGTACATGTCATAATATAATTGGGTTGCCTAAACAAACAATATCACCTTCATTACATGATGCTGGATACACAGGTTGTTTTATGTTTTGGTTACCATTAAAACATATTATGGTTACTGTTATGTAACTATTTGGTTACTTATTTATTATATTTATTTTACTGTTATTTAATGGTTTTTGACTACTATTATTGTACAATCAATGAGGTATTTTAGTTATTATTTATTGTATCTTTTAAGTTGTGTTGGATACATTATTTGAGATGTACAGTTGGTAACCAAATATGTATATAAAGGTAACTAACTATTATTTTGATAGTAAACAGAGAGTTACAATCTTGTTTCAGACATATATCAATTGTGAAATGTACATGTCATAGTATAATTGGGTTTCTAAACAAACAATATCACATTCAATTCTGAGGATGTCGGATGGATAATGTGTTGTTTTATGTTTTGGTTACCATTAAAACATATTATGGTTACTATTATGTAACTATTTGGTTACTTATTTATTATATTTGTTTTATTGTTATTTAATTGTGTTTGACTACTATTATTGTACAATCAGTGAGGGAGTTATTATAAGGGTAACCATTTTAGTTTTTGTTAGTAACCAAATAATTAAAAACTTATATCGTAAGCAGCTTATCAAGTACTTAATGTACATGTGAGGGTTCCCATTTATCCAAATTGATGGATACTTTTAAATTACATAGTTATAAAAGTTATTTGGAAATGGTCTATGCCAGTTGGTAACTAAATATGAATATAGAGGTAACCATTTTATTTTAGATGGATAACCAAATTTACATAAAAATATTTCGAACAAGTTACCAATTGTTCAATGTATATGTTTACTTTATATTGATAACTCATGATGGAATCAAAAATTAAAATATTAATCAACATCAATTTTGGTTACTGTTCACCATCAAAAATGTTACCAACCATGTGGTTAATAGTTACTAGTAGTAAACAATTATATATTCCTGTAAACAATTAAATTTGTTGTATTGGTTACTGTCAATAGCCATTGTCTAACAACTGAATAAACATTGTAAAGTAACCAAATCAATATTAGACAGTAACCAAATTACATAATCTTAGTAACCAGAAAATAAACCAAATTTTTACATGTAATTTTGAAGGCCTAAATGATGAAATTCGACCAAAAAACCCTGCGGTTCACCAGCAAAGCTAGTGACTTTTGATCGTTGACCCGCTTCCAATGAAATTAGGCTCAAAACGCTAAAATCCGACACTCCAAACTTGATGAAATTGTCAAATTGTCAACGCAACCAAATAAACATTATATCAGTAACCAATTAAATAGTATAAAACAACCAATATATATAATCGATTAGCAGTTGTATGAAGGTAACCAATGTATTCAATGAGTAACCACCAATATAAAAGAAACAATTATAAAACTGAATAACAATATAGAGTAACCAAATTAACACCTTTACGAGATCTAAATACATATTATCACAAGAACCAAGATATATGTAATTAGTAGCCAAGATTATAAAAAATATTTTTACATTCATTTTACAACCAAAATAATCAGTAATGACTTTGTTACAAATTAAAGACTAACAGATGTATGAAGGTACCTACCAATGTAGTTAATTAGTAACCATCAATATAAAATAATCACTATAAAACACAGTAATATAATGCAGTAACCATGATAATATTACACAGTAACCAAGTCAGCATTATATATTAACCAAATCCAAATTAGACAGTAACAACATATATTTACTTAGTATACACAAGATAAATACATTACGCATTGTATTTTTATAGTAAAAAACAACCAAAGATAATTTGTTTGTTACCAACTAAAGGCAAACTTTTGTAAGAATGTAACCAATGGCTAACAAGTAACCATTAATATAAAAAACATAAGTAGAAGTGTACATTAATATGCTTCAGCAACCAATATTACAGTAACCAATTAATCATTACAGTAATTAAGTTTGCATTAGTCAGTAACCAAGTCAACATTAGTTAGTAACCAAGTCAGCACTATAATTTTACAAAGTAACCAAGTCAAGATTAATAAATTGTATATAGGTAACCAATATATATAATCAGATTAACAGTTGTATAAAGGTAACCAATGTAGTCAATAAGTAACCACCAATATAAAAGAAACAATTATAAACTACAATAACATTATACAGTAACCAAATAAACACCTTACAGTATCTAAATACATATTAGTCAGTAACCAATATATATGGTAATATTACTGTTAGCTTATGGTCTGTAAAGTAACCAACTCAATGTCGATAAAGAACCAAACTACATAATGTTAGTAACTGAACATGAACTGGGGGGTAATATTATGCAAAGAACCATTGCAAATTTTTACAAAGAATCAAGTCAAAGATTATATACTAACCAAATTCAGATTAGACAAGAACTCAACAAGCAGTAGAACCAATATATATGGTAATATTATTGTTATATTATGGTTACGTAAAGTAACCACCAATATAAAAGAAACAATTATAAACCACAATAACATTATACAAGAACAAATAAACACCTTACAACATCTAAATACATATTAGATAAAGAACTCAATATATATGGTAATATTACTGTTAGCTTATGGTCTGTAAAGTAACCATCACAATGTCAGACAGTAACCAAACTACATAATGTTAGTAACCAGAACATGAACTGGGGGTAACATTATGCAGTAACCATTGCAATTTTACACAGTAACCAAGTTAGCATTATATTCTAACCAAATCCAGATTGAGCAAGAACCAACAAGTTAAGAGGAAGGTAACCAATGTATTTAATAAGTAATCATTAATATAAAAATATCAGTAGAATAAACTTTAAAATTATAAAGCAAGCATATAAACATTATACAACAACCAAATCAATAGTAAACAATAACCAATTTATATGTATTTAGTAACCAGAGTATAAAACATATTTTAAAATGCATTTTACATTCAACATTATACATTAATCATGACAACATTATACAGTAACCAAATCCATTTTAGATTGTAACCAACACATATTTATTTAGTAACCACAAGATAAATACATTCTGTATTGCATTTTTATAGTAAAAAATAACCAGTATAATTTGTTTGTTACCAACTAAAGACAAGCTTTTGTAAGAATGTAACTAATGTTGATAATAAGTAACCATTAATATAAAAAACATAAATAGAAGTGTACATTAATATGCTTCAGCAACCAATATTACAGTAACCAATTAATCTTTGCAGTAATTAAGTTTGCATTAGTCAGTAACCAAGTCAGAATTAGTCAGTAACCAAGTCAGCATTAGTCACTAAATAATTTTACAGAGTAACCAAGTCAGCACTATAATTTTACACAGTAACCAAGTCAGCATTAGTCAGTAACCATTATAGTTTTATACAGTAAGCAAGTCAACATTAGTCAGTAACCAAAATAATGTTACATAGTAACCAAGTCAGCATTAGTCAGTAACCAATTCAACATTAATTAGTAATATTGTGCAGTAACCAAGACAACATTAGATAGTAACTAAGACAAAGAATAGGCGGTTTAATGTTATACAAGATAACCAAGCATGTAATAGTCAAGAATCAAGACAAAGATTAGACAAGAACCAATTTTTATAACCTTAGTAACCATAATATACAACATTTTTTCAAATACATTTTGTAATCAAAACATTCATTATTCTTACTGTGTGACCATTTTAAGTGCAAAAAACTTAAGAAAGGTAACCAATATAGTAATTCGTAGTAACTATAGGTAACTATATGATTCTAAATTTTAAACTCACATACCTCAGTATTTTGTATCGAAGGTGATGTTGATCTTGTATTCAACAATCACTGCAGTATTTGGTTACTGAACTTGAAGGCATTGTTGATTTTGTATGCAGTTTTCGATCTTAGAGATGCGTCGCGACAGGAGGCTTCGTCTTCTCCGATTACGAGTTTAGTCGCGACAGGAGGCTTCGTCTTCTTCGATATCAGAGTTGTGTCGCGACAGAAGATCTTGTCTTCTCCGATTGATTTGGCGTTGATCTGTCTTCTCCGATTGATTTTGTCTTCTCCGATTGATTTTCACAATTGCTTGAATTTAGGTGAGGTTGGTTACAAATATGAAAGGAAAATAACTGACGTGTGGGAGTTAATGATACATGATTTTAGGAATTGTAATATATTGGGTTGTTTTATTTTTGTAATTATGTTGTGTATGTTTTATTTTTGTAAATACTTTCTAATTGTTGTATATTAGTGTTAAGGACCCAAACTAAATCAGTGTATTTACATGGGCCATATGGCCCAATTTATGTTCCGATTGGGCCTTTTGTGTAGGAAAGCATGATCTTATACATTGGGCTTGTTTTAGAAATGGTCTTTATATCGTGTTTTTTTAAGATGGATAATATTGTCATTTGACAGAATAAAATTAATATTATCAAAATATATATCTAATAAAATACAAATGATTTGAATTTTTCGCTCACTCAATAAATCATCTAGGTCGTTCAAAGTTTGAGATAAATTCCATCGTCCATACATGTCGGAGGCACGGGACCCAACTAGTAATAAATATTATACGAATAATTATAAAAATATCGATAAATTCATATATAATCTTTAGAATAATGCTAGACACAAAGACTACATTAAACAATTTGTTGATCAATAGGCTGACGTGGAGTATGCCACATCAACAGTTTATAAAATATTTATAAAATAATTTATATCTCTAGCACCACTCTAATCTTTATACTCTTATCATTTCACAAATTCTTTATTCTTTACAATTATTCTCTCTCTCTCTCTCACACGCGATATTTAAATTCATATAGGATGAAAGGATGGTGTAGGCCACACTGGTCCTGAGAAAAGCCAACAAAATCACGTATAAATTTTCAACTGAAATCCTGAAAACATTGAATCTATTCTAATATGGTGTTTCATTCATTCATTCATTCATTCATCTTATCTATTTTAATGTATTTTAACAGTTCAGTCCACCTTTTAATACATATTAATAGTTCACATCTTTATATTAAGAAGTCATTTGAATAATTTCGACTCATATTTATATATTAACTATTCAGATAATCTCTTAATACAAAATATATGAAATGTTAAAATATATTAAAATATGAACAATTAAGATGTAATAAAAATATATCATTCATTGAATTTAATTACAAACATTTGTCAAGCCCATGTGCCACGTGCCTCATTGAAAGCTTGTTCCGGTTTTGTATATTTGGGTTTATTTAATTTTTATTCACCCAAAAATAGAAACAAGAAGACGACGACGTAGTGAACCTTGGGAACTAGGGGTGAGCATGGTGCGGTTTGGTGCGGTTTGAAGTCCAAACCGCACCCGAAACCGCTTTAAGTCTTGATTTGAAAAATTCAAAAGCAAGACCAAAACCGCTTGTGATTCTTTGCGGATGCGGTGCGGTTTTAAAGTGTGCGGTGCGGTTTTAATTGGTGCGGTTTCAGTTCCAAAACCAATTGAAACAACAAAAAAGTTTAAGCCTTCAATAAAATTTAACATAAAACTTATATCAAGCAATTAACTTAGTGCCAAAGTCGACAATGAGAATTATATCAAGCATGCTTTAAACTAAAATATGCGCTATATAAAACAACGGAGACCATATATTCGATAACAAACAAGAATGTTTATCTAGTTCCCCAAAAATTAAAAGTATATAATGAAGATAGAATAAAATATATTGCAGGGAGGACTAAAAATAATCTATTAGACTATTACAATTATAGCATTGACATTAACCAATGCATCAAGTGCTCGAGCCCCTCAACTATAAGCCCCTCCAATAACGCATCAAACAAATTCAGAATTCCAAAACCCAATTGCTTAATTTTTGACTCTATAACCTCTAACATCTTCTTTCAATTGGTGAAAAAATGACAATGCAAGACTGAGGTTTTCTCTGAGCGTGTTCAAGTGAAAAGTAACTTTAGAATTTACTAGAGATAATACATACATACACACACATGGTGCGGTTTCGGTTTTATGCGGTTTGGTTTTGGCTAGTAACCAAATCGGGAATCAGAATTTGGTTATTCAACCCACCTAAAACCGCCACATACGGAACTGTTAGTGCGGTTTTAATTAATCTTGATTCTTGCGGTTTTAAAGTGGTTTTGTTCTAATTTGGATACTTGCTTCAAATTTATTGAGAACTTATTATTTTCATAAAAGAAAATTAACATTTTCATAAAAACATCTCTCATTTAATAAATGTGAAATCTATTTATAAGTCATATGAAACGAACAATGTATTTATAATATTTTTTAACGTATAATACTACAATATAGGAGTAGTATACTCTCTCCGTTTTAAAATTAGATATACAATTTAATCTTTGAAATTAAACAATAATATATTATACTTCAAATTGATGTAAGTTTATTTAATTTTAATTGATATAATTATTATAAGTATATAATATATAACAAAAACTATTAATTATAAAATTTATTTTGTTCTAAACTTTATGAGTCATACTAGAATTTGCATATCGGACAAACTTTAGAAATCATATATTTGAGTGATAATATTTATAACAATAATAATAACATTGATAATATTTGAGTGAACAGAAAATTATATTAGTTATGTATATTTATTTTTTAAGACATTGATTGATAGATTGAAAAATAACGTTGATATTGAATTTTTATTTTGTATTTACTATCACATAATAATAGTAAATACAAAATAACAGATTATCTCTTTTAAATAATAGAAATTTTAGGTGTAATTTGGGGGTGTCATATTTATAATATATTAGGGTGAATTAGTTAGAATTATAACATATCATTCTAGAAATTAGGATACAATATATGTAGTAATATTAATGTATTATTATCATTAAAAATTTAAAATATAAAATTAATTAAAAAATCGTCGGTGATGTTAACTATGAATATATATATATATATATATATATATATATATATATATATATAAATCAATGTCAACGGTCGAAATTGTGGAGCAACAGAAAACCGTCGGTGATACGGAGTTGAGGCACGAGACACCAAGTAGGATATTTACGCCACCGACGCGGTAACATTAACATTACCCTCCATCTCCACCTGCCGGTTAAGATTGGACTTATCGGTGTTTCCCACCCTTCTTCTACCGGTCATTCTGTCGGTGATATTTGGTGTCGGCAACGACACGCCAGCGTTGTTCCCGGTAATTTTACTTTTTTTAAAGCCACAAAATATGCAATGGGGCCAAGACTTGATTTGGGCCCTACTGTTTGGATGGGCTTTCTCTTTCCAGGTCCAATTAAAGCTAAACTTGATGAAATGGATTACTATGTCCGATAAATTGTTCCTGGGGTATCCATCCATGTTATACTTTTCAATATTAATATAATTTGTACTAGCTAAAAAAAGTAAATAAAGAATTTAAATCTTTATTTTATTCGATGTTGCGAAGCACTATTATTATAAAGGCATAAAAATAAATTTATTTATTAGAGATACGACTTTTAAGATTAAAAGACAACATATTAAACTTCAAAATTGACACGACTTATAAAAGTTTAGAATGGAATAAATTTTTTGATCAATAATTTTTGTTATATACTTTACAATTATAATAATTATATCAACTAAAAATAAATAAATTCACATCAATTTAAAAATTAATATGTAATCATTTAACTTTAAAAATTAAATTATATCTCTAATTTTAGAACGGAAAGGAAAGAGTACTTGAAATGATAAGTTTAACCCTATTAAGACATATTATACTAGTATAAGTTAGATACCTATTAATTGAAAATTGCTCTTGAACTAAACATTTCTTCTTTCAAACAAATTTAAAATAATTTTGAGTTGTGTACTCGTCAATTATGGCACTAGCTTTTTAAGAAGACGACACCATAAGGGAAAGAAAATTGATATTTTCACATGAAATTTATCGCTATAAATTCTATAGTGATAATTTTTACTGTCGCTATTCATCTATAGCGACACTTTTCATATAAAAATATTAAAAAATCATGTAAAAATATCAATTTCTTAAGGAAAACTTTTTTTTCCATCTTGTTTCGAAGAAGATATTATCAATCACTCCCTTTCGATTATATGTATGTTTGGATAATAATTTTTTAATTATTTGCCCATAATTAGGGTTCTTTAACTTACAACATGAACTAAAATTCGAAATATAAAATGGTGCGTGTGGGTGTGGGGTGTGGGGTGTGGGGTGGGGTGGAGTGGGGAGTGGGGTTGCAAAGTGTGGAAGGATATGCAAATTTAGAGTCCTCAAAGTGTCTTTTACTCCAAAATATATAGATTAATGATATGTGGGGCCATGCTCAACATGAAATTTGTTGATAGATTTATTATAGGTGGGGGAGCATGATCAAGTATGCACGTGACTTACAACCAAGAATGTCATCATGATTCTCTTCTACACCCATTACTTCAATTAAAATTCACCAACATATATGTGAGAGTAGTTGTAGAGAACTATTATTACATGTATTTTTTTTTTATTATTTTTACGTAATTTTTTTTAAATAAAAGTGTGATTTATTGTATGTTTATATAAAAAAAATTATATAGAAATATTAAAACTACATATAAAAATTTCAGTTCTTTTTTTATACAACTTTTGTTATTTATTCCTTTCCTTTATGAAGTGTAAAAGTATTTAGTATTTATTAATTTATTTAAAAGTATATAATTTAAAAATAAAATATAATATAGAGAATTATATCTTCCAAAATACTTAAATAGGATCTATTATTTATAAGAATAAAATTTTTTATTTAGTGTACTTACGTGAAGTCCATTTAAAATAAAATGAGAATTTATTTAGACTCTCTTTTACTATTATTTTTTTTAAATTGTGTAAAAAATGTAAATAAAACATCTTTTATAAAATTTTAAATGTGGTGTATTGTTGGAAAAGTATAATGGGGGAGAATTAAATCTTTAAATGTGTAACTTATTTAAATGTGGTGTAACTTATTTATTCTTTAAATGGTGTACTTGTGTGAAAAGTAGGTTTGACAACAAAGCGAATATGGTCAAGAATACCCTTTTCCACACGAGTTTTTTTACAGGGACCGAATTATTGGATATTTTTTGTGTGATTTTTAAAAAAATATATAGTATTTATTTTAATTAAAATTTTTACAGAATACAATATTTTATGTGTAATTTGGATACACATACAAGAACATGATTGTAACACCCCTTTCTCGAAAAGGAGAGGGAGGTCATGTGCAAAGCACAACAAACCTCAAAATTAGTAAATAGAGCACTAATAACTTCAAAATATTAATAATGATATCCATCAATGAAGTACTAAATACAATTCTCCAACTAGAATCAAAATAATCAAAACCAAAAATTTAATCCACCTAGATGGTCAAAGCAACACTCTCATCACACTAGCCCTTAATCACCCCTGCAAACCTGCCGGAAGAAAAACACAGTATGAGCCAATTGCCCAGTACGGATACAAATATACAAAAGATATACAACTGATGTATGAAAACAACTGAGACAAAATACTGAACAAAGCTTCAAGTGTAAATACGAACGAAAATATAATCTTCAAAGATCTGAATGGAATATATCTGAATAAATAAAATTGACGAAACCAATTGAAGAATAAAGAAATAACGAACTGAAGTAACTAACTCAATGAATTGAACTGAACAGAAACAAACAAAACTAATACAATGAAATAATAGGTTGAATCAAATAGTTGAGTTTTATTTCATACCGAGTGAGCTCAGAAATATACATTGCCACACAGGCAAGTCAAAATAATGCCACACATGCAAGTCAAAATAATGCCACACATGCAAGTCAAATAATGCCACACAGGCAACCAAAATAATGCCACACAGGCAAATCACACATTGAACCGCGAATCCAAATGTATGCAAATCGGATATGTGTGTTTGGCACAACAAAGACAACCAAGATAATGTAAAATTAGGGTTAACCCATACGCCTCCCACAACAAAACACCAAATGGCCCACTTCCTTCGGAACCCAAAACGGAGACGCCGTGGACTAATCACACCGTCACGAAAAGTGTCATGCCTCTCGTGCCAAGACGACATGCCTGTGGTATCCCCACAGGTGGTTATAGCTTAGGTATACCCTACGGTATATTCTAACAAAAATATCATGTCACAACACATGCGATAAAATATCAACAAAAGGGTTCTATATGTACATGTTGAACCAAATCAAATTATAGTCACAAGGTCTCAAAAAAGAAGGTAGCAACATGTACCGCTCTACAATTATCAAAAATAAATACTAAACATGATATTCTAATTCAAAGAGTACAAATACGGGTCCAATGTGTCAACTCCAAAATGAAACAAATATATGAATTTCACAAGAAATAATTATGTGAAATACTAACAGAATTTGAAACGAGGAACAAAACGAATAAAACAAATTTAACAAAAGTATCGCTGAAAGAGTACGAAATCCGTGCCTGAATTAAGTAATGTAATACCCCAAAATTATTATCCCAATATAGTTCATTGAATTCCTTCCGTTCGAACTAATTAAACAAAATAATAATAAATATAAGTTACTTAATAACTATAATTTATAATAACATGAATTTATTTCCGAATTTACATTAGTTTTATGATACAAATCCAAATTAAATTATAATTGAACTTTTAATAATTACTATTTTATTATTTTTCACAAAACAATATCTCTAATATATATATATATATATATATATATATATATATATATAATGATTTTCAATAGCCAATTAAATTGTCTTATTATTATTATATTTTATTAGCTTTATATTAATCATGCAGGTCACTTTTTATTAGACAAGAGCATTAATCCAATTAAATTCTGTTAACTAAACTATTACATAATATGCATATATATAATAGCCATAAAAAAAAACAAAACAAAACAGAATAGCCTATTTCAAATTCAAATCCTATTCCAGGCTAGGTATAACCCATATATATAATAATTTTCATTCCTTATATATATATATATATATATATATTTACTCAATCAATGACTATGCTTGTACTGGTGGCTGCTATCCAAATTCTACCGTCACTTTTCTTTTCCTAATTAACTTTGGTTATGTAGTTATTATCATTCTTTGAATAAAAAAAATACAAAACAAAAGAGATTTACATTTATAATCAAACCTGTCAATTTCTCTTCTCCTTCCCTATGATAGTTGAGTCTCTTCGCTGTCTCTGCCACCCGTTATTCTCTTTTAGCGTGTGTGATGTAATACTCTAGTAGGTTAGGTTTTATTAATTCTCATAATTATAAAGGATTTACTATTACCCACAAATATAATTTAAACTCAATTAATTTTAAAAGCCCAAATTAATGTAATCATTTACTTATAATAGTCCACATAAATTAAATACCATTTGACCCAAGTAAAAAAAAACAAGGTCCAATTTTACTAAGTTAATTTATCCACCATTTATTAATATTTATTAGCCCAAATTAATTAAATAACAAGTTTGACTCAAATAAAAGACAAAGTCTAAACAATATGTTTTAAGAATATAAAATCTTAATTATTAATTTATTTATTTTTGGGATATTACATTACCTCCCCCTTAAAAAGGATTCCGTCCCCGGAATCAAAAGAGTAACAAAGATTTAATTGACATTAAAGAGGTGAGGATACTCTTGTGAATAGTCTCTTACGCCTCCCAAATAGCTTCGTGCTCCGGATAATTTTAGGAAAAATAAAATTAATATTTTATTATTAACAAAAATTCGAATTATTACATTTTTCTCTCCTTAAAAAAAATTAATTCCGTCCTCGGAATTCAATTAAGTTACAAAAAGTTTTATTTTAATTTTTATTTAAATTACATAATTATTCATAAATTTTAATTAAGATGTAGCGCCGCCATTTGTAACGATCAAGCTTGATAAGTCCATCGGTCCACACAATTATCCATGTACTCGTAAAAGATTCGTCAGTTATCGTGTCAAGCCTTAGTAAGGTTCTTCACGTTGCATCAAATTAGATCACATGATCCACCGTTTGTGCGTCCCGTCGCTAATATCTTTGAGTTTAATTCTTGTAAACGTACTCTTCGGAACATAATTCGAAATTACAAAAATTTTCTTCATCTAAATACGATTCGAATACCCAAAATATTTAAAATTATCTTTAATTTGTAAAATGTTTATGTTCCGCACATGACTAGGATCTAACAAATTATTATTATTATTTTTTTAAAAAAATTCATGCAAAACTTCAATGGTAACGGATAAACAAAACAATTGTACAAATTACATCACCAACTCATCCTAAGAACTCAATAGTTTCAAAATATCATAGCCTCAAATTAAACTAGTTCTCAAATATTATTATGTCAAAAATATACTTCTAAGATCTCCTTATCACTTTATCAAACTCCAAGTCTCATATTTTACCATCTGCATAAGCAAACTACAACTATTCAAGATCTCTCAAAATCAATTGAATTTCATCACTTACTATCTAATCATATAATAAATCAATCATCCCTTATTGCAAACCTTAATCCAATAAATTTCAATGACTCCCCATACTATCACAAAGAAACTTCATAGAACATAACTCCAATATCTTACTAGAAAATAGCCACAAAATTGATCATTAACTCCAAATGATTAATCTAATTACCTCGAATATCAACAACTCAAATTACAAGAAATCCTTTATACTTAAAAATTTTCACTTTATCATAATATGTCATCAATACACAAACCTCAAATTATCCACAAGCTTAACATAAATCAGAACCTAACTCAAATCAAATCCTCAATTCAACGATCATAATAATTTTCACAAAAAAAACAACTCTAAAAAATAATTTTCCAAAATCAAATACTCGTCGATACAAATACTCACATCATAATCGCATATCATAAAAGATCGTTTCTTATATGTACAAAGTATATCTTTATTCACCTCAATGATTAAATCATAATTCTTAACTAATATCATTACTCAATCGCCTTAACAAATTATTCAACTTTCTTCAAATCAACTACAAATCGAAAAGAAATCGATAGTCGGTCAAAATAGAGACCAACCAAACAAAGAACACAGTCGAATCAAACTCCTACGTCTACCCAG
This sequence comes from Panax ginseng, assembly GCA_020205605.1. Lineage (NCBI taxonomy): Eukaryota > Viridiplantae > Streptophyta > Magnoliopsida > Apiales > Araliaceae > Panax > Panax ginseng. The sequence goes on along the minus strand of CM035136.1, from coordinate 29,796,322 downwards.
TGATTTACCCATAACTCACAGGTGAAACCTAAATAGGTTTTCTACAAGAAAGAGCCTAAGATTTGATACCATCTCTGTAACACCCCCTTCCCGAAAAGGAGAGAGAGGTCACGTGCAAAGCACAACAAACCTCAAAATTAGTAAACAGAGCACTAATAACTTCAAAATATTAATAATGATATCCATCAATGAAGTACTAAATACAATTCTCCAACTAGAATCAAAATAATCAAAACCAAAAATTTAATCCACTTAGATGGTCAATGCAACACTCTCATCACACTAGCCCTTAATCACCCCTGCAAACCTGCCGGAAGAAAAACACAGCATTAGCTAATTGCCCAGTACAGATACAAATATACAAAAGATATACAACTGATATATAAAAACAACTGATATATGAAAATAACTGAGATAAAATACTGAACAAAGCTTCAAGTGTAAATACGAATGAAAATATAATCTCCAAAGATCTGAATGGAATATATCTGAATAAATAAAATTGATGAAACCAATTGAAGAATAAAGAAATAACGAACTGAAGTAACTAACTCAATGAATTGAACTGAACAGAAACAAACAAAACTAATTGTAGACACTCGAAATTTTCTGTACTACTGTCACTAATATTGCAGGAGGACAGATTCGTGTTTTAAGAGAGAACCCTGAAAGACAATCCATACCGGATACTACCGGAAGTTCATCATCAGCCCTAGATCACACTCTGGAAGTAACAAATCCAATATCGGAGATAACCCTGAGGCATGCAAATACAATACCGGAACACACACCGGAGAAGACCGATTAATCTCAGAGATAACCCCGAGGTATCCAGTCTCAGTCCCAACTATGGGAATAGCCACCAACCTTGGTGATAGCCCCAAGGAATGCAATTTCGACGATAACCCCGAAAATGCTTGTTTCAAATGCAACCAGCTTCAATCTCGGCGCTCACAATGAGATACACTGCACCAACCCGATAATAACATCGGGAAGACAGGCATACCTCAAAGGTGACAATGAGGACCTTCAACAATTGCAGCGGTCAATCTCGGTGAAGTCGAGCAACGTCATTATCAAATTTAATCCGCGATAACACCGGTGAGGGGAAACATCGTCATCTTGTCAACCCGATGCCACATCACGTCTCTACGCAATGATGTCCCACAAGGCTAACCAATCCCGAGTGACTATTGTGCGGGGTAACGGATGAAAGTTGAAGCTTGAAGACCGGAGGGCATCGCCCCATCTTCAATGACTTCGATAAACTCTAATCCCATGCCATCGCATACAACTCTCGACAAACGGGCCCGGTTCGAAATAGGTCCTCAGATACCTCAAACGGATGTCCGAATTGCACTTACGAAAGTTTGAGTGGACATTATAGTGCTTAGGTGCACTTCTTTCGAGACGACCGACCCGACAAACCCAGGCCCACCCGGGTTGCCTCTGGTACACCTGCGGCTTAGCCGCAGGTACACCTACGGCTAAAATGCCTATAAATAGAGGGCTTGGACAACCCATTTTAAAGAGAAAAAAGGCGAGGAAGCCACGCCCAATTTGCTCGCAGACTCACCCCATGCGATTGTACTTTCCCTTTTAAACACTCGTGAGCTCATATATAGCCCTTTTGTACCTACAAAAGTCAGTGTTTACCCATTCTAAAGATATAGAAGTCTTCTTTAGCAGTCAGCTATAAGCCTTCTCACACACTTTAGAGTCTTTCTCTTCATCTTTGCACACACCCTTCTACACGTTGAGAGTCGTGTTGCTTGCTTTTTTTTGGGACTTCTATCAGTGGTTTCATTTTAGTCCAGTATATATATATATATTATATATATATTTACATATATATTGACTAACATTATTGAGTTATGCCTCGATTGAGCCTAGATTTTGGTCTGAAGCGTTTAATTGCTTTAATATATATATATATATATATATATATCTACATTTATATATATTAACTGTGTGTCGAACTTTGTTCGATGAGCCTGAGACTTCTACTGGTGCATTTATCGCTTTTATATATATATATATATATATATATATATATATACATTTATATATATTAAGCGTGTGTGTCGACTTTGTTCGATGAGCCTAGATTTTGACCGAGCGTTTACTCGCTTTTGTATATATATATATTTATATATATGAACCGTAGTTTTGGACTGCATTCGATGAGCCTCGGATTTTATATCCCATAGTGTTTACTCGCTTTTATATATATATATATATATATATATTTATATATATGAACTGTTGTCGGACTCTGTTCGATGAGCCTGGATTTTATATCCGGTGCGTTTACTCTGTTTTGTATATATATATACATATATATTTATATATATGAACTGTTGTCGTTCTCTGTTCGATGAGCCTGAATTTTACATCTGGTGCGTTTATTGCTTATATATATATATATTTTCGTCCTGCCTGGAGTTTCCTTCGTGGCAGTTGATCGCTTTTATAGCTTTATTTACATTCCGTCCCGCCTGGAGTTTCCTTCGTGGCGGTTGACCGTATTTACAGCTTTATTTATATTTCGTCCTGTCTGGAGTTTCCTTTGTGGTGGTTGACCGTATTCTGACTTTATTTACGTTTTCGTCACTTTGGAGTTTCTCTCTGTGTGACGGTTGATAGCTTTTAATGACTTTATTTATATTTCGATCCCCATGGAGGTGCGCCGTGGTTGGTGATCCCGCTCGTATATATATATATTTACTGTGTTTTATATATATACCTCCTTACCGCTTTCATACAAATTTATGATCTTGTGCTTTAGGAATCATGTGATCACAGATTCAACCTATTGTATCTAGATTCGGTTCCCGTGATGGACATTTTCAGCTGTAAGCAGCTTGTAAATTATGCTGCGGTGTTTGAATTTCCTCAGATGGTTTCCATACCCACGAGGAAGTCGGCATTATTTTGTACATTATTTTTGTACGGATGCCTTGCATCTGTCAAATAAAATCAATCAAGCCGAACACTTAATAAAATGGGAGTATAAAAGGTCTCAATTACTATTGAGCATCAGGGTTTGAAAAAACCTTTTTTTATAAAACATCATTGCTATACCTTGCTAAAAACTGAATTTTTACATAAATTCAAACCCTGTGTATATAGGTTCGAACGAGGCCTCGCACTACTTCCAAATAATAGCACATTGATCCACACACACACATTCAGATAATAGTTTCTTAAAAAGAGAGAAGGCCTTTGTGGTAACACAGGATGTCGAAGTGCCTAACACCTTCCCCTTGCATAACCAAGTCCCCGGACCCTAATGAATCTCGGCTTCACCTAATTCGCTTAGCAAGATGTCACATCACCGGGTCAATGTTCAAACCTTTTCTCGGTTGTGTTGGTACAACCATTTAAAACCAATTTGGCGACTCTTAATAGGTCCATTGTTGACATTATACATGTCGGACCTTTTTCACTTGTTTTTTAAACAAAGCTCACCTAAAATGAGAACACCAAAGAACAAGTAACTGGAAAGGACATCTAAAAATCCCGGACGTCGATAAAGTGAGACTACTGGGGACTCCAGTAAGAGGGCTTAAGCCGCTATTTCAATCTTTTCAAAACTATTATCTGCTTGTGTGTGGATGTTGCATTTACATTTGATGAATGTGTACAAATGCATTTCCTTATTGCACTTAGTGCTTCGCACCATAAATGCTTGTGATATTAGTGCTTCGCACCATAACTGCTTGTGATATTAGTGCTTCGAACCATAACTGCTTGTGATATTAGTGCTTCACACCATATCTGCTTGTGATATTAGTGCTTCGCACATGTCATCATGTTCATACGGTGAGACGCGATGTATGTGAATGTATGTTGTGTGGTCCCTCCACCAGGAGGCTATCCCGTCGGTGTTTGATTACTCGACTCGTGAGAAGACTAATTCTCCGAGGCTCAGGAAAGGCACCACCCAAATTCGCTTCAGTTGAAAGACCGGATTAACTTCCCGTCAAGTAGATTGCGATTATTTGGGAACCTTCATGCCAAAAAGCCGCGAGAGTAACCTAAGATAGGTCAGCCTCTGATAAACCCAAAATGGAGGAAAGTCTCTTCATGCTCTCATTTCAATTACTTGTAAACACAATTACTTGTAATTTCATTCCATATCTATCTCCATGTAATGAGAAATATGAAGAGGTGTGTACACATACATATTTTAATTAACATGCAACAAACAACTGACATCCGTTGTGCAGGATAAAAATTCCTAAAAAGGACACATCACATAGCATGTTATTGTATACACATAGCATGTTATTGTATACATTCCCTAAAGACTAAACTATGCAAGTCTTTCGCGGGGAATCAATCGGACCTACTACCCGCTCAAAGTCCAAAAAGGCAACAAGCTGCGGTGAAATAATCATGTCGTCATCCAGACAGATCGAACTTAATCCATTTCCGCAAAGAATTCGACGGATTAAGCAAACAAATTCTGATTTGGTCGTTTCTACTCAAAGAATTACACCGGTCCACACACAGGTCGGAAAATACCAGACATCTTTGAATCCTCCACGCAAGGAGGAATCCGGTCATTACCATACAGGAATCGCAGGTTGGATACGACCAACAAAACTCATGATGCTGCCCATCCCACTGGAGATCTAGACACTGGTGACATCAAAAAGAAAGTCCTCTAAATGGAAGAGACCCTTCGTGCTATTAAAGGAATTGGAACACACGAAAGTGTTTCATATGCTGATCTATGTATTTTTCCTGGGGTCCATTATCCAGAAAAATTTAAAACTCCTGACTTTGAAAAATATGACGGGTTAGGAGATCCTTACACACATTTAAAAGTGTTTATTGGAGAACTTGGATCTTATGCAGAGGTCGAAAAGCTTAGAATGCAATTGTTCCAAAAAGAGTCTAACCGAGCCTGGTTCGTGGTACACAAGATTAGACAACTCCAAAATCCATATTGGAAAGAAGCTAGCACATGCTTTCCTCACTCAATCTGACTTTCAAACTCGGATGGCTCTGATCGGTATCAAATTACCAAGATCAAGAAAGCAATCTAACGAGTCTTTTAGAGAGTATTCTCAGAGGTGGAGACGCCTGGCTGCCCAAGTTAGTCCTTCCATGACAGAATCAGAAATGGTCATGACTTTCATAGACATACAAGAAGCTCCCTTCTATGAGAGAGTTTTAGCCGGCATCGACAAACCATTTTTTGAAATGGTCAAATACGGGGAGATGACTAAGATGGGATTGAAGTCAGGAAAGATTCAAGACCTAGCTGCACTCAAAGCTGTTGCTGATCACATCCAATCTGGAAATTATGGGAACAACCCCCGGAGGGTCCATAAAAAGAAAGAAGAAGATGTTTCCCTGATACTACAGGGGCAAAAAGGCAATCAAAACATTCCTATTCAAAGGAGAAACTACACTCCTTTTCCAGCACAGTCTATAAACCCTCCAATACCAAAAGGTGGAGAAGTTAAATACCCTCGAGTGTTTACACCCTTAAATCTTCTGACTACACAGAAGAAAATCACACATCTTCTTCCACCAGCCAGCCCTAATGGACGAGGTTTTAATGCTGCTAGGAAATGTGCGTATCATGCCGGGGCACCTGGACATGATACTCAGGATTGTTGGGCCTTGAAACACAAGATTCAGGATCTGATAGACAACGTGGAGATTGTGGTCACCAAACCAGATCAGCCTCACGTACAAGACAATCCTCTTCCTCAACACAAAGAAGAAGAGGTCAACATGATTAATTGGAGCAAAGTGGGATGAGTTCCAATTTCAAATTTGTGATTCTTCCTGCACCATCAAAGACGGTGATGACAAATGGGATTATGCCAAGTTCCAGTTCACAATGGAACAAAAGATGAAAGCTCTCTGCAAACAAATTAAACAATTGGCGAAACTAGTAACTTATCAGCATCAAGTGACTCGTCAGTTAATCAGCCAGGAGCATGCCAATCTCCTACCTATTGTCATGAATATTCCTTCGTCACTTTTAGAAAATGAAATGCTGGAAGACAAAGTGACGAAGAGAGCAAATGCCAAACCCCATCGGGATTTCGCCAACAAAAGGGAATTCACCTATTTGGGCCAACCTATGGAGGAAATCCTTCATATGTTAATCAATGAAGGAAGGATCAGTTCCTTTTTACCTCTAATCAACCCCCGTTCAGGACGGTACAACTCTGATGGAGTATGTCAATATCACTCCCAGTCTTGCGATCACAGTACAGAAGAATGCTAGGCACTCCGCCACCTTATTCAAAATCTAATCGACAGTGGTGTCCTGCGCCTAACGGACGACGATACTGTGTTACGTGCAAGTGAGAATGTAGGCCCTACTAAGTGGAAGAGTGTGGTAGTGGTCATATCCACTGAAACTGATGGGATTAATACATTACTCACAACGCCAATAATTCAACTCAAGGGAGTCAACAGTCCTTTGAAAGTGGCCACTCCCGAGCCAATCAACTTGCCGTGTAGAGCACAATATCCTATTGTTATCTTGCACACAATTCCATGAAATTATGGAGAAGGTGAAGGATCCACCTCACATACAACTACTACAGTGTCGAAGGAAAATCCACTGTATCTTCCCCAATGGGTGATTAAGCCCACCACCAAATCAAAGGGGAAAATACCCATGGAGAAGATCGAAGGATTCCTTCGCGCTGTGGGTCATAATGAAGCTACGGTGGTTTTAAGCTTGAAAGAAGCTCCACAACAAATATCAATTTTGGACTTGGTCCTAACTTCCGAGAATCACCTAAGGTCTTGTTAAAGGTTTTAGAAGAAGCCTATCTCCCGACATCAGTGGATACGGAAAAGTTTCAACACCTGGTCGATCACATTTTCAATAATAATGTGATATCCTTCACTGATGATGACATACCATCCGAAGGGACCGGTCATTGCAAGCCGTTTCACATTGCGGTCTTGTCCTCTAGATATATGGTAGCTGGAGTCTTAATAGATGGAGGTTCCTCTCTGAATATCTGCCCATATGCTACCTTGGTGAAGATGAACATCAATCTCAACCGAATTCGGAGTAGCCATACCATCACCAAAGCTTTTGATGGAGCCCGGCAAAATTCGGTCAGAATAATTGAGCTGCCAATCGAAATTGGTCCTCACACATTCTACGTATCTTTCCATGTGCTCAAGATAGATTCGGGATACAACCTGCTCTTGGGACGACCATGGATTCATATGGCTGGGGCAGTCCCCTCCACTCTTCACCAATAGTTGAAATACATTATCAATAATAGCCTGGTCACAGTCAACGCTGAATCGGAGATTCCTCAGCATGGAGACATGCCATTCATTAATGCCAATGCAGATGTGGAACCGGTCAGTTTTCATGCTTTGGAAATAAGCAATACCCAATACCATACTATTGGAGCACCATTACCCGAACCCAAGATTTCTGCTGAGGTAATGTCGGCCACTCAAGAAATGATGTCATTGGGTCATAAGCCGAGACAAGGGTTGGGTAAAGATTGCCAGGGTATCAAGTACCCAATTTGCTTAACCAGGCAAGCTGGAACAGCTAGGCTAGGCTATTCTGCCAGTTCTAGTCACAGGAATCCTCATAAACATCAACAGATTCCTTTAGCTTCAACCATGTGGCGCTTATCTTCGCCTTTCAAACTCGAAGTCCGCACAACCTCAGTAAAGGTGCCGCCCAATGTAATGGCTATGTTATGTCCCAAGCTTGCATGCCGGTGAAAGGAAAAGAAATCTTTGTTCCAAATCCGCAGATGGAAGAAGAGAACGAAGAATCAAGCAAGACGTCATCCGAATGATGTCGAGCATACGCATCATCGTTTATGACGAGCATACCAACAAATACACCCCAGACGATGATTGCCCAGATGTAATGGCCATCATTCGGGACAGGGAGGATGATGACAATACCTCCATCACTGTAGTCCACCCGGACTTTGCATGTCTAGGTGGCCATAAGCATACACATAAGCATGTCTAGGTGGCCATTCAGTAGCACACCGCCCCAAAGTCATATACATAATATATGCCTTAAAAATCAAAATCATCATGCATTAGGGCAACCTCAATACTTAGGAGTACTTTGCCTTGCTACCTTTTGCTCATTGGACCTCAAATAGACAAAAACAATGAGAAAAGGTGCCAATTTGGTGTCTCAAAAGTCAAATTTTTTCACATCATTATGTTCAAAGATGGTTTAATACTAACATTTACTATGTTGAATATTTTTTATCAAGTCATTTATGCATACATAATCACTACTATGTGTTTAGATGCATTTCGTGCGATAACTCACAATCCAACCGATAGAAACTGGAAAAAATATATGCATATGATACCAGGATAGTATAGAACACTTGTACGGTGACAGAATTTGCAGAAAGCAGCCCGAACTCAGCAGATCTGAAGATGGCTCGCGGTTTTCTCTATGCAAAGCAAGTTGAAAGTGACTTGTGAAGACCAACTCGCAGGATTTATGATTCACGATTGGCAGCGAGCTCACACATGGTATGAAAGGTGCACCTACGACACCCCTATATGGGTCCCACCCCTCCGGCTCGGTCCAGTTCGAGTTTTAAAGGAGTTCTTACGGACTAGAAAGGTCAAATCGGGAATAAAAATGCCACGCGATTGAGCAAAACAACATACAATCTTGGTCTTCTCGGATGAGACTTTGAATCAGACATCACTCATTGGTAGTCACCCGAACACCAGGTATACCACCGCCAATGATCTCATTTGTCATAAATCACATCCGGCAATACCTCGTACAGTCCGATGCCGCTTAACTCCGAAGTCGTTACCCTAAATGTCCCCGACGGGATTATAACGTATGTCTCGACGGGTTATAACGTATGTCTCGACGGGGTTACAATGTAGGGCCTCAACGGGTTATAACGTAAATCCCTTGGGGTTATAACACGCTCATCCGTTGACATGTCTATCAACGAAGGTCAGCGACACGGACGTTATTTCACCGATGGTAAGTAAACCCATCGAAGCATTGAGAACCGATTCGATAGTTTCGTGACGTCTCATGAGTCCCCAGTAGGTCCCCAACGGGGGTTACCACGATATCTCCGAGAGGAGTAACCACGCATGCTCAGCCGTTGACACACGTATCAACGAAGGTCAAGCAACATTGACGTCATTTCAACCGATAGCGACTAAACCTATCAGAGCTCTGGAGCTATTCGAGGTTTTCATACCCAACTGCTCGTATTCCCCAGCGGATCCCCGACGGGGGTCACAACGCAATGTTCCGTTGATCTACACGACAGCGAAGGTCAAGCAACCTTGACAATCTACTCATAGAGCCTCAACCGCTGATTTGATTCACGTCGCCGAGGGTCAAGCAACCTCGATGAGATTTTTCACCCGTTGATTCACATGTCAATGAAATACATCGCCAACGAAGGTCGGGCATCCTCGATAAAGATTTGTTGTTGGCATAAATCAACAAAATCTTGACATATTCAGCGATACTAACCGGAAAGGTCAATGTTATCAGAGAGGATAGATGATGGAATATGTTATACATCCTCAAATGCAGACCAAGCTTTCTCCCCAGATCTCTTACACATAAGAGGTACCTCTTCAGATCAAGTCATTATCAAGAACACAGAATTTGGTGATAACTCCAACATCAACATCCTAATGATTAAACATACATCAAACTGGTCAAGATTGCTAATCCCCAATGGAAGCAAATCGATCCAAAGAATCATGATCAAAGATGTTGGGCTACAACCCAGTACACATGCATCATACATTTGCATCATTTTGCTACCCATAATTCCACGTTCATCTTGTTGAGTTTCAAGTGTCTAGGATTCTTTATCCTACCCATGCGTCGCCATGCATGAGTATGATAAAGAGGGGCATCTGTAGACACTCAAAATTTTCTGTACTACTGTTACTAATATTGCAGGAGGACAGATTCGTCTTTTAAGAGAGAACCTTGAAAGACAATCCATACCGGATACTACCGGAAGTTCATCATCAGCCCCAGATCACACTCTGGAAGTAACAAATCCAACCTCGGAGATAACCCCGAGGCATGCAGATACAATACCGGAACACACATCGGAGAAGACCGATTAATCTCGGAGATAACCCTGAGGTATCCAGTCTCAGTCCCAACCATGGGAATAGCCACCAACCTTGGTGATAGCCCCAAGGAATGAAATTTCGGCGATAACCCCAGAAATGCTTGTTTCAAATGCAACCAGCTTCAATCTCGACGCTCACAACGAGATACACTGCACCAACCCGGCAATAACATCGGGAAGACGGGCATACCTCAAAGGTGACAATGAGGACCTTCAACAATTGCAGCAATCCAATCTCAGAGAAGTCCGAGCAACGTCGACTTTATCAAATTAATCCGTGATGATAACCGGTGAGGGGCAACATCGTCATCTTGTCAACACGATGCCACATCACGTCTCTATCGCAATGATGTCCCACAAGGCTAACCAATCCCGAGTGACTATTGTGCGGGGTAACGGATGAAAGTTGAAGCTTGAAGACCGGAGGAATCGTCCCCATCTTCAATGACTTTGTACAAACTCTAATCCCATGCCATCGCATAAACTCTCAACCAAGCGGTTGAAATAGGTCCCGTATACCTCAAACGGATGCCCGAATTGTACTTCTGAAAGTTTGAGTGGACATTATAGTGCCTGAGTGCACGTACTTCGAGATGAGACGACCCGACAAACCTAGGCCCACCCGGGTTGCCTCTGGTACACCTGCGGCTCAGCCGCAGGTACACCTGCGGCTAAAATGCCTATAAATAGAGGGCTTGGACAGCCCATTTTAAAGAGAAAAAAGGCGAGGAAGCCCTGCCCAATTTGCTCTGCACTCACCCCATGCAGTGTACTTTCCCCTTTTAAACACCTGTGAGCTCATATATAGCCCTTTTGTACCTACAAAAGTCAGTGTTTACCCACTCTAAAGATATAGAAGTCTTCTTTAGCAGTCAACTATAATCCTTCTCACACACTTTAGAGTCTTTCTCTTCATCTTTGCACACACCCTTCTACACGTTGAGAGTCGTGTTGCTTGCTTTTTCCCGGACTTCGGTCCGTGGTTTCATTTTAGTCTGTATATATATATATTGACTAACATTATTGAGTTATGCCTCGATTGAGCCTAGATTTTGGTCTGAAGCATTTAATTGCTTTAATATATATATATATATATATATATATATATATATATATATATATATATATATATATATATATATCTACATTTATATATATTAATCGTGTGTCGAACTTTGTTCGATGAGCCTAGACTTTACTTTGGTGCATTTATCGCTTTTATATATATATATATATATATATATATATATATATATACATACATTTATATATATTAACTGTGTGTCGACTTTGTTCGATGAGCCTAGACTTGATGCTGGAGCGTTTGCATTACTCGCTTTTTATATATATATATATATATTTATATATATGAACTGTGGTTGGGACTCATTCGATGAGCCCGAATTTTATATTCTATATGTTTACTCGCTTTTGTATATATATATATATATATATATATATATATATATATATATATATATATGAATTGTTGTGGGACTGCATTCGATGAGCACGGATTTTATATCCACAAGCGTTTACTTCGCTTTTTGTATATATATATATATATATATATGAACTGTTGTCGAACTCGCTCGATGAGCCCGGATTTTACATCCGGTCCATTTATTGCTTATATATATATATATATATATATATATATATATATATATATTTTAAATCCGCTGGAGTTTCCTTCGTGGCGATTGATCGCTTTTACTGACTTTATTTACATTCCGTCCCGACTGGAGTTTCCTTCGTGGTGGTTGACTGTATTTACAACTTTATTTATATTTCGTCCCGCTTGGAATTTCCTTCGTGGCGGTTGACCGTATTTACAGCTTTATTTACGTTTTGTCTCGCCTGGAGTTTCCTTCGTGACGGTTGATTGCTTTTAACAGCTTTATTTATATTTCTGATCCCCCATGGAGGTGCTTCGTGGTTGGTGATCCTGTCTGTATATATATATTTCTGACTTTTTATATATATACCGCCATCGCTTTCATACAAATTACAGTATCTTGTGCGCCTAAGAATTATGTGATCACAGATTCAACCTATTGGATCTAGATTCGGTTCCCGTGATGGACATTTTAACCGTAGTTGACTTTGTAAATTATTTTGCGGTGTCTGAATTTCCTCAGATGGTTTCCATACCCACGAGGAAGTCGATATTATTTTGTACATTATTTTCGTAAGGATGCCTCGCATCTGTCAAATAAAATAAATCAAGCCGAACACTTAACAAAATGGGAGTGTAAAACGTCTCAATTACTATTGAGCATCAGGGTTTAAAAAAACCTTTTTAATAAAACATCATTGCTATACCTTGCTAAAACTCGAATTTTTACATAAATTCAAACCTCAGATATATATAGGTTCGAACGAGGCCTCGTGACTACTTCCAAATAATAGCACATTGATTCCCCACACACACATTCAGATAATTGTTTCTTGAAAAGAGCGGTGGTCACCGTTGTAACACGGATGTCTGGGGTGCCTAACACCTTCCCCCAAGATAACCAAGTCCCGGACCTAATAAATCTCGGCTTTCTCAATTCCTTTTAGCAGATGTCACATCATCGGGTCAATGTACAAACCTTTTCTCGGTTGTGTTGGTACAACCATTTAAAAAACCAACTGACGACTCTTAACAGTCCATCGTCGACATTATACATGTCGGACCTTTTTCACTTGTTTTTTCAAACAAATCTCACCTAAAATGAGAACACCAAAGAACAAGTAACGGAAAGGGACATCTAAAAATCCCGACGTCGACACTAATATAATGAAATAATAGGCTGAATCAAATGGTTGAATTTTATTTCATACCGAGTGAGCTCAGAAATATACATTGCCACACAGGCAAGTCAAAAATAATGCCACACATGCAAGTCAAATGATGCCACACAGGCAACCAAAATAATGCCACACAGGCAAATCACACATTGGACCGTGAATCCAAATGTATGCAAATCGGATATGTGTATTTGGCACAACATCACAAATCCACAGAACAGAAAACTAGGGTTAACCCATACGCCTCCCACAACAAAACTCTAAATGGCCCACTTCCTCCGGAGCCCAAAACGGAGACGCCGTGGACTAATCACACCGCCACGGAAAGTGTCATGCCTCTCGTGCCAAGACAACATGCCTGTGGTACCCCCACAGGTGGTTATAGCTCAGGTATACCCCACGGTATATTCTAACAAAAATATCACGTCACAACAAATGCGACAAAATATCAACAAAAGGGTTCTATATGTACATGTTGAACCAAATCAAATTATAGTCACAAAGTTTCAAAAAAGAAGGTAACAACATGTACCGCTCTACAATTATCAAAAATAAATACTAAACATGATATTCTAATTCAAAGAGTACAAATATGGGTCCAATGTGTCAACTCCAAAATGAAACAATTATGTGAAATAATAACAGAATTTGAAACGAGGAACAAAACGAATAAATCAAATTAAACAAAAGTATCGCTGAAAGAGTACGAAATCCGTACCTGGATTAAGCAATGTAATACCCCAAATTATTATCCCAATATAGTTCGTTGAATTCCTTTCGTTCGAACTAATTAAACAAAATAATAATAAATATAAGTTACTTAATAACTATAATTTATAATAACATGAATTTATTTCCTAATTTACATTAGTTTTATGATAAAAATCCAAATTAAATTATAATTGAACTTTTAATCATTACCCTTTTATTATTTTTGACAAAACAATATCTCTAATATATATATATATATATATATATATATATATATTAATATATATATTATACAACACAAATGTATAACAGTAGCTCTAGAAAATCAAGTTACAATTCGTTTTATTAGCTTTATATTAATCATGCAGGTCATTTTTTATTGGACAAGAGCATTAATCCAATTAAATTCTGTTAACTAAACTATTACATAATATGCATATATATAATAGTCATAAAAAAACAAAATAAAACATAATAGCCTATTTCAAATTCAAATCATATTCCAGGCTAGGTATAACCCATATATATAATAATTTTCATTCCTTATATATATATATTTACTCAATCAATGACTATGCTTGTACCGGTGGCTACTATCCAAATTCCATCGCCACTTTTCTTTTCCTAATTAACTTTGATTATGTAGTTATTATCATCCTTTGAATAAAACAAATACAAAACAAAAGAGATTTACATTTATAATCAAACCTGTCAATTTCTCTTCTCCTTCCCTATGATAGTTGAGTCTCTTCGCCGCCTCTGCCACCCATTATTTTCTTTTAGCGTGTGTAATGTAATGCTCTAGTAGGTTAGGTTTTATTAATTCTCATAATTATAAAGGATTTACTATTACCCACAAATATAATTTAAATCCAATTAATTTTAAAAGCCCAAATTAATGTAATCATTTACTTATAAAAGTCCACATAAATTAAATACCATTTGACCCAAATAAAATAAAACAAGGTCCAATTTTACTACGTTAATTTATCCACCATTTATTAATACTTATTAGCCCAAATTAATTAAATAACAAGTTTGACTCAAATAAAAGACAAAGTCTAAACAATATGTTTTAAGAATATAAAATCTTAATTATTAATTTATTTATTTTCGGGATATTACATTACCTCCTCCTTAAAAAGGATTCCGTCCCCGGAATCAAAAGAGTAACAAAGATTTAATTGACATTAAAGAGGTGAGGATACTCTTGTCGAATAGTCTCTTACGCCTCCCAAGTAGCTTCGCGCTCCGGATAATTTTAGGAAAAATAAAATTAATATTTAATCATTAACAAAAATTCGAATTATTACATTTTTGTCTCCTTAAAAAAAATTAATTCCGTCATCGGAATTCAATTAAGTTACACAAAGTTTTATTTTAATTTTTATTTAAATTACATAATTATTCATAAATTTTAATTAAGATGTAGCGCCACCATTTGTAACGATCAAGCTTGGTAAGTCCATCGGTCCACACAATTATCCATGTACTCGTAAAAGATTCGTCAGCTATCGTGTCAAGCCTTGGTAAGGTTCTTCGCGTTGCAGCAAATTAGATTACATGATCCACCGTTTGTGCGTCCCGTCGCAAATATCTTTGAGTTTAATTCTTGTAAACATACTCTTCGGAACATAATTCGAAATAACAAAAATTTTCTTCATCTAAATATGATTCGAATACCCAAAATATTTAAAATTATCTTTAATTCGTAAAATGTTTATGTTCCGCACATGACTAGGATCTAACAAATTATTATTATTATTATTATTATTTTACAAAAATTCATGCAAAACTTCAATGGCAACGGATAAACAAAACAATTGTACAAATTACATCACCAACTCATCCTAAGAACTCAATAGTTTCAAAATATCATAACCTCAAATTAAACTAGTTCTCAAATATTATTATGTCAAAAATATACTTCTAAGATCTCCTTATCACTTTATCAAACTCCAAGTCTCATATTTTACCATCTGCATAAGCGAACTACAACTATTCAAGATCTCTCAAAATCAATTGAATTTCATCACTTACTATCTAATCATATAATAAATCAATCATCCCTTATTGCAAACCTTAATCCAATAAATTTCAATGACTCCCCCTACTATCACAAAGAAACTTCATAGAACATAACTCCAATATCTTACTAGAAAATAGCCACAAAATTGATCATTAACTCCAAATGATTAATCTAATTACCTCGAATATCAACAACTCAAATTACAAGAAATCCTCTATACTTAAAAATATTCATTTTATCATAATATGTCATCAATACACAAACCTCAAATTATCCACAAGCTTAACATAAATCAGAACCTAACTCAAATCAAATCCTCAATTCAACGATCATAATAATTTTCACAAAAAAAAACAACTCTAAAAAATAATTTTCCAAAATCAAATACTCGTCGATACAAATACTCACATCATAATCGCATATCATAAAAGATCGTTTCTTATATGTACAAAGTATATCTTTATTCACCTCAATGATTAAATCATAATTCTTAACTAATATCATTACTCAATCACCTTAACAAATTATTCAACTTTCTTCAAATCAACTACAAATCGAAAAGAAATCGATAGTTGGTCAAAATAGAGACCAACCAAACAAAGAACACAATCGAATCAAACTCCTACGTCTACCCAGTGATTTACCCATAACTCACAGGTGAAACCTAAATAGGTTTTCTACAAGAAAGAACCTAAGCTTTGATACCATCTCTGTAACACCCCCTTCCCAAAAAGGAGAGGGAGGTCATGTGCAAAGCACAAGAAACCTCAAAATTAGTAAACAGAGCACTAATAACTTCAAAAATATTAATAATGATATCCATCAATGAAGTACTAAATACAATTCTCCAACTAGAATCAAAATAATCAAAACTAAAAATTTAATCCACCTAGATGGTCAAGGCAACACTCTCATCACACTAGCCCTTAATCACTCCTGCAAATCTGTCGGAAGAAAAATACAGCATTAGTCAATTGCCCAGTACGGATACAAATATACAAAAGATATACAACTGATATATGAAAACAATTGAGACAAAAAACTGAACAAAGCTTCAAGTGTAAATACGAATGAAAATATAATCTCCAAAGATCTGAATGGAATATATCTGAATAAACAAAATTGATGAAACCAATTGAAGAATAAAGAAATAACGAACTGAAGTAACTAACTTAATGAATTGAACTGAACAGAAACAAACAAAACTAATACAATGAAATAATAGGCTGAATCAAATAGTTGAGTTTTATTTCATACCGAGTGAGCTTAGAAGTATACATTGCCACACAAGCAAGTCAAAATAATGCCACACATGCAAGTCAAAATAATGCCACACATGCAAGTCAAATGATGTCACACAGGCAACCAAAATAATGCCACACAGGCAAATCACACATTGGACCGCGAATCCAAATGTATGTAAATCGGATATGTGTGTTTGGCACAACATCACAAATCCACAGAACAGAAAACTAGGGTTAACCCATACGCCTCCCACAACAAAACACCAAACGGCCCACTTCCTCCAGAGCCCAAAACGGAGACGCCGTGGACTAATCACACCGCTACGGAAAGTGTCATGCCTCTCGTGCCAAGACGACATGCCTGTGGTACCCCCACAGATGATTATAGCTCAGGTATACCCTACGGTATATTCTAACAAAAATATCATGTCACAACACATGCAACAAAATATCAACAAAAGGGTTCTATATGTACATGTTGAACCAAATCAAATTATAGTCACAAGGTCTCAAAAAAGAAGGTAGCAACATGTACCGCTCTACAATTATCAAAAATAAATACTAAACATTATATTCTAATTCAAAGAGTACAAATAAGGGTCCAATATGTCAACTCCAAAATAAAACAAATATATGAATTTCACAAGAAACAATTATGTGAAATAATAACAGAATTTAAAACGAGGAACAAAACGAATAAATCAAATTTAACAAAAGTATCACTGAAAGAGTACGAAATCCGCAATGTAATACCCCAAATTATTATCCCAATATAGTTCGTTGAATTCCTTCCGTTCGAACTAATTAAACAAAATAATAATAAATATAAGTTACTTAATAACTATAATTTATAATAACATGAATTTAATTCTTAATTTACATTAGTTTTATGATACAAATCCAAATTAAATTATAATTGAACTTTTAATCATTACCCTTTTATTTTTTTTGACTAAATAATATCACTAATATATATATATATATATATAAATATAATAGCTTTTCAATAGCCAATTAAATTGCCTTATTATTATATTTTATTAGCTTTATATTAATCATGCATGTCACTTTTTATTGGACAAGAGCATTAATCCAATTAAATTATGTTAACTAAACTATTACATAATATTCATATATATAATAGCCATAAAAAAAAAAAAAAAAATAGAATAGCATATTTCAAATTCAAATCCTATTCCAGGCTAGGTATAACCCATATATATAATAATTTTCATTCCTTATATATATATATATATATATATATATATATATATATATATATATATATATATTTACTCAATCAATGACTATGCTTGTACCGGTGGCTGCTATCCAAATTCCACCGCCACTTTTCTTGTCCTAATTAACTTTGGTTATATAGTTATTATCATCCTTTGAATAAAAAAAATACAAAACAAAAGAGATTTACATTTATAATCAAACCTGTCAATTTTTCTTCTCCTTCCCTATGATAGTTGAGTCTCTTCGCCGCCTCTGCCACCCGTTATTTTCTTTTAGCGTGCGTGATGTAATGCTCTAGTAGGTTAGGTTTTATTAATTCTCATAATTATAAAGGATTTACTATTACCCACAAATATAATTTAAACCAAATTAATTTTAAAAGCCCAAATTAATGTAATCATTTACTTATAATAGTCCACATAAATTAAATACCATTTGACCCAAATAAAAAAAAACAAGGTCCAATTTTACTAAGTTAATTTATCCACCATTTATTAATACTTATTAGCCCAAATTAATTAAATAACAAGTTTGACTCAAATAAAAGATAAAGTCTAAACAATATGTTTTAAGAATATAAAATCTTAATTATTAATTTATTTATTTTCGGGATATTACATTACCTCCCCCTTAAAAAGGATTCCGTCCCCGGAATCAAAAGAGTAACAAAGATTTAATTGACATTAAAGAGGTGAGGATACTCTTGCCGAATAGTCTCTTACGCCTCCCAAGTAGCTTCGCGCTCTGGATAATTTTTGGAAAAATAAAATTAATATTTAATTATTAACAAAAATTCGAATTATTACATTTTTCTCTCCTTAAAAAAAAATTAATTCCGTCCTCGGAATTCAATTAAGTTACACAAAGTTTTATTTTAATTTTTATTTAAATTACATAATTATTCAAAAATTTTAATTAAGATGTAGCGCCGCCATTTGTAACGATCAAGCTTGGTAAGTCCATCGGTCCACACATTTATCCATGTACTTGTAAAAGATTCGTCAGCTATCGTGTCAAGCCTTGGTAAGGTTCTTCGCGTTGCATCAAATTAGATCACATGATCCACCGTTTGTGCGTCCCGTCGCAAATATCTTTGAGTTTAATTCTTGTAAACGTTCTCTTCGGAACATAATTCAAAATCACAAAAAATTTCTTCATCTAAATACGATTCGAATACCCAAAATATTTAAAATTATCTTTAAATATTCTCATTTCCTGACCAGTCCCAGCTATATTCTCATTTCTTGAAGAGAAGAGTGAAAGAAAAGGGTGAGCTCAACTAGCCCAGTAAGAAATATTATGACTAAGATAATGCAAAATAAATTATCCTTAGCCTTCAACAGTATAATAACTGATAGAATACAATAAACAACAAGTTTTAGATTAACAACTGCAGCGGTTATGATCATGTCATACACATGTCCATCTTTGCACGTAAGCCAAAGATATACAACTATAAAACCAATAATCAATAGTCCATCTTTTCTCGTAAGCCAAAAATATACAACTGTAAAACCAATAATCAACAGTCCATCTATGCACGTAAGCCAAAGATGACTTTCATCACAATATAAACACGAGGATGATGACAATGATATAAGCATTAATCAAACGAAATCAATGATAAATATTAAAGACTTTAAATTTATCCAGAGTTTAAAAATATCCAAATTATCAACGTGATCCTGCTTTATGGAGTAAAATTCAAGAATAATATTCATGTACCAAAAATAATTTGGACAGAAAAAAAATATATTTTTTGGGTGAATAGTAATCCGTGAATAGTATCCTATGAATAGTACTTCGAGAATAGTACCTCGTAAATACCCCGGCATGAAAAGTGCCCAAAATACCCGAGTGAATAATATTTTAGTAAATAATAATCGGGTGAATAATAACCCGTGAATAGTATCTCGTGAATAGTACATCGACACGAAAAGTGCCCCGAATACCCGAGTGAATAGTACTAGAGTGAATAGTAATTGGGTGAATAGTAACTCATGAATTCCAGCACAAAAAGTGCCCCGAATACCCGAGTGAATAATACTAGAGTGAATAGTAACCTCGACACAAAAAGGTAAAAATTCCACAATAAAATTCGTACTAATATTCCGGCATAATGATATTGAAAGAAATAATATCATTTACGAAGAAGTAATACCCCTTACAACTGTTGAACGAAAATAATATTCTTACGAATATTGAACGAAGATGATATTCCTTACTAATATTGAACGAAAATAATATTCATACGAAAAATAATATCTCTTCAGAATATGAAATAAATAATATCCCTTACAACTGTTGAACGAAAATAATATTCCAACGAATATTTAACGAAGATAATATTCCTACGAATATTGAACGAAGATGATATTCCTTACGAATATTGAACGAAAATAATATTCATACGAATACAAAAAATAATATCTCTTCAGAATATGAAATAAATAATATCCTTTACCTCAGAAGAAGGCTGGATACTGGAGTAGTGAAGTAGCATACTACTCTTCTTCTATCTCTCTATAGCTTCTCTCTATATAGCTTCTATCTCTATAATTGCTCTTGTGAGACTTAGTGAATTGGTGAGAAATGAAGGAAAAATGAGCTTCTATTTATAGGAAAATATAGTTTCAATAATTGCATATTTTGGGCCTCAAAATATTACAATATAATACCTTCATCTTTTCTTTCATTTTTAATTTAGTCCTGCAAGTATTATCAAACTTGCACCACCTCCCCTAATAGTAAATCATGTGAATCAATAGTAAATCATGTGACTCAATAGTTTTAAACATGTGAAAAAATTAATTATAGTATAGTACCTTCATCTATATCTCTATTTTTAATTTAGTCATGCAAGTATTATCAATCTTGCACCACCTCCCCTAATTGTACATGCATGTGAATCAATAGTACACACATTGTAAATAATAATATGAATAACTATGTCGTCTCATTTATTGATTTAGTAATATAACATATTATGTAGATGATACTGTGACAACAATTGAATCAATAATATAAGAGATATGATGCAGTAATTATTGTAGCAATAATTGAGTATAACTGAGTGACTTCTCACCGATTATTTTATGATAACTTGATTACTTTAAAAAAATATTCACATAACACCCTTAACTTTAACCTTTTATCAATTTAACCATTTACTAAATAGAATAATTATAAAAAAATTGAATACTTTCATTTCATAAAATTCGGGGTCTGACAAATATTGTCTTATAGACAATATCCACACTCAATGAAGTCCTCATTACAATTATTATCACACTATTTCACAGAATAGTGAGGACTACTAAAGCCACTTATCTTGGACCATCACTCTATTCCCCGACTCGTTCCAGCTATATTCTCATTTCCTGAAGAGAACAATGAAAGAAAAGGGTGAGCTCAACTAGCCCAGTAAGAAATATTATGACTAAGATAATGCAGAATAAATTATCGTTAGCCTTCAACAGTGTTAAACTGATAAAATACAATAAACATCAAGTTTAACTACAGCGGAACAAGCAATCCATTAGAAGAGTCAAGTAGAGCATGATATCTACTATCTTCTATAATTTAAAAAGATTTTCATCAACTTTATCGCTGAGACTTAGCTTAATAAATAAACCACATCATCGAATCATCCCTGCACTACGGGCCAAGGATATTCATGTAATCATCAATGGTCATGATTATACCGAATAATCCCTGATCATAATTATACCAATAACTGTCCATCAATGCACTACGGGCCAATGATGACTTTTACCACATCATTTATAACATTACGGGTCATGATTATACCGAATGATCCCTGGTCATAATCATACCAATCAACTGTCCATCTACGCACGTAAGCCAAAGATGACTTTCATCACAATATAAGCATGAGGATGATGACAATGATATAAGCATTAATCAAATGAAATCAAGGATAAATATTAAAGACTTTAAATTTATCCAGAGTTTAAAAATATCCAAATTGTCAACATGATACTGCTTTGTAGAGTAAAATTCAAGAATAATATTGTATCAAAAATGATTTGGACCGAAAAGAAATCAATTTTTATCATGAATAATTCTCCGTGTGAATTGTACCCGAGTGAATAGTACCCCGTGAATAGTACTTCGAGAATAGTACCCCATGAATAGTACTTTGTGAATAATACTAGTGAATAGTACTTTATGAATAGTACTAGTGAACAGTACTTTGTGAATAGTAATAGTACTTTGTGAATAGTACCGTAAAAATGAATACTACTCATGGACAGTACTCCGACATGAAAAACTTAAAATTTAACAAGAATGTGCAGAAAATATCCTTGTGAAGCGATCTTTAGATGAAGCGTAAATTTAAATGATATTCTACTAATTTCATTTTGAATATAGAAGCAATACTTTTACGAGAATGATGGTATAATCGGGAATACGAGGCGAAATAATATTACTCATATACTACAGAGTATGGAATAAAATATTATTTCTTATGAATCTTGAACAAAAATAAAATCCCTTACAATTGTTGAGCGAAAATAATATTCTAATGAATATTTACTTCGAAGATAATATTCCTACGAATATTGAAGCGAAGATAATATTCTTTATGAATATTGAAGCGAAAATAATATTCATACGAATCTGAAAAATAATATCTCTTGAGAATATGAAATAAATAATACCCCTTTACCTCGGAAGAAGATGAATCTTTGGAATAGTGAAGTAGCAGACTTCTCTTATTCTTTCTCTCTATAACTTCTCTCTCTATAATTGCTCTTGGGAGCCTTAGTGAATTGGTGAGAATGAAGGAAGAATGAGCTTCTATTTATAGGAAAATATAGTTTCGATAATTGCACATTTTGGGGCTCGAAATATTACAGTATAATACCTTCATCTTTTCTTTCATTTTTAATTTAGTCCTGCAAGTATTATCAAACTTGCACCACCTCCCATAATAGTACATCTTGTGAATCAATAGTACAATCATGTGAATCAATAATACAATCATGTGAAAAAAATAATTACAGTATAGTACCTTCATCTATACCTCCATTTTTAATTTAGTCATGCAAGTATTATCAATCTTGCACCACCTCCCCTAATAGTACATGCATGTGAATCAATAGTACACACATGTGAACAAATAGTTATAAACATGTGAATTAATAGCAATTAATTTCTCATTTATCCGATTAATTACCCGATTGGTCAATATAACTTCCAGACATCAATTATTATAGTATAATATCTTCCTCTTTTTCTTCATTTTTAATTTAGTCCTGCAAGTATTATCAAACTTGCACCACCTCCCCTAATAGTAAATCATGTGAATTAATAGTTCATTCATGTGACTCAATAGTATAATCATGTGAAAAAACTAATTACAGTATAATACCTTCAACTATACCTCCATTTTTAATTTAGTCATGCAAGTATTATCAATCTTGCACCAATTCTCCTAATAGTAAATCATGTGAACACATAGTTATAAGCATGTGAATTAATAGCAATTAATTGCTCATTTATCCGGTTAATTACCCGATTGGTCAATATAACCTCCAGACATCAATTATTATCGAAATAAATGTCGATTTTCACTAACACTAATAATCCCAAAATAATGGAAATATTAATTTCATCTTTAATCAACAAGAACTTATTCATCATTAATATTATAACTCACAATATTTAACAAACCAGTCGTTTGTGAAAGGGGGGCTTTCAGATAAGGATTTCTCCTATTGGCCTTGATTAGGTGACGAAACCTCTCCTTGATAGAACTTTCTAGACATTGTCAATATTGTAAATAATAATATGAATAACTTTGTCGTCTCAATTATTGATTTAATAATATAAAATATTATGCGAGATGATCTTTGTGATAATAATTGAATCAATAATATGAAAGATATTATCGCAAAGCCAATCTCGTGGCAATAATTGAGTATAACTAAGTGACTTCTCACGTAAACATTAATAATCAATACCGTGTGCTACTATGCAACCACGCGTATATACTTTTACCATCGGGTAGTTCAACAGTTTAACGGTAAAACTTTCGCCGTTATTTTTATAAAAAGATAATTCTGTCGTTTTCTAACTATGACAATACTTCCATTGTGGGGTCCACCAATGATTGTGCCGTCGTACGAATATTCCCTATTAAAACAAATATTCCCCGACTAATCGAATATTATATAACCACTTGCTTAATTTGCAAAATTTGTAAATATCAACCTTAACTTTAACCTTTATCAATTTAACCATTTACTAAATAATTATACGAAAATTGAAAACTTTCATTTCATAAAATTCGGGGTCTTACAATCTCCCCTAATAAAATTTTGCCCTCGAAACTAGGGTGCGTACCTGGTATGTCGAAGAGATGATGATACCTCGTCAGATTCTAACTCTTGAGGTATAACCTTTTAGCGTAGAATATATTTCTTCTTATCCAAGATTTTAACATGTATCTCCTCACACATTAAATCTTATGCTACCTCGTCTAGTTCGAATTTAATAATGTGGTTCGGGTCGTCCACATATTTACGTAACATCAATACGTGAAAAACGTTATGAACACGCGACATACTTGGCGGTAAAGCGAGTCTATAAGCCACCATTCCTACTCAATCGAGGATTTCAAATGGGCAAATTAAATCGAGGGTTGAGATTAACTCTCTTCGTCGATTCTTGCTTCTAGAATAACGCCCTCTTGAACTTTCTTCTTCACATTCATCAGCTCCGGGTGTATAGCTTGAGCGACTTTTAACTTTATCGATTAAAGTCAATTTTACTCGTATATTTGATATCACCATGTGGGTCCCTAGAGTTTTTAAATCTATCTTCATCATTTGTAAGTTATACGAAATGGGTTTTTGTGTTAACAACGTCACACTCGTAACCACATACAATCTTTTACTCAACGCGTCAGCTACCACGTTCGCTCTTCCACGATGATATTGAATGGTATAGTCGTAACCTTCAACAGCTCGAGCCAATGTCTTTGGCGCATAATACGTTCATTTTTGGTGAAGAAATATTTGAGGGTTTTAGAAATATGTTTTGTACTAGGGTCAATACAAAATTCAATTTCACGCTTTAGAGGTAGGATAGGAAGTTTATCAGGAATATGTCCGAAAATTTATTAACAATAGAAATATTATTCAAAATTGCGACTCTCATCCAAGACTTGGATAACACGTCACATTGATACTTATCAACTTGCCCTCGTCATTCACAGAGTCGCCTACGGAAAGTCTGGCTTCGGTGCATTCCACATAAAGAAGTCACCAACGAAAGGCTCGGGGCTCTTTACTTATGGCTTGATATGACAATGATTGACTTTAATGGTTTGGTTGCTTGGATTCGCATAATAGGTTGGTTAGGAATATGAAAGCTAACAACCTTACGAAAATAATAAATTTTTGCATGATGATTAATTAACTAGTCGATTCCTAAAATTACATCAAATGCAAGTATTTTCAAAGAGATAAGATCGACAGGTAACGTGAGGGTGTCGATTTGAATCAGACAAGACTTATAAATAGTGGGTGTAACGAAGGTTTCTCCTAACGGAGTTTCAACCAATAAGTCAAAGTCTAACTTTTCCGGAGTCAGATTTAAACGTTGAGCGCAAGTAGGAGAAATAAAAGAATGGGTAGAACCGGTATCAAATAAGGTATAGACCTCGCTAGAGTTTATAATTAGCTTACCCGTGATCACCTCGTTCGGATTCCTCGCTTTTTGGGAGATTACGACAAACGCTCTCCCTTGAACTTTCGATTTTGTCTTGTCTGGGATGGCCTTTGATGCCTCTATCCCAGTTGGACTTGACTTTGGTGCACGAAAAAATCAGGCAAGGTGACCTTTTCTTCTGCAATTATAACACGCTTTGGATTGCTGCGTATAGTTTGGACTGATATGTCCCTCCCCTCCGCATTTGTAACATACGATTGGCTGTCGTTCCCCTTCCTTAACAATAGGTGCTGGTGATGACGTTTTTCCATCATTGTTGAATCTCCTCTTTTTAAAATTTCTACTTCTATTATCTTGGCCATGATTACCACCGAAGTGGTTACCATTTTTGGCATGTTGATTCCCTCCACGTTTGTTATCACCGCTTCGATGACTGCTACCACTGGTATTATCATTTTGTCGGCTGCTCTCTCTTGGTTGGGTTGACTAGTTATCGCGCTCCAATAACTGAGCCCTATTTACAACATCTGAATACAAACACAGTTTGTGAGA
Source organism: Panax ginseng (assembly GCA_020205605.1). Lineage (NCBI taxonomy): Eukaryota > Viridiplantae > Streptophyta > Magnoliopsida > Apiales > Araliaceae > Panax > Panax ginseng. The sequence continues at coordinate 29,769,917 of CM035136.1, read as the reverse complement.
AATTAAGTATTGACACATCTCAGGTTTCAAACCCCTTAGAAACGTCCGCGTCATTCTCTGCTCATTATCAACCAAGTGGGACGCAAACCGGGACAACTTAGTAAACTTAGCTTCGTACTGTGACACGGTCATATTATTCTACTCCAGCTTGATGAACTCTACCTCCTTCATGTGACGAATACTTTCGGGAAAGTACTTGTCGTTGAACAGTTCTTGGAACTTCTCCCAAGATATCTTCAGTGCGGCAGGTTAAGTACGCTTTACTGATTCCCACTAGTAATCTGCCTCTCCTCGCAACATAAAGGTGGCAAATGGAACCTTTTGCTCCTTGGAGCATTTCTGTGACACCCCCAAATCCCGGTACTTCATTACCTCAAGATTTGGTGTTCACTTAATCAAAACATTCATATCTAACTACCCAATCATAATAAAATTGAATAATAAAACCTGCCAATACAGGATTACATTAATAAAACTTATCTCCCAGGTTATCTAACCTTTAATTACATTCATTCAAATGTGGAAATTAAAATAAATACTTCATTACATCAATTAAAATAAAAAGTCTGATAAATAACTCTCAACATATTACAAGTCTTCAAGACTTGTTCATCTTCCCTTTTCCCTTACTGGTGCTAGGTACATCTACCTTCTCATCCTTAGCTGTAATAGTTATATAAGCAAGAGTGAGCAAACAAAGCTCACTTGAAATAAGAATGAATAAACTTTACAACATTTGCCAAATAATAGGCTCAATAGAACTGAAGGATATGTTCTATTAACATTCTGAAATATACTACTGAGGGTCTAATGACCATGAACCATGTACACAATTATAAGTAATCTTTCAACTTTAACATTAACAGTCATAAGACTATAAGGACTCCACGCACTTAGGGAAATTGACCCTTCAGTATAATGTATTGTTCACAATCATTTCAACGCTAGCGTAAACCCCTAATAATAGGGTTGTTCATCTCAGTATTTAGATTACAAGTCCGCACCAAAGTAAGTTTGGTTTGGATACATTTAAAGGTAATTTGGAATTCAACGAACATCAACTAAGGATTAGTTGAATAAAATGAAATCACATTATGCTATGGAATAAATCATAATTGAATTAACATTGTGTATTAAAGTTATGCTTTAGGAATAATCTAATAGCATAAATATTGAATAACTATAACCTACCTTGCTTGACCAATATTAAGCCAATGTTATTTAGAATTGAATACTAAGCATGCATAACGAATAACAATTTGAACAATAAAAACTATTCGACAACAGTATATTAGATTATATAAACTTGTATGCTATTTGACAAGTTAAAGACAAGAATAACTTGTTTAACATCAACATAAGGTTTAGAAAAACTTGCATCATCATGAACAAACTAGATACAAGAGCTTGCGAAATTACTGTTAAAATAGTACAAGTAAACTTGCATAACAATAAACAAACTAGCTCAACGAAAGTGTAGAGTTAGTAAACTTTCTCAATTGTAAAAGTATAATGAGAGAATTTGTTCAATGTAAAAAGATAAGTTTAGAAACTTGCACAATTGTTATAAGGGTAAAGTTAAAGAACTTTCTCAATTTAAAAAGATAGGTTTAGAAACTTGCACAATTGTTATAAGAGTATAGTTAAAGAACTTGCTCAATTTAAAAAGATAGGTTTAGAAACTTGCCTCGAGCGTAAGCTATAATATTAACTCACGTTCACCTACATATAGGTTTAGAACCACCATCTATTAGATATACTAGCATTCACGTTCCAATATAACATGCATTTCTAGTTAGACTTATTATTTTAGCACAAGTCTTAAGATACCATGCAAATATCAGAAACTACAAGTGTTAACCTTCACAACACACGTTTACTAGTCATCATGCTCACTACGTTCTACTATACCACGTTCATCTCTTACTAATCATTCAAACTTTGAATTTATCGATTACCTATCATAGTTCTGTTTTAACCTTCTTACTACATGTATGACGCTTAATCATAACCTTAGACCAAGTGGTAAGATTTCCCCAAAGGTGCGCAATAGCGACAAACGGCCTGCCTCGAGATCCGGTAGCAATTGCTTGGGGATTACCTAAAACGAAGCGGATACGGTATGAGCGATGAGCAGATTTTTAGCCCAACTAACACGAATTTCACCCACCAAACAGTGAAATTAACATATAAAATAAATATACAACTATCATAAACATGTTTGTTAACATTTTCAATCAATTAGAACAATTTAACAACAACTAAAACTATTTTAATTTCTCAAATTTCATATTTTCATACAAAAACTCCATTTTTGACACCTCTTGCAAAAATCATCACTGTAAACTCTATACTTGGCCAATTTGCTTCGTTCAAATTACGTTATGTTTGTTTCTTAATGAACTAACATATATAAGACTCAATTTACAGTTTAACATATGAATTGACCATCAAAATTGGTAATTACATAAGCCATATGAAAAATACATATACTGACAATATTTTCTTCCTACTGTCAAACGAAATTAGCATACAATTCTGATTTAAACAAAAATTCTAACCATCAAAAACTCATACAATTACAAGTACTCAGTTGTATAATCGTAAACTTAGAATTTTGAATTCACAGAACATGAACAAAACTATGTCGTGATACACATAAACATATATATATATATATATATATATATATATATATATATATATACAATACTAAGGTTATGTAAAAATACCTTTAATTTGTTTACAATCCTTACTATCACCACTGATAATCACTATGAAATCCTCAGGTTTCCTCTCAATTCTCTCTAAATGTTCTTCTCTCTTTTCTCAGCAACTAAAATGCGTAAAAGAAAATAACCTGATAGTTATAATGCGTAAAACTCAACTGATAGACATAATAATACGTATAGTTATTATAATATCAGTTACAAATAAAATATAACATATATGTTATAAATTTATTTTTATATTTTATTTATTTTATTTTATTTATATTATTCAAAATTTTGAAAATCCAAAAGCCATAAGGCTTTGTTTGGCAAAACCCTTTAAAATTAAAGATTTAATATACTTAAGCCTTGTTTGGGTAAACTCAATTAAAACTACTTTAATTTATTTTAATACTCCTTATAATATAGTTATTTGTCACACTATATTTAATTAAGTTTTCATACTTACCTAATTCATTCAAATAACAATTTATTAAATAAATTATTTCATCACATAACTCAATACAAATAATTAACTATCAAATTGAAATATCAATATAATAATTTCCTTAACTCATTAATTATTTATTTAATAAATAATTAACCAAATAAAATCAATTCAATTAAACAAATATTTATTTAACGATAAACACATCCATTAAATATTTATATAACTCAATAAATATTATTTAACGAAAAACACATCCATTAAATATTTATATAACTCAATAAATATTTAATATTACAATTAAAATTCTGGATTGTTACATCATTCCCTCCTTAAAAGGATTCTGTCCACAGAATCACAATTCAAACAATTAAATCATCACATTCTTCCCTTTTTACAAAGATTTTGTCCCCAGAATCGAAGACATAGATTAAACAAATAACTCAGGGTAATTTTTCATCATTTCAGTTTCGAGTTCCCACGTTGCCTCTTCTACATTGTGGTTTCTCCATATCACCTTCACAAAAGGTATCACTTTATTTCTGAGCACTTGTTCTTTCCTGTCGACTATCTGAATAGGAATCTCTTCATAAGAAAAATCTTTATCGAATTGCAATGGTTCGTACTCGATCACGTGCTTATAATCGGGTTTATACGGTCGTAACACCGAAATGTGAAAAATATTTTGAATGTTTTCCAACTCTGGAGGTAGAGCTACCTCATAAGCCACTTCCCCCATTCTTCGTAGTATCTTGAAAGGTTTAATAAATCTTGGGCTGAGCTTTCCTTTCTTGCCAAAACGAATTTTCCCCTTCCAAGGAGAAACTTTTAGGAAAATGAAATTTCTTACTTCAAATGCACGATCTTGTCTGTGTTGATCAGCATACTTTTTCTGTCTGTCTTGGTCTGCTACCAATCTTGTCCTGATGAGTTTGACAACCCCAGCAGTTTTTGTACCAGTTCTGGTTCTAACAGTTGACGTTCACCGACTTTATCCCAGCACAGTGGAGTTCTGCACTTTCTGCCGTATAATGCCTCGTAAGGCGGCATGTCGATGCTCGCGTGATAACTGTTGTTGTAGGCAAATTCCACCAACGGTAAATGTTCTCCCCAGCCCCCTTTGAAATCCATGATGCATGCTCTCAGCATATCTTCCAGCGTTTGAATTGTTCGTTCGCTTTGCCCGTCGCTTTGCGGATGGTATGCTATACTCATTCGCAATTGTGTTCCCATATATTCTTGTAATCTCTTCCAGAAGTTTGATGTAAATCGCGGATCTCTATCTGACACTGGCACTTCATGCCTCAAAATGATCTCTTTAACGTACAACCTTGCCAAATGATCAAGATTGAACTTAGTCTTGATTGGTAAAAAGTGCGCTGATTTTGTCAGTCTGTCCACTATCACCCAAATCGCATCGCATCCTCTTTGAGTAGTTGGAAGACCCACCACAAAATCCATTGTGATGTGTTTCCACTTCCATTCCGGTATTTCCAACGGTTGAAGTAATCTGCTTGGTCTTTGATGGTCGGCCTTGACTTTTTGACATGTCAAGCATTTTGCGACACATTCTGCAACATCTCTTTTCATATTCGGCCACCAAAAATATCGCTGCAAATCTTGATACATCGTCGTACTTCCTGGATGAATCGAATATCTTGTATTGTGTGCTTCGGTCAAGATTTCGTCTTTAAGCTCTAGTATTGCTGGAACCCAAATTCTTTCCTCGAACCGTAGTAGTCCTTCAGTATCGATCTTGTATCACTACCCTCAACCACTTTCTCTTTCATCATTTTGCATTCATTATCTTGTAGTTGAGCATTCTTCACTTTGTCCACCAAAGTTGGACTAGCTTCTATCTGGAATAGTTGTTCATCGAATTCTTTTGAAAATTTGATTTCCAACTCTAGCTTTGTCATTTCTGATATAAGCTCCTCCTGAGTGGTTATCAGCATCAATTTTTCCCGACCTTTCCTGCTTAAAGCATCTGCAACCACATTCGCTTTACTCGGATGATAAAAGATCTCACAATCGTAATCTTTTATCAATTCCATCCATCTTCTTTGACGTATATTCAGGTCCTTCTGTGTGAAGATATACTTCAGACTTTTATGGTCTGTGTAGATCTCACATTTTTCTCCATACAGATAGTGTCTCCATATCTTCAGAGAAAATAGTACTGCAGCCAATTCCAAATCATGAGTCAGACAACCTTTCTTCATAATCCTTCAGTTGCCTTGATGCATACACAATAACTTTACCGTTCTGCATAATAACACAACCCAACCCTTTATATGAGGCATCACTATACACCACAAAGTTACCTGCACTATCTAGTAATGACAACACAGGTGCCATGCTTAATTTCTTCTTCAAGTCCTGGAAACTTTCTTCACATTTCTCCGTCCAAACAAATTTCACAGTTTTCCTTGTTAAATTTGTTAATGGAGTGGCTATCTTAGAAAAATCTTCAATAAATCTTCTATAATAACCGGCCAGTCCCAAGAAACTCCTCACTTTCGATGGTGTTCTTGGTTGTACCCAATTGATTACAGCTTTCACTTTTGATGCATCCACGGAAATCCCATCTTTGTCAACCACGTGCCCAAGAAATTGTACACGATCTAGCCAAAATTCGCACTTAGAGAATTTTGCGTACAACTTTTCCTTTCTTAGTGTTTCCAATGTCAAACGTAAGTGTTCCACGTGTTCTTCTTGAGTTTTTGAATACACCAGGATGTCGTCGATAAATACCACTATAAACCTGTCTAAGAATGGTTTAAACACCATGTTCATCAAATCCATGAATGCAGCAGGGGCATTGGTCAAACCAAAAGACATCACCAGAAACTCGTAATGTCCATACCAAGTTCTGAATGTCGTTCTAGGTATATCCTCCTTCCTCACTTTTAATTGGTGATACCCACTTCTCAAATTTATTTTCGAAAATTATTTAGCACCCTTCAATTGATCAAACAAGTCATCTATTCTTAGTAATGGATATTTGTTTTTAATAGTGACTTTGTTTAATTCTCTATAATCAATACAAAGACGCATTGACCCATCCTTCTTCTTCACGAATAACACTGACGCTCCCCACGGTGATACGCTTGGTTGAATATACTTCTTGTCTAACAGTTCTTGCAATTGTACCATCAGTTCCTTCATTTCTATCGGAGCCATTCTGTACGGGGCCTTCGATATCGGTGTTATTCCCAGCGCTAAGTCGATCACGAACTCAATTTCTCTATCAGGTGGAAGTCCTGGCAAACCCTCTGGAAACACATCCTCAAATTCCCTCACCACTGATATCTCTTCCAGTTTCACATTCTTCTTCTGAGTATCGACTATGTAAGCTAAATATCCTACACAGCCTTGACTTGATAATTTCTTGGCCTGCATAATCGTCAGACATTTCATTTGTCTAGGCGACTTGCTACCAAAGAATACTACCTTTGACGGAGTCATATGGTTTACACACTTCTTTTGGCAATCAATTACCGCTCCATATTTGAACAGCCAATCCATTCCCAAAATAACATCAAACTCTCCAAGTCTAATCGGAATCAAATCTACCATCATGATATTCTCCTTAATGTTCACCCTACAGTTCTTGTATACGAATCTAACATGGATTACTTCCTTATTCACAATTTCTATGTTCAAAGGAAAATTCAGTTCTTCACTATGCAATCCTAACCTTTTAGCAAATTTATCAGATATAAACGAACAAGTAGCACCCGAATAAAATAATACATAAGCATCAATATCATTGATTGGGATAATACCTGACACCACATCTTTTGATTACACGACATCTTGCACAGTCATGTTAAAGGTTCTGGCTGTGGGTTTATTTGATGCTGTAGGTCCAGCAATGGCCCATGTACCTCTAATGTTGCCTTCATTGCTTCTGGTTGTTTCTCCAGTCTTCTTCTTAGGGCATTCACGAGCAAAGTGATCCTTGGATCCGTATGTGAAGCACACGTTCTTCTTAGGTTGAGTGCAATTTGGGGCGATGTGACCCTCCTAGCCACAATTGAAGCATACTCATTTCCCCATCAAGAACGCACCCTTATGAAACTTCCCGCATGTAACACATGCTTTAAACTTCTTATTTTGCTAGTTACCCTGCTAGTTTCCAGCACCCACGTTTTCATTCCACTTCCTCTTCAAGTTGTTGTTGTTGTTGTTGTTGTTGTTTCCACGACTACCACCTCCATTCTTAATCTCCACCTCATTCTTCTTCTTCTTCTTCTTCTTCTTCTTCTTCTTCTTCTTCTTCTTCTTCTGTTCCTGATTAAATTTTGTCACTGCCTCGCCTCCACCTTCAGCGAGTATTGATTGCTTCTCCATCACTGCTGCGAAAGTCTTCAATTAGAACAGGGAAACCCTACTGTACAACCAGGGCTTCAGTCCCTATTCAAACCTCTTTGTCTTGCATTCGTATGGCGCAAACCTCGCCAACTCGTTGAATTTAGCGGTATACTCAGATACCGTCATCGTTCCCTACTTTAATTCCAAAAATTGCACTTCTAGCTGACTCTTCGAACTCTCTGGGAAATAGGTCTCGAAGAATATCTCCTTAAACCTATCCCAGGTCTTCACCCCTGGCCCTTCACGAGTTTTATTGGTCTGCCACCAATAACTAGCCTCCGCTTTCAACATGAATGTTGCAAAAACAGTCTTCTGATCATCCCCTACCCTAACGACATCAAACACTTTTTCTATCTCCATAATCCAGGTCCGTGCTTTGACTGGATTCATGGACCCACAGAATTCAGGTGGTCCAACCGCCTTGAAATCCTTAAATGTTGTACCTTGGTTCTGTGGTTCATTCTGCAATGCTCCTGTCAGTAGCATCACTAGTTGTTGAAAGGGGTTAGCATCAACATTGAGGTTATTGTTGGTTCCTTCAGTGGTTCTCTGTCATGGTGGTTGACGTCTGGGAGAAATTTTCTATTAAAAACACACTCATTAGATTATTACTCAACTTCTTTAAGTAATCTCTACTTAACTTGCCTCCACAAAAGAAATAACCACATAATCACATAACACTTTGAATAAAATGACAACTTTTATTTATTCATAATCTTTTTGAAAATATAAAACAATAGCATCACTGCTATTTACATTATTTTCCTGAACTACAACAGTTTCAGGACAACATCATCATCATATCCCATAGGTTACATAACACTTAGGATTTATAATTTATTTAACATTTTATTAATCGCATAACAACTACGATGTTCTACTAAGATCTTTGCTTAGCCTTACTACGTTCTTCCTCCATGATTGGAACATTGTTGCGATCTATCACGCATGATGGCGTCGTCTGGCCCGAATCGGATAACGCATGACCCTATCCCGAGCTCGATTAATCACGATGTTGAATACTCTATTCATCTCTTCCATCTTCATTCTCTTTGCTTGTGCGTCTTTCACTGCTATCCCGGCTCGTTGAAATGCTTCCTCATATGCGTCTTCAGCTCTTGCCCTTTTAGTAGCTTCTTCCTTCAGCTTGTTCTTCAGTTCTGCGACCTCCTCGATCAGTTGTTCTTTCTCTCCTTCAGTGTGTACTAGCTTCTCCTCGACATTAGTCAGTCGTTCCTCACGATCCTGGATCTCATCGTCTTTACGTGTCGTTTGCGATACATTTTCAACTACTATCTCTTATAATTCCTCGATTGTATCCTGAAGTTCCACGTTACGGTCATAGACTTCATCGTACATACGAGCAGCTATCAAGGTTAGTGGAGTCTCTTCCTCCTCATCCTCCTGTGGCAACTCAACGGGGATCCTCCTCATCTTCAACCCTTTGTGACCCCAGAGGTGACTCTCGTGGCGATGGTCGTTCCCCAAACAACTTTGAAGGTCATGAGGCTCCTCCTTTATAGGCATCTGAGGTCCCTCCTCCCTAGCTTGATTGGATTCTCCGACAATAGTTGTGATGCCCCCAAAATAGGTATACATCACCCATCTTGAATCGCCAAATACATGGTACAAAATTCAAATACAACTTAATAATACAACTGTCGTGTAAAATACGACAAAACATAAATTGAGAGTTTTAATAAGAATATTGTCTTCTAGACAGTATTCAACTCAAATGGAGTCCTCAATATATTTATTATCACACTATTTCACAGAATAGTGAGGACTACTAATGCACCATCTAAGATCATCACTCTGTTCCCCGACTAGTCCCAGCTACGTTCTTATTTCCTGAAGAGAACAGTGAAAGAAAGGGTGAGCTCAACTTGCCCAGTAAGAAATATTATGACTAAGATAATGCAGAATAATTTATCATTAGCCTTCAACAGTGCTAAACTTATAAAATATAACAAACATCAAGTTTAACTACAGCGGAACAAGCAATCCATTAGAAGAGTCAAGTAGAGAATAAAATCTACTATTTTCTATGATTTAAAAGGTTTTTCATCACTTTTATCGCCGAGACTCAGCTTAATAAATAATCCACATCATCCCTGCACTACGGTCAAGGATATTTATTAGTATCATGACTACAAAGTATCCATTCACTACGGGCCAAGGATATTCGTGTTTTCATCAATGGTCATGAGCATGCGAACAACTGTCAATCAATGCACTACGGGACAATGAGGACTTTTACCACATTATTTGTAACATTATGGTCATGATTATACCGAATAATCCCTGATCATAATCATATCAAGTCCATCTATGCACTACTGAATACAGATGACTTTCAACATAATATAAACATGAGGATGATGATGATGATATAAGAATTCAATAAAACAAGTTCAAGGATAAATATTTAAAGATTTATAATTTAATTTATCCGAGAAATCAATAACGTCAAATTATCGACATAATCTTTGCTTTGTGGAGTAAAATTCAAGAATAATATTGTACCAAAAATAATTTGGACCAAAAACGAATCAATTTTTATCCTGAATCGTACCCCCGGTGAATAGTACTCGTGTTAATAGTACATCGTGAATAGTACTTCGGGAATAGTAATCCCGTGAATAGTACTCTGACATGAAAAAGTTAAAACTTATCAAAAATGCTCAGAATAATATTTTCATGAAAAAATACTGGATGAAGCGCAAATATCAAGGATATTCTACTAATTTCATGGAGTATAGAAGCCAAAATTTTAACAAACGAGTATAGAATTCGAAATCTGAAACGAAATAATATTACTTACATACTACAGGGTATGGAAGAAAATATTATTTCAAGTGAATATTGAACAAAAATGACATCCCTTACCTTGAAAAGAAGAGTATTCAACTGGTATAGCGGGGATATTCTTGAAGAAAATTTTCACTGTTTTCTACGCTCAAAGCTTTCTAAAACTCAAAAGAAATACGCTCAAGATTATAGAAGAAGAATTCTCTGATTCTGGTATGATTTTCAATTCTAACTAAGCACCCTATTTATAGAAAAATGCTAGAACGCCATAGGAGACTAAATTAATAAAATAATATTAATTTTTTTTTCTACGCACATGTATTTCAAAATATTTCAGCCACCACAAGTGGGGCCCACTAAAATCAGCCACCTTGCTCAACAACCAAAAGTGGGGCCCACCCATTTTTTTAATAAAAACATTTTAATTTCCGAAACTTCAATAATTCATAATAAATAGCCCTTTTATCAGAAAAATACGAATTTTATGTCCATTCCACAAGAAATTGAATTCTCTACAACTTTGTAGAAGAAATTTTTCCAAATTCCATACAGAAAATATCCAAATTCCACAAACGGATGATTTTTAATACCTCATAAAATTCATAACAAATCATACGTTAATTTTTAACGGTTCAAAATTTTTGGACATATACTCAACTTGTATATGTATAATATATCCAAAAATCACAACGATCCAACGGTCGGATCAAAATTATAACTCACACAATAGAGCTTTAAGAACATCGATTTGATTTTTAATACCTCCAATCCTACAAAATACTGATAAAACACCTCAACATTAATTCCTTCATTTATAACCACATAAAATAAATATCTATCATTTATGTCCACATAAAATAAATATTTTCTTATCATATAAATCAATAATTAATTATTCACAAATAATATTACAGAATCACAATAATGACAACCATGTCATTCCCAAAAAAAGGGGGCTTTCTAATAAGAATTTCTCATTACTAGCGTGCAATTAGATGACCAAACCTCTCCTTGACAGAACTTTCTAGACATTGCCAATAATGCTATCTAATAATATTATTCAAATAATATGAATTATTGATCTGATAATGAAAAATACTGTGCAATAACAATTATTGAAACAACGATAATATAAAATATCAGCGCAACAATTATTGAACCAATAAAATAAAATATTGAGCGATAATTCTTTGTAACAATTATTGAGTAGTGCCTTCTTTACGTAAGAATCAATAATTCAAAAATAGTAATCGTCTAATGCATATTCTTTGTGCAACAACGCGTATTACTGTATTTTAACCACCAGGTATTCTAACAGTTAATGGTAAAACTTTCGCCGTTATTTTATAAAAATATATTTTTGTCGTTTTCTCAATTCGACAATAATTTCGTTGTGGGGTCCACCAAAGATTGTGTCGTCGTACAGATATTCCCTGCTAAACGAATTTTCTCCAACCAATCGAATATTATATAACAACTTGCGTACTTTGCAAAATTTATAAATATTACCCACAACTATAACATTATATCAAATTTACTCCTTAATATTCAAAAATAATATATATAGAAAATTTATTTTTATTCATAAAAGTTGGGGTCTTACATTAGTCATCCTGACAACAAAAATTTAAGTTTTAACTATTAATCATTACCACTCGACACTCACGAGCACATAAGTTATAATCACATAAGCACATAACATAAGTGTTTTATTACGTCTTCCTTAAAATTCGATAAGAGTTAATCACCACTATCTTTTCAAAGGTTACTTCCTAAGGTTTTTTCCACACCTAAGGTTCATAACCTAAAGCTCTGATACCAACTTGTGATACCCCCAAATCCCGGTACTTCATTACCTCAAGATTTGGTGTTTCACTTAATCAAAACATTCATATCTAACTACCCAATCATAATAAAATTGAATAATAAAACCTGCCAATACAGGATTACATTAATAAAACTTATCTCCCAGGTTATCTAACCTTTAATTACAATCATTCAAATGTGGAAATTAAAATAAATACTTCATTACATCAATCAAAATAAAAAGTCTGATAAATAACTGTTAACATATTACAAGTCTTCAATACTTGTTCATCTTCCCTTTTCCCTTACTGGTGCTAGGTACATCTACCTTCTCATCCTTAGCTGTAATAGTTATATAATCAAGAGTGAGCAAATAAAGCTCACTTGAAATAAGAATGAATAAACTTTACATCATTTGCCAAATAATAGGCACAATAGAACTGAATGATATGTTCTATTAACATTCTGAAATATACTACTGAGGGTATAATGACCATGAACCATGTCCACAGTTATAAGTAATCTTTCAACTTTAACTTTAACAGACATAAGACTATAAGGACTCCACTTACTTAGGGGGATCATCCCTTCGTACAATGTATTGTGCACAACAATTTCAACGCTAAGCGTAAACCCCTAATAATAGGGTTATTCATCTCAGTATTTAGATTACAAGTCTGCACCAAAGTAAGTTTGGTTTGGATAAATTTCAAGGTAATTTGGAATTCAACGAAGATCAACTAAGGATTAGTTGAATAAAATAAAATCACATTATGCTATGGAATAAATTATAATTGAATTAACATTGTGTATTAAAGTTATGCTTTAGGAATAATCTAATAGCATAAATATTGAATAACTATTACCTACCTTTCTTGAACAATATTAAGCCAAGGTTATTTAGAATTAAATACTAAGCATGCATAACGAATAACAATTTGAACAATAAAAACAATTCGACAACAGTATATTAGATTATATAAACTTGCATGCTATTTAACAAGTTAAAGACAAGAATAACTTGTTTAACATCAACATAAGGTTTAGAAAAACTTGCATCATCATGAACAAACTAGATACAAGAGCTTACGAAATTACAGTTAAAATAGGACAAGTAAACTTGCATAACAATAAACAAACTAGCTCAACAAAAGTGTAGAGTTAGTAAACTTGCTCAATTGTAAAAGTATAATGAGAGAACTTGCTCAATGTTAAAAGATAAGTTTAGAAACTTGCACAATTGTTATAAGAGTAGAGTTAAAGAACTTGCTCAATTTAAAAAGATAGGTTTAGAAACCTGCACAATTGTTATAAGAGTAAAGTTAAAGAACATGCTCAATTTAAAAAGATAGGTTTAGAAACTTGCCTCGAGCGTAAGCTATAATATTAACTCATGTTCACTTACATATAAGTTTAGAAACATCATCTATTAGATATACTAGCATTCACATTCCAACATAACACGCATTTCTAGTTAGACTTATTATTTTAGCACAAGTCTTAAGATACCATGCAAATATCAGAAACTACAAGTGTTAACCTTCACAACACACGTTTACTAGTCATCATGCTCACTACGTTCTACTATACCACGTTCATCTCTTACTAATCATTCAAACTTTGAATTTATCGATTACCTATCATAGTTCTGTTTTAACCTTCTTACTACATGTATGACGCTTAATCATAACCTTAGACCAAGTGGTAAGATTTCCCCAAGGTCTGCAATAGCGAAACATGACTCTGCCTCAAATCGATGCGTGGTAGCGATTCATACACACATAACAATTCTTGTGATTTTAGCCTTAGCACCGAGCATTGTATTTAATTTGCACAAAAAGCAGAACCACGGTATGAGCGATGGCAGTTTTTTTAACTACTAATGAATTTCACCCACCAAACAGTGAAATTAACATATAAAATAAATATACAACTATCATAAACATGTTTGTTAACATTTTCAATCAATTAGAACAATTTAACAACAACTAAAACTATTTTAATTTCTCAAATTTCATATTTTCATACAAAAACTCCATTTTTGACACCTCTTGCAAAAATCATCACTGTAAACTCTATACTTGGCCAATTTGCTTTTTTCAAATTACGTTATGCTCGTTTCTTAATGAACTAACATATACAAGACTCAATTTACAGTTTATCATATGAATTGAACATCAAAATTGGTACTTAAATAAGCCATATAAAAAATACATATACTGACATTATTTTCTTCCTACTGTCAAACGAAATTAGCATACAATTCTGATTTAAACACAAATGCTAACCATCAAAAACTCATACAACTACAAGTACTCAGTTGTATAATCGTAAACTTAGAATTTTGAATTCACAGAACATGAACAAAACTATGTCGTGATACATATAAACATATATATATATATATATATATATATATATATATATATATATATATATATATATATACACACACAATACTAAGGTTATGTAAAAATACCTTTAATTTGTGGAGTAAAATTCAAGAATAATATTGTATCAAAAATGATTTGGACCGAAAAGAAATCAATTTTTATCATGAATAATTCCCCAGGTGAATAGTACCCGAGTGAATAATACCCTGTGAATAGTACTTCGGGAATAATACTTTGTGAATAGAACTCGTGAATAGTACTTTGTGAATAGTACCGTAAAAATGAATACTACTCATGGACAGTAATCCGACATAAAAAACTTAAAATTTAACAAAAATGTGCAAAAAATATCCTTGTGAAGCGATACTAGATGAAGCGCAAATTTCAAGAATATTCTACTAATTTCACGGAGTATAGAAGCAATACTTTAACAGAATGATCGTATAATCAGGAATACGAGACGAAATAATATTACTCACATACTACAGAGTATGGAAAAAAATAATATCCCTTACAACTGTTGAACGAAGATAATATTCTAATGAATATTTAACGAAGATAATATTCCTACGAATATTGAACGAAGATAATATTCTTTATGAATATTGAACGAAAATAATATTCATACGAATACGAAAAATAATATCTCTTCAGAATATGAAATAAATAACACCCCTTATCTCAGAAGAAGACTGGATACTGGAATAGTGAAGTAGCAAACTTCTCTTCTTCTTTCTCTTTATGGTTTCTCTCTCTATAATTGTTCTTGTGAGTCTTAGTGAATTAGTGAGAATGAAGGAAGAATGAGCTTCTATTTATAAAAAAATATTGTTTTGATAATTGCACGTTTTGGGGATCGAAATATTACAGTATAATACCTTCATCTTTTCTTTCATTTTTAATTTAGTCCTGTAAGTATTATCAAACTTGCACCACCTCCCCTAATAGTACATCTTGTGAATCAATAGTACAATCATGTGAATCAATAGTAAAATCATGTGAAAAAAATAATTACAGTATAGTACATTCATCTATACCTTCATTTTTAATTTAGTTATGCAAGTATTATCAATCTTTCACTACCTCCCCTAATAGTACATGCATGTGAATCAATACTACACACATGTGAACAAATAGTTAAAAGCATGTGAATTAATAGCAATTACTTGCTCATTTATCCGATTAATTACTCGATTGGTCAATATAACTTCCAGACATAAATTATTATCGAAATAAATATAGATTTTCACTAATACTAATAATCCCAACACAATGAAACTATCAATTTCATCTTTAATCAACACAAACTTATTCATCATTAATATTATAACTCACAATATTTAACAACCAGATCATTCCCAGGAAAGAGGGGGCTTTCCGATAAGGATTTCTCCCTATTGGCGCGAATTAGGTGACCAAACCTCTCCTTGACAGAACTTTCTTGACATTGTCAATATTGTAAATAATAATATGAATAACTTTGTCGTCTCAATTATTGATTTAATAATATAAAATATTATGCAGATGCAAAATTTGTAAATATCAACCTTAACTTTAACCTTTATCAATTTAACCATTTACTAAATAATTATAAGAAAATTGAATACTTTCATTTCATAAAATTCGGGGTTGTACACTATTTATAGGAAAATACCAGAACGCCAAAGCAGACTAAAATTTAATAAAATAATATTTAAATAAAAAATTTCACGCACACCACTTGACCCAACTTAGCACACCATAAGTGGGCCCCACCAAATTTAGAAAATTCTATAACAACCAAAAGTGGGGCCCACCTATGTTTTAATAAAAACATTTATTTCTGAAACTTCAATAATTCATAATAAATAACCATTTTATCATAAAAATACAAATTTTTATGTACATTTCATAGGAAATTTAATTCTCTACAACTTTGTAGAAGAAAGGTTTTCCAAATTCCGAACAGAAAATGACAGAGATCCACATACAGATGATTTTTAATACCTTCATTTCGACAAAATACTGATAAACTCCTCAGAATTAATTCCTTCATTTGTATCCACATAAAATAAATATTTCTTTATCAAATAAATCAATAATTAATTATTCAAAAATAATATTACAGAATCACAATAATGACAATCAGGTCGTTCCGAGGAAAGAGGGGGTTTTTCGATAAGAATTTCTCCTTATTGGCGCGCAATTAGGGGACCAAACCCCTTTCCTAGACAGAACTCCTTAGACATTGCCAATAATTCTATATAATAATATTATTCAAATAATATGAATTATTGATCTGATAATGAAAAATATTATGTAGTGACAATTATTGAATAAACAATAATATAAAATATCAACGTAGCAATTATTGAATCAATAAAATAAAATATTGAACAGTAATTATTGTAATAATTATTGAGTAGAGCCTTCTTATATAAGAATCAATAATCCAAAAATACTGTGCAATACTGTGTGCTACTATACAACCACACGTATTAATGTTGTGAGACTCCAGATTTTATGAATAAATATTTAATTTTCTCGAAATAATTTTTTTTATTACGGTGTGGATTTGATATAATGTTATATTTGTGGATAGTATTTATAAATTTTGCAAAGTAAGCAAGTGGTTATATAATATTCGATTGGTCGGGTAATATTCATTTTAACGGGGAATATTATGCGACAAAGACAATCATTAAGTGGACCCCTAGCGGAAGTATTGTCGTAGTTAGAAAATGACAAAATTATCTTTCTATAAAAAGAACGGTAGAGGTGTTACCGTTAAAAGCATTGAACTACCGGTAGTAAAAAGTGCGATGTCTGGCGTGGTTGCATTATAGCATTGCGGTATTGATTATTGATCTTTACGTGAGAAGTCACTCGGTTATACTCAATTATTGCTACGATAATTCTTTGCATCATATCTCTCATATTATTGATTCAATTATTGTTACGATTATCATCTGCATAATATGTTATATTATTAAATCAATATTTGAGGCGACAAAGTTATTTATATTATTATTTGCAATATTGACAATGTCTAGAAGTTACATCGAGGAGAGGTTTGGTCACCTAATTGCGCGCTTGATAAGGAGAAATCCTTATCGGAAAGCCCCCTCTTTCCTGAGAACGACCTGGTTGTTAAATATTGTGAATTATAATATTAATGACGAATAAGTTCGTGTTGATTAAAGATGAATTTTATAGTTCTATTGTGTTGAAATTATTTGTGTTAGTGGAAATTGACATTTGTTTCGATAATAATTGATGTCTGGAGGTATTATTGTTCAATCGGGTATTCGGGGCATTTTTCGTGTCGGAGTACTATTTATTAATTACTATTCACGAGTTATTATTCACGAGTTACTATTCACGAGTTACTGTAGCGTCCCCGAAATCCGGGTGCCGAATCACCGCGGATCCGGTTTGCTATTTCTACAATCATTATGGAAGATATAAACATAAATTGTTTATACATTAAACTTTACACACTATTCCCAAAATCGAGTAACCTTAACTAATACACAATCGTGAACTATCAACATGACAATACTATTCTTCAACATACTTTACAACTTAACTTCACGGTTACATCCCAAAAGTGAACTTGGCATTATCCTTTTCACATGTCTGGTAGTATTAGCCTTATTCGCAATGTTTTATCATGATATAGCAAGGGTGAGCATGAAAGTTGCTTGACAAGTTTAAAAACAATGCAAAGATATATCATGATGGAAAGAGTTTGAATAATAAGTGACTATCCTTCACAATGTATTTGTGAATTAGCATGAACAAAGTTTTGGTGAACAAGTATTTAACAGAATAACAATATATCTGGACCAACTGGTAATGAAGGTGATCAGCCTTTCATACCCGACTTATACATATAAGATGTACAGAGTACAATTCATAAGCATATCTGTCCGAAACCACTCTTAAAAGAGTTTAAGTAAAAAGAACTTGAAAAACTTGCTGCTCGAACTGTTGATTACCTTAGTAACGCAATATAATACGCTTCTCACGAAGACCTAATATTAATAATATAGATCTCAATATTAGAATAATATCATCATTGTTATAAAATAACTTAAACATATTTCCACATACTCTCTATCGATCATCTGACATATAAAACCTATAATAGATCTTTTGGTTAGTCATAACATATAGTTAAGTATTAGACATTAGTTTTAATTCTTAATATTATTATTATACTTTGATATTCTTTTAATCACATCATAACTTATACTTATAAGTTATTCATTTTATATGTTATCCTAGTAAATTAGATAACATCTTAGTAAACCGAAATACCATTTCAAGAAGGCGGATTTTATTTCAAAGTATCCAGAAATCACTATTCTTTTCACGAAAAATACCAAATCAACTTATTATTTTTTTATCCTTTGGTCAAACATATATACATGTATTTCATACATAAAAAATATTTTTTCGTAATTTTTCAATTTCTTTTACTATTTTTCAAAAATCATAAATAGTGCGTGACTTAAGAAAATTAGCTACCTCGTGCTTAACTCCAGAGATGCCCATCTTTTGACATAACCTTATATATGTTAACGTGATGCTCTATTTTAAATTTCGTGGCAATCGGAGTTGTAGAACTCCGGTTATAGCGATTTCCGTCGGAAAATCACAAAAATTGAAATGGTCATAACTTGGTCGTTTTAAGCCGGAATTAGCTCATTTTTGGACACGAGCTACATATTACCATATATTTTCATTTCCCAAAAGCCTGTAATTTTTCTCATTAACTAAATATCCAAAACAACCCTCGGAAAATTTTGGCCAGAAACTTTTTGCACTTTGGCAGTTTTGGAGTCCTTCACCAAAACTTAAATAAAACGAAATCTGTAACTCCGATTAATGATCCGTCAATTTTGTTGGATTCGTATCTTTCCGAACTATAGTTTTCATATATCACAATCCATATTTGGATATGTTTAGCTCCCGGAAATTATCCCGGAAGTGACTGTTCCAAAACTATCCTTTTCACAGTTTTCTTAACTTTGTGTAGTTTGGGAGAAATCCCATAACTCCCTCCTCTGATGTCGGATTTAGTCCGTTTCGGAGTCTATGGAAAGCTTATTGAGTGTACTATAACATATCACAAGTCCAGAATTTTTAGAGCACTCTAACAAATCCGAAATTTTCTGTTTTAGGGCAGCAGTCCACTAACTCATTTAAAACAAAAAAAACTGTTTTGGTTATTCTTCTTTGTTCAAGCCTATCAACTCTAAAAATGGCAAGATCTAACCATAAAATATCATTTATCATGTAGATCTATAGTTCTCATGTTCAAGATCTTAAACTTATGGTTCAAAATCATAAGTTCAACACTTGATCTAAAACACCATATCAAAACACTTTAACTTTTCTAGAAAATTTCCATTTTTTTTCTATTCCTTTGATTCTCACCAAATCAACACCCAATATGGTTATATCTAAACATGAAACACTCATTAACACATATATCTAAGGTTTTTGAGTTTAGAAACATAAATCCAAGCTTTGATTTGGAAAACTAAAAAATCAATTGCATAAACTAATTTTAGGATTTACCTTTTTGTTAAGCCTTCCTTCTTCTTCTTCTTCCTTCTTCCTTCTTCCTTCTTCCATGGATGAACTTTCTCTCTCTTATCTTTATAAAATTGATTGCAATTGATTGAGGGTTGATTATTGCTAGAGATATAGAGTCACCACTCAATCAACCAACTAAATTATTGCTCATAGGATTCTCTAGGAAATAATTGATTTCTTTTTTTTTATTTATTTATTTAGCATACCAAATGTCCAATATGTCCCTCCTTAATTGGGCTTAAATTTGGGCCACCATTTCCATCTTTTGGGCTATCAATAAATAATATATTGGACTTAAAATTTAATTCTTTGGGCCATGTAAATTAACATAGTCAAATTCTTTTCTATCTTACCCAACCCTAAATATTTAATTAGGATATTCAATCTAAATATTTAATTAGAGTATCATTCAAATAATTAGAATTTAAATCATCACTCTACTACAATAAATTCTATAACCCAATTAAGCATATTTTAATTAAGTTATAAAATTAAAATCTTGAGATAATAAAAATATATCTCTTAACTTAATATAATTTTAATATTATTACTATTCTCCCACGAGGTAGGCTTAGTTTGGGCCATTAATTAATCCCATTGAGCTAGCCATTTTACTTGTGTTACCTACTAACAAAAAACTAACTTGGGCTTCCACCCAAAATTTAATTGGGTCATTATAATACTTGTCCCATGCATAATATATTGGGCTAGATTAAATAATTAATTGCCCTTAATCACTTTATCTACAAGTCCATGCTTAATTAATTAATTGGGCTTATTTAGATGATATAACATCATTAGTCCATTAAATCTACTCCTCTTGGACTCTATTCAAATTAATTGGGCTATAACCTTATTATAGTCCATTATTTTTTTAATTCTATTCCATTCTACCCTTATCTTTAAATTAGGGTTTACATCTCTCACTCTAGAAAATAAATTCCTTACTCATGCCCTTTTAATTTCATAAACCAAATTATACTTGGTTATAAAATTAATTATTGGAGATATATAAAATAAATCTCTTAATGTCAGTATATACATTTATATACTAATATTCTCCCATATTATAACCTCTCAGGTTATTTAGGTTACATAACTTAATTCTTACTCCACCCTTATATACAAAATAAATGTATTCACATTATATAATGTATATTTATTTACTCATATCCATAATTCACATAATCATAACATATTTCACTTCTCACATTAATTTTGACTTTTCTCCATAAAAGTTAACTGTTGACTTTGACCAAAAGTCAATCTTTACACATTTTGTGCTTACTGTCCATTCGACTAAACTCAGCGTTTTGGGCCTTAATCGAAAGCGATCCATGCTTCAAAATTCTATCTCTAACTCAAATTTTGAGTTTTAAATTACTCCATTCTCAAAGTCTTAATCATTATTAACTAACGACTTTATACTTATTCAAATTCTTATTTGCCAATCAAAATGACACTCAAGCTATGTTAATTACTAACATAGTTTTAATCTTGATCATTATATCATTAACTTAATTCATCATTCTTCTTGCTTAAATATATATAGTACATTACTAAGTAAATATATTTCTATACATATACTCATCTTCGTTTAACCTCATAGCATCTCTTCATGTGAAATCTTATTTCTAATAATAAAATTTCCATATGTACTTATATAACATTTCTTAGACTATTCAGTTCACATCGAATTTACAGGTATCGTAATACCTTATTCTTGATATTCCTTCAAGTACATATTAATTCATTTCTAGGGTTTTGGAATTTTATAACCCATATTTTCTCTATTCTCATTCGAATAGCAAACCATATAGGTTTTTCTTGAAAATTTTAAATAAATTCTCAAATTCTCATCTAGGTTTTATTCTTTAACTTTTATTCTAATCATTCAAGATTTTAGAAACTTTTCGGGTTGTCACAGTTACTATTCATGGGGTACTATTCACCCGTAAGATATATTTCTTTTCGATCCAAATCATTTTTGGGTACAATATTATTCAATGAGGAGATGTGATAATTTTTCAGACCGTTGGTTGAAGATATAATAGTAAATCAATAAGGATCGCTGGTTTAAAGTTTTAATAGTAAATCAGTATGGACCGTTGCATTAAGTTTTAATAGTAAACCAATATGAATCGTCCATTTAAAAGTAAATAAATCTGGACCATTCATGAATTAATTCTTATTAGGTCCATTCTCCTCTAAATAGAAGCTCATTCCTTCATTTTTTTTACTGCAATTCTTTGAAACTCTAGAGAGAAACTATAGAGAAAGAAGAAAAGTATTACGCTACTTCCTTACTCTAACATCCAGTTTCTTCTAAGGTAGGGGATATTATTTATTTGTACTCATAAGGGTATTATTTCTTTCATATTCATGAAGAGAACTTTTGTTATTCCATTCTTATTATTACATTGGAATAACTTTGTTTATCTAAATACCGCATACATGGTGAAATTCTTCTAATATTCCGTTCTTTATTATTACAGCCGGAATATCTTGTGCATCTGCGATTACGCAGGACTTGGTTGCATTATTTATCATTACAGCCGGAATATCACATACATGCGTTTTACGGCAGAACACAGTTCCTTATTTATTATTACAGCCGGAATATCACATGCATCTTTTTTATGGGACTGGTTCCATTATTTATTATTACATTGGGAATAACACATGCATGCGATCTATCGCACGCATGGTGAATCATACATTATTCCATTCTTTATTATTACATTGGAATAACACATCTATGTGGATTACCACATTCATGGTGAATGATCCTTTGTATTCATTCCTTATTAAATTATGGAAATGATCGGTATACGTGGATTACCGTATGGGGGGTGAAAATCCATTTACAGTTTCATATATACTATTATACTCAGTTGGTTAAAGTTTTGGCTTCTATACTCCATGAAATTAGTAGAATATCCTTGATATTTGCACTTCATCCAGTATCTTTTCATGGAAATATTCTTCTAAGCATTCTTGAATTTTACTGCACAAAGCAGTATCATGTTGACAATTTGGACGTTATTGAGTTCAGGATAAATTAACTTATAAATCTTTAAAATTTATTCTTGAACTTGTCTTATTGAATTGTCATCATCCTCATGCTTATATTATGTTGAAAGTAATCTTTGGCTTACGTGCATAGATGGGCTTGGTATGATTATGACCAGGGATTATTCGGTATAATCATGACCGTAATGTGACAAATGATGTAGTAAAAGTCTTCATTGGCCTGTAGTTCATTGCTGGACAGTTGTTGGTATGATTATGACCAGGGATTATTCGGTATAGTCATGACAATTGATGATTACATGAATATCCTTGGACGTGGAGCAAGGATGATTCGATTTTATTTATTAAGCTGAGTCTCAGCGATAAAAGTAATGAAAAACCTTTTAAATCATAGAAAATAGTAGATTTTATTCTCTACTTGACTCTTCTAATGGATTACTTGTTCCGCTGCAGTTAAACTTGATGTTTATTATATTTTATCAATTTAACACCGTTGAAGGCTAATGATAATTTATTCTGCATTATCTTAGTCATAATATTTCTTACTGCGCTAGTTGAGCTCACCCTTTCTTTCACAGTTCTCTTCAGGAATTGAGAACGTAGCTGGGACTAGTCGGGGAACAGAGTGATGATCTTAGATGATGCATTAGTAGTCCTCACTATTCTGTGAAATAGTGTGATAATAAATGTAATGAGGACTCCATTGAGTGTGGATATTGTCTAGATGACAATATTTGTATTAAAACTCTGACTATGTTTTTTGTCGTATTTTACACGACTGTTGTATAATTAAGTTGTATTTGTATTCAGTACCTTGTATCTGGTGACCTAAGATGGGTGATGTATACCTGTTTTGGGGGAATCGCAGTTGGTATCAAAGCTTAGGGATATGATCCCTGGTTGAGATTTGAGACAAAAACTAGGAGGGGAGAGACGGGGAATTCCTTCACTAGTATGACCTACCGAAGTTTATTTGGTATTTAATTGGTCGGTCAGACTACATGGATAATATGTGACATGTTAATTAACCCTTGTTTTGTGGCAGTATTTAAAAATAGCATCCGAAAATGTTGGGATAAGCAATGAAGCACATGAGACCGTTGAGTCACCAACGATCAATATCCAGGATAATGTGCAACAAGAAGATAATAATTCTCAGGTAAACAATAACACCGATGAAATGATGAACGATGGGATGTTCAGAGGCTTTATGCAATTCATGCAACATCAGGCGAGAGAGACTCCTATTCATAATGCAGGTGGAAACAATGGCAACCCACAGTCAGTCACGCTAAGCAGTTCAAGGAGCTGGGACCACTAGAGTTTTTGGGAAAGCCAGAACCACTTAAGGCGGAGACGTGGTTAAAGTAGATCACCAAGATATTTGATGTCTTGGGATGCTCCGAGGAGCAAAAGGTTCCCTTTGCCACCTTTATGTTGCATGAAGAAGTAGATTATTGGTGGGAATCTGTAAAATGTACCCAGCCTGACGCACTCGAGATGTCTTGGGAGAAGTTCCAAGAGATGTTCAACGACAAGTACTTTCCCGAAAGTATTCGTCACGTGAAGGAGGTGGAGTTTATCAAGTTGGAGCAAAATAATATGACAGTGTCGCAATACGAGGCTAAATTTGCGGAGTTATCCCGATTTGCATCCCATTTGGTCGATAATGAGGAGCGAATGACGCGAATGTTTCTAAGAGGTTTGAAACCCGATATACGTCAATACCTCATTTCTCACAAACTTTATTTATATTCAGATGTTGTGAATAGGGCTCAATTATTGGAGCGCAATAATGATTCAGCACAACCAAAAGGTAACGACCAACAACACGATAATAATCGTACCAGTGGCAACGGCCATCAGAACAATGATAACCATCGTGGGGGAGATTATCACGCCAAGAATGGTAACCAGTTCGGTGGTAATCATAGCCAACATAATAGAAGTGAAAATTTCAAGAAGAGATGGTTCAATAATGATAGAAAGACAACAGCACCAGCACCTGTTAAGGAAGGAGAATGACCGCCGGTCGTATGCTTCAAATCCGGAGGGGAGGGACATATCAGTCCAAACTGCATGATGCAGTCCTAAACATGTTACAATTGTGCAAAAGAAGGTCACCTAGCCCAATTTTGTCGTGCACCAAAGTCAAGTCCAGCTGGGATAGTGATGCCAAAAGGTGTCCCAGACAAGCCAAAGCCGGTAATTTAAGAGAGAGCGTTTTTTTTACGAGGAACCTGAATAAAATTTTCACGGGTAAGTTAATCATAAACTCTTGCGAAGTCTATACCGTGTTAGATACCGGTTCTAAGCACTATTTTATTTCACCTAGTTGTGTTCAATGTTTGAATTTAACTCCGGAGAAGTTAGATTTTGATTTATCTGTTGAAACTCAGTTGGGAGAAACCTTCGTTACATCTACTATTTATAAATCTTGTTTAATTCAAATCGACACTTTCACGTTACCTGTCTTATTATGGTGAAATTCTTCTATTATTCCATTCTTTATTATTATGTTGGAATAACCTGTTTATGCGAAGTACCGCATACATAGTGAAATTCTTCTATTATTCCATTCTTTATTATTATGTTGGAATAACTTTATTTTATGTACCGCATACATGGTGAAATTCTTCTATTATTAGTTCTTTATTATTACGTCGGAATATCCTCGTCGGTCTTAATTTACTTTGACACTGGTTCCATTATTTATTATTATGTCGGAATATCCTATGTCATGCGTTTTCTTGGGACACGGTTCCATTATTTATTATTCTATTGGGAATAACTTTGCTTTCATCTGATCTATCGCATGCGCATGGTGAATCATACATTATTCCATTCTTTATTATTACGTTGGAATAACTGTCTATGTGGATTACCACATGCATGGTGAATGATCCTTTGTATTCATTCCTTATTAAATTGTGGAAATGATCTGTATACGTGGATTACCGCATAACGGACGAAAATCCATTTGCAGTTTTATATATTCTATTATACTCAGTTGGTTAAAGTTTTAGCTTCTAAACTCCATAAAATTAGTGAAATATCCTTAATATTTGCACTTCATCCAGTATCTTTTCATGGAAATATTCTTCTGAGCATTCTTAAATTTTACTCTACAAAGAAGTATCATGTTGACAATTTGGACGTTATTGGTTCCTGGATAAATTAATTCTTGAACTAGTTTTATTGAATTATTATGTCATTGTCATCATCCTCATGTTTATATTATGTTGAAAGTCATCTGTGGCCTGTAGTGCATAGATGGACTTGGTATGATTATGATCAGGGATTATTCTGTATAATCATGACCGTAATGTTACAAATGATGTGGTAAAAGTCATCTTTGGCCCGTAGTGCATAGATGGACTTGGTGTGATTATGACCAGGGATTATTCGGTATAATCATAACCGTAATGTGATGAATGATGTGGAAAAAGTCCTCATTGGCCCGTAGTGCATTGATGGACAGTTTTTGGTATGATTATGGCTATGGATTCTCTTCGGCCAAGGGTGCAAAGATGAATTGTTTTAAGGCATGATCAGGACCGTTGATGAAAACACGATTATATTTGGCCCGTAGTGCATGAATAATTCGTGGTCGTGATACTAAAAAATATCCTTGGCCTGTAGTGCAGGGATGATTTGATGATGTGGATTATTTATTGAGCTGAGTCTCAGCGATAAAAGTGATGAAAAACCTTTTAAATCATAGAAGATAGTAGATTTTATTCTCTACTTGACTCTTCTAATGGATTGCTTGTTCCGCTGCAGTTAAACTTGATGTTTATTATATTGTATCATTTTAACACTGTTGAAGGCTAATGATAATTTATTTTGCAATATCTTAGTCATAATATTTCTTACTGAGCTAGTTGAGCTCACCCTTTCTTTTCTTTGTTCTCTTGAAATGAGAGCGTAATTTGGGACTAGTCGAGAGAGCAAGTGATGGTCCTAGATGATGCATTAGTAGTCCTCACTATTCTGTGAAATGGTGTGATAATAATTGTAATGAGGACTCCTTTTGAGTTTGTATACTCTCTAGTAGACAATATTTGTATTCAAACTCACAGTTTATGTTTTGTTGTATTGTACAAGACAGTTGTATTATTAAGTTGTATTTGAATTCTATACCATGTATCTGGCGACCCAAGATGGGTGATTTATACCTAATTTTGGGGGCGTCACAATGGTGTGGATTTGATATAATGTTATAGTTGTGGATAGTATTTATAAATTTTGCAAAGTAAGCAAGTGGTTATATAATATTCGATTGGTCGGGTAATATTCGTTTTAACAGGGAATATTGTATGACGGCATAATCATTGGTGGACCCCACAACGGAAGTATTATCGTAGTTAGGAAACGACAAAATTATTTTTCTATAAAAATAACGGCGGAGGTGTTACCGTTAAAACTGTTGAACTACCCGGTAGTAAAAGTACAGTAATATGTGTGGTTACATAGTAGCACACAGTATTGATTATTGATGCTTACGTGAGAAGTCAATCAGTTATACTCAATTATTGCTACAGTAATTGTTGCATCATATCTCTCATATTATTGATTCAATTATTGTTACAGTATCATCTGCATAATATGTTATCTTATTAAATCAATAATTGAGACGACAAAGTTATTCATATTATTATTTACAATATTGACAATGTCTAGAAGTTCTGTCAAGGAGAGGTTTAGTCACCTAATTGCGCGCTAATAAGGAGAAATCCTTATCGGAAAGCCCCCTCTTTCCTAGGAACGACCTGGTTGTTAAATATTGTGAATTATAATATTAATGATGAATAAATTCGTGTTGATTAAATATGAATTTTATAGTTCCATTGTGTTGGAATTATTTGTGTTAGTGGAAATTGACATTTATTTCGATAATAATTGATGTCTGGAGGTTATATTGTTCAATCGGGTATTCGGGGCACTTTTCGTGTCAGAGTACTATTCATGAATTAGTATTTATGAGTTACTATTCACGAGTTACTATTCACAGGATACTATTCACCCGTAAGATATATATTTCTTTTCGGTCCAAATCATTTTTGGGTACAATATTATTCCATGAGGAGATGTGCTAATTTTTCATACCGTTGGTTGAAGATATAATAGTAAATCAATGATTTGATTTTATTTATTAAGCTGAGTCTCAGCGATAAAAGTGATGAAAAACCTTTTAAATCATAGAAGATAGTAGATTTTATTCTCTACTTGACTCTTCTAATGGATTGTTTGTTCGACTGCAGTTAAACTTGATGTTTACTATATTTTATCAGTTTAACACCGTTGAAGGCTAATGATAATGATATAAGATATGCATAATAAATTATCGTTAGCCTTCAACAGTGTTAAACTGATAAAATACAAGCAATCCATTAGAAGAGTCAAGTAGAGCATGCTATCTACTATCTTCTATGATTTAAAAAGGTTTTTCATCAACTTTATCGCTGAGACTTAGCTTAATAAATAAACCACATCATCGAATCATCTCTGCACCATGGCCAAGGATTCATGTAATCATTAATGGTCATGATTATACCAAATAATCATTGGTTATAATCATACCAACAACTGTCCATCAATGCACTACAGGCCAATGAGGACTTTTACCACATCATTTGTAACATTACGGTCATGATTATACCGAATAATCCCGGGTCATAATCATACCAATCAATAGTACATCTATGCACGTAAGCCACAGATGACTTTTATCACAATATAAGCATGAGGATAATGACAATGATATAAGAATTCAATTAAAAGAAAACAAAGGATAAATTTTTAAAGATTTATAATTTAATTTATCCAGAATTCAATAATGCCCAAATTGTCAACATGATACTGCTTTGTGGAGTAAAATTCAAGAATAATATTGTATCAAAATGATTTGGACAGCAAAGAAATCAATTTTTGTCATGAATAATTCCCCGGGTGAATAGTACCCGAGTGAATAGTATCTCGTGAATAGTACTTTGTGAATAGTACTCGTGAATAGTACTTTGTGAATAGTACCCCATGAATAGTACTTTATGAATAGTATCGTAAAAATGAATACTATTCATGGACAGTACTCCAACATGAAAAGCTTAAAATTTAACAAGAATGTGTAGAAAATACCATTGTGAAACGATACTATATGAAACGCAAATTTCAAAGATATTCTACTAATTTCACGGAGTATAGAAGCAATACTTTAATAAAATGAGGGTATAATCAGGAATACGAGACGAAATAATATTACTCACATACTACAGAGTGTGGAAGAAAATATTATTCCTATGAATACCGAACAAAATAATATCCCTTACCTCAAAAGAAAACTGGATATTGGAATAGTGAAGTAGCAGACTTCTCTTCTTCTTTCTCACTATAGCTTCTCTCTCTATAATTACTCTTGTGAGTCTTAGTGAATTGGTGAGAATGAAAGAAGAATGAGCTTCTATTTATAGGAAAATATAGTTTAGATAATTGCACATTTTGGGGCTTGAAATATTACAGTATAATACCTTCATCTTTTCCTTCATTTTTAATTTTGTCCTGCAAGTATTATCAAACTTGCACCACCTTCTTTAATAGTATATCATGTGAATCAATAGTACAATCGTGTGACTCAATAGTTCTATACATGTGAAAAAAATAATTACAGTATAGTACCTTCATCTATACCTCTATTTTTAATTTAGTCATGCAAGTATTATCAATCTTGCATCACCTTCCCTAATAGTACATTCATGTGACTTAATAGTACACACATGTGAACAAATAGTTATAAGCATGTGAATTAATAGGCTCATTTATCTGATTAATTACCCGATTGGTGAATATAACCTCCACACATCAATTATTATTGAAATAGATGTCGATTTTCACTAACACTAATAATCCCAACACATTAGAAATACCAATTTCATCTTTAATCAACACAGACTTATTCATCATTAATATTATAACTCGTAATATTTAACAACCAGGTCGTTCCCAGGAAAGAAGGGGATTTCTGATAAGGATTTCTCCTTATTGGCGCACAATTAGGTGACCAAACCTCTCATTGACAGAACTTCTAGACATTGTCAATATTGCAAATAATAATATGAATAACTTTATCGTCTCAATTATTGATTTAATAATATAAAATATTATGCAGATGATACTATGACAATAATTGAATCAATAATATGAGAGATATGATGCATCAATTATTGTAGCAATAATTGAGTATAACTGAGTGGCTTCTCACGTAAGCATCAATAATCAATACCGTATGCTACTATGAAACCACGCGTATTACTGTACTTTTACTACCGGGTAGTTCAACTGTTTAACGGTAAAACTTTTGCCGTTATTTTTAAAAATATTTCAGTCATTTTCTAACTACGACAGTACCTCCATTGTGGGGTCCACCAATGATTGTACCTTCGTACGAATATTCCTTGTTTAAACGAATATTCCTCTACCAATCGAATATTCCCCGACACAACGAATATTTTATATCAACTTGCTTACTTTGCAAAATTTTCAAATGTCACCCTTAACTTTAACCTTTATCAATTTAACCATTTACTAAATAAAATAATAATTATAAGAAAATTGAATACTTTTATTTCATAAAATTCGGGGTCTTACACTACGGCTGCGAGGAAGTTCTACTCGACACACTACGATCCTTCCTCATCTCTCCAGGCAGTCTACGAACTTCGAGATCTACTATCTTGCATACTACGATTCTGCTTTGATAGCTCTCGAGTTTTCCTTGACTCTCTTGGCAGACTACGATTTCTAGTGCAGTGCTCGATGATCAGACAAGCCTATCTATTACATCATAAGATCAACCTAACATGCTTGATCTTTCTATATTTATAGTCCTTGTACATCTTTTTTTTTTCAAAGACTTTACAAAGTTGTTTTGCTTATGTAGGATCAACCTAACATATTTGATCAATTCATTCTAAGTCCTTGTACACATGTTTCTATTATGTATCAAAGGACTTTACAGCTTTTCTTAATGCAAACATACTTGCATATTCATTCATATATATCATAATCAAATCACATGTAAATAGGAATATCATTCACATGCTTATTCCTAACAATCTCCCCCCTATTTGATTATGACAAAAACAATAAGTGCATATGCATGTTATGAATGAATCTTATATACAGTGAGCATCTGTATTTCTAAAACAGATAATCATGAATGTCATTTATAATAATATTGAATTTAATATACTATGACATTTTACATCCTAGATCCAGAACATACCTAAATAGTTAGAGATGTACATCTTTGGCTCCATGTATGCTTCCAGGATGTCTGTTGATCAGCTATTCATTTGTTTGATCTTCTTGCACCTGCTCACCCTGGGATGTTGACTTCATTTCTTCTTCTTCTTCTGGCTCCCCCTCAGCCTTTGCAAACACAGGCTCATCATCCTTTGGCTCCCCCTCAGATGATGACCTAGTTTCTTCTTCCGCTTACTTCTTCTCTTGTTTCCTTCTGCTCTCTTTGCCCTTTCTTGAATGCCTCTTACTGTGCCTCTTTCAATGCCTCTTTTTCTCCCCCTTTTTGTCATTAATCACTTAAGAGAGCTGTTCCATGTTGGACATAATTTGCTCCATCAGATAAGGGGAGTTAACAACTTCAATCTTGAGTTCTTGTTGGCTCAGCTAAAGTTTCACGGAGAAAGACTGATTCATGTTGTCAATCTTGTCAGAGAGGACTTGGAGTTGTTCTTCATTGGCCTTTTGTGCTCGTAGAGCTTCTGCCTTCTAATTATTTATGGCTTTTAGATAGATGTGATCTCTTTCTTTGATTTTGAGAGATACATCAACCATGGCGGCTTGAAGTCTGTCTTGAACTGAATTATCTCATGCTGTCAATGTAAGACCCCAACTTATTATAAATGAAATTGAATTTCCTCCATTTATTATTTTGAAATAGTAAGGGTTGATTTGATTAATGTGGTTAGTTATAGGTAAAATGCGCAAATATCTTAAATAAGCAAGTGGTTATAAAATATTCATTGTTGTCGGGGAATATTCAGTTGGTCGTGGAATATTCTTACCGTAGGGAATATTAAATTTACACATGCGACCTTGTGTGGACCCCATAACGGAAAGCGATTGGATGAAGAAAACGACAAGTATAAGTTGTTGAGAAAATTTTTAATGTGACAATTGTTGAATAATCGATAAAATAATTTGTTTGAATATATTATTTATTATTTATTATATTGATATTTTTACAATATTAATAAATGAGGAGGAGAGTATTTTTGTTTGTGAATAATCAAGAATAATTTTTTATATATATTAATATTAATTATCATTTGCAGATGACTACGTGATACGAGTCTCGAGAATGAGTCAATTTGTGTATTGACTAATAAAATTAGAGTAGAGTTGTGCTTTAAAAGATTAGAAACCCTAACCCTAATTTCTCGAAAGGATTCGACATAAAATATAATTAAAATAATTATATTAATGAAGACGCGTTTTCAGATTGTTTAGAATTTTGATCAATGATTGATCGGATAAGGTTTAAAATTATAAACCCTAATAAGAGATTAGAAACCCTAATCTCAGGATTAGAAACCCTAACGTACCATTAGAAACCCTAATCGTATGACGAGAAACCCTAATTTAAAATTCAGAATCCTAAACCCTAATTAGAGAAACCCTAATCCTAATTGGGAAGCCTAATGTGTGTATTAAACTTTAATATGATTAGAAAACCCTAATTATATTTTAGTTATTTTAATTTCTATTTTACAAACCCTAATTGTAATTTAGAAAATTTATTTTTCTAATTAAAACCCTAATTCGTGGGTTATAAACCCTAATGACCATTTTGACCTAATTGCTAAATTAGGCAATTTTAATTAGGAATATTAATCCTAATTAACAAGATTGAATTTTATGATTAGGAAATATTAATATAATTATTGAATCCTAATTATAATTTTGGAATATTAATTTTCTATTTTGAAAATCGAAATTCAAAAATCTTGGAAATTAAATTGCAAACCTAAAGGGTTCAAACCCTAAACCCTAAAGGGTTCAAACCCTAAACCCTAACCCAAACCCTAAACCCTAAGGGTTTGTGAATTGGACAAGTATGCCATTAAAATTAATTTATAAATGACCAAAATGCCCTTTTAGTTTATTTTAATTTGATAACTTGCATAATTGTTAGCTACTTTAGTTGTTGAACAACTTTGTTGACTTGTGTGATAAAATCAGTAGCAAAAATCGTCCAAGTGATCAGCCATGTGCTTGATGTCATAATATAAATAGATTCAAGAGAGAGAAAGTATTAAAATTTAGCCATTTTGCTCTCAAACTCTCCATAACCCATTCTCTCTCTCAACCTCCGAATTCCTTGAGTAAACCAGTCCCTTAAACACCCACTTGATAACCCAATAACAGATTGGAGAGCCAAGATCAATAATTATTCAAGAAAAGGTATAAAACTAATTTTTATTTTTTGATCTTGTATGCTAAGAAATTTTTTTGTTTTGTGTTTTGAATCTTGCTAATGGATGTTTTATGAAGATCTATGATGATCTATCATGAATCCATAGCATCAAAGTGCCTTAAAATGATGTTTTTCAAAATCTGTTCTTGAGCAATTTTTGTGGTCTGACAAGTAATGTCAGTGGCCACAGATCCTTGCTCGTTTACTAGTTTTGTTGTTTTAAAGTTGTTATATGTAGCTTGGTATGTGGTCTTTATTCTGCAAAAGAAATCACAATCATTACATGTCTAGATTTGTAGTTATTCATGGTCAAAACCCATTGACCGGGCATGATCATGAACTTTCTGGGTAACCCAGAAAGTGTAAGCTCAGCGTCTGACAACATTTTGAACGGCTCATATCTGACATCTTTGATTCTTGTTGATGGTGGGTTTTTTAACGAACGTGTACCCTGACATATGTATATTACATGTATGTCTTTAGATAGTTTATATAAGCATCAGATTGATTAGGGTAAGAGGTCAAACTAGGTGACTCGAATCGATTTTTACATTTCGGAATTTCCGTAAAAAGTAAGAACAAGTTTTCCGATGACGGACGTTGACTAATTATAGATCGTGATGATTCTCGTGTTTTAAACTAAGTTATTGTTTTGTAAATGTTCTATGACACACGAACTATAATCTTGAACCATTAAACCTCATGAAACAAGATCAGGACTAAGAATTTAGTGAGCCCCAAAGGAGTACCCTGAAGCTGCCTGGGTTTCTGGGTTACCTAGAAAGCCCAGGAGTTCGTTCGACAGAGACATTGGAAGATCCGATCTTGCTAGCTTGTTATGATATGATCATGTTAATGATTAATCGTTGTAGTGTTACTAAACACTACATAATCAAATTCAAGATAGCCGTAAAATATATTACAGAGATAATGAATCGTGGTCAAACAAATGATGATGTTAAACATCGTTCTATCGTTGTTCTTGAGCTCAAGAACACCAACAATGACGACGCTAAGTGTCGCTATAGGCCTATAATGACGCTTTAATTAATTTATTTTCCAATTTTTTCGGTAATTAATTAAAAATAGAAATTAAATTATAAAAATTATTAAAATGGTTTTAAAAATTATTTTAAATTATGAAAAATAATTTTTAACAATTAGAATATTTTTCTTTAATATTTATAATTATTTAAATATTAGAGGTATTTAATTTATTTAATTAGTGTATTAAATAAATTAGAGAAAAATGATTTAATATTATGAAAATCATTTTAAATAAGAATAATGTATTTAAAAATATTTTGAGTTATAAAATACAACTTTTAATATTTTTGGAGAATTTTCATTAATAAATTAATATTAATGATATTAGATTTATTTAATTATTAAATTAAATAAATAAGATAAAATGATTTTATTGATTTAAAAATCATTTTAAATAAGAATAAAGTGTTAGAAAATATTTGAATTATAAAATATAATTTTCAATATTTTTGGAGAATTCTCATTAATAAATTAATATTAATGATATTAGATTTATTTAATTATTATATTAAATAAATGAATTAAAAATGATTTTATTGATTTAAAAATCATTTAAAATGAGAGAAAATGAATTAAAAATATTTTAAGTGATAATTAATTACTTTTAATATTTTGATGATAATTTCATTAATATTTAAATATTAATGGTGATGATTTAAAAATGATTTTAATTATTTTAAAAATCATTTAAGTAGAATATTAATGATTTAAAAATATTTTAAGTTATTAATAATAACTTTAATATTTTGACAAGTATGTTATTAATATTTTTATATTATTAAATATTAATAATGATAAGATTATTTGATAATTAAATCATTTAAAAATGATTTAAGTGTTTGAAAAATTATTATAAATTATAATAATTGTTTATAAATTATTAAAAGCTTTCCAAAAATATTATAAACGATATTTGACTTATCTAAAATAATATTGAAGCTTAGAGACCAAGTTTAATTGACAATCAATGTGTTAATTATCTGGATAAGGTGACCGTAATAATCGAGAATGGACCCAAGTCCAACTGCATCTAACTAGTTAGACTTCATAAGTGTTTATATAGGTTATAAACACTAATGTGGCTATGTGGTAATGTGTCTAGAGAAGTTTGATTCGAAAATACAAGTGTTACGTGTTATAAATGATTGTGCTAATTGTGAGACCGACATTGTTGAATATAGGTCTTACTTAACGCAGATTAATTATATTGTGTAATGTAATCAACGCTGAAGGCAAGTTTCCTAACTCAACCTTGAGTTATATTCATTCAATTATTATGGTTAATTATTGCTAATTATACCATGTCCAGGAATTTATTGTTGATTATTCGCAAGTTAGTGCATATTTAATAATTCAAATTGAATTACCGATTAGAGAGAATATACCATTGTAGAATAATTGTTGTTGGATATTCATATTCGTAGAAGATAGAATTCGACAAAGATAGATAATTCTCATTTATTATCAAATTATGTTGAGAAATGTCTTAGCTAATTATTCGCTAGATTTAACATTTGTTAGAACTTGATAAATTCGAGAAGAGAATTCAATTGTTATTGATAGATCGATGCCAATTATTTTGGCTAGATCGATAAGTAAATAGAATTTGAAATCACAGTATTTCGTTGTTAAATCAAAATCTTGATTCTGAGACTGAGAAGAACAACCTTTTATATAAAGGGAACAAAATTTTTAAGTCGTATATATAACTATCATGCGCTGTGACCCAAGTATTATGCATAATATAGGTACAAGGAGTCGGGTCGGCTCTAAGTACTTGCAGAGGGGTATGATTTAATCTTTATGGTTATCTGATACTCCTGCGTATGTATCAAAGTAAATCTTTGATAGATACCCGAGAAAGTAGAAGTTCTAGATCCAATGGATCGCTCAAAGATAAATCGAAAACATTCCACTTTGTTATCACGTAGAATTGATTCTTGATTATTCAATAGAATATCGAGAAACTTTGAAAGAATTGTACTCTTTCATTATCGATTATTGTAGCGGAGAATGTTAGAACAATTGATATTGATTTCTATACCTTTATTGTATGTCTTAACTTCATGGGCAAACTTGTTGCTCACCCTTGCTATAAATAAAACATTTCAAATTTAGGAACGAAGAGGCCAAAGTGTCAAAGAAGAACAAAGGAAAAGGCAAGATTATAAATTAGTTATAATGAACAATATTATTATTATATCATATTGTATTGTAAACCCTTTTTGTATATCTAAGGGGTATTTCTGTAATATTAAGGTTAGTGGACCTGAGACTTATGTATTAACAACTTATGTTAATGAGTTATGTATTCCTATTTCTATATGAATGGGTAGTTAGATGTTATTATAATGTGGATCGTGAACACCAAACTCGGGGGTCAGGTAACCCGGATTTGGGGATGTCATAGGTTGGTATCAAAGCTGTAGTGACCAAGATGTCACCAATTAGTAGAAGAGCCGTAGGTTATAAACTTTAAGTGGGTGGGGGAAAACCCTTGGATTATAACCATACGCGAGATAGAGAAAACTCATGTAGAGTTCTAAGTGAGGGATTGTCAAGTGCATCAATAATGAGATAAGTGGACACATAGTGTGAGAAGTTTTCTATGGTGGAGTACTAATCAAGTTATTTAAACCGATTGTAGGATGTCCGGAGAAGATGAAACGAGTATGGAGATGCTAGCAATTTGTTGCACCAATGCGTTAGAAGTCGAGGTGCCAAAGCACAAAGTGAATCGGGATTGAGAAGGTGGGAGAAGATGAACCCATGGTCAAACGAGGGAGCGATCATGATGATTATCCTTTAGATGTATCTCGAAGTGGAGATGAGGAGGCAGAGTCTCGAGCAAGCTAAGGTGGAGTTAAAGAATAAGACTAAAGTTGAAGAACAAGATCAACTATCTGCAGTAAGTTCAAGAACTCCCGAGTAAAGTGTTTTCTTGGAGGAACTATGGAAGAGAGAGAGAGGCATTACGAAAAATGATCAAGAACTAAACGAGCTCAAAAAGAGAGATGGAAAGGATGAAAGGTCAAGGTGGTGGATCATCTGAAGGGAACGATAAAAAAAGAAAAAGACAAGAAAAAGAGAAAGAGGGACAACGACAACCCTAATTACGAAAAGTCAAGTCAAAGCAAGAAGAAGCAAAGTCAGCAGAGCAAGTGTGGGAAGACTCACGCGGAGAATGCATGATGTGGAAGAATGTATGTATTTTAATTGTAAGGGGAAGGACATATTTTCTGCATTGTCCTAAGCCAAATTTGAGGAAGTGTTTTTTTCATGTGGGCAGGACGGGTCACGGATTCAACAAGTGTCCCATCAAGAAGAAGATTGGTGAAGGGAGTGGTTTGTAGACAACTTAGATATATGTAATAGTATCTTTTGGGTAGAAGTTTATGATATTAAGTGTTGTAATATCGAGAACGATGTTTAAGCATATGTAAATATAATATATGTTTGTATGAATGAAATCTTTATTTTCTATATGAATATAAGATTAAGATTAATTTGTGTGTTCTTAAAACTCATACTTATGGTAAGTTAATGACTCATAATTATATGAAATGTTTTGAACCCCTCAGCGAATGGACGCCAAAGGTCTGACTAGGATAAGTTCATACACTCATATAATTGTGGCAAGTTCCTGAACTCATAAGTGTGGTAAGTTTGACGAACTGGTAATAACTATATGTGAATGGAGAATTACAACTTTTTGTGTAAAGTTGTGTTGTTAATCATGTTATGATTTAAAAAGGGATAGTAAATATGTGAAGTACTAAATGTACTATGTGCTATTTGAATAAATATGCAATTATATGAGAATTTTGTATTGAATTCTTATTGTGTTAAGAATTTGTGTAAAGAAAGAGAATTAATATAAGATTTTTATTTAAATCAGATCATGCCGCCTAGACGACAGAATCGAAACCAACGAGAAGAACAGTTAGTGAATAACGAAGGAGGTCAAGCAGACCTAATACAGAATTTCGTAGATATGATAGTCGAAGCTATGGAGAATAGAGCTCCAGCTGCAAGAGGAAGAGCGAGGAATCAGCCAGCTGAAAGATTGGAAAATTTTAAAGACTTTAAAGCGGTAGGACCGCCTGAGTTCAAAGGGACCACAGATCCTATTGAAGCCCAAACTTGGGTGAAGGAGATGGAGAAAGCATTCGTTATCGCCAGAGTAGCGGAGGAGCAAAAGACGGCTTTTGCAACTTATCTGATGAAGGGAGAAGCCAATTACTGGTGGGAGACTAATCAAAGCCAGAGAGTTGGTACAATGGTGGTGTTATGGACAAGATTTAAGGAACTGTTCTTTGAGAACTACTTCACCGAGCATGCAATCCGAGATGGAAGTCAAATTCTTAGAACTTAAGCAGAGAACATGTCGATAATGAGAATACACCGCCAAATTCAACGAGTTGGCAATATTTGCACCCATCAGGTGGACACAGAGGCGAGAAAGGCGAGAAGATTCGATAACAGACTGAAGCCGGGGATATTCAACAAAGTAGCTGTGTTGCAGATTAACACGTTAGCGGCCTTGATGGAGAAAGCATTAATTGCTGAAGGAGGGAGCGAAGCTGCGTCTCGATTTCATCAAGAGAAGAAGAAGAAGATAAATGATGGTGGAAGCAGTGGTGGAAGTAACCCTAACAAAAGGAAATGGAGTGAGAATACCCAATCAGGAATAAAAGAGAAGATAATAGGAAAGGAGGGAGCCATGTGCAACTTCATGGGAAGAATCATGCCGAGTTTGCTCAAGAAGAAGGGAGTCTGTTATAATCGTGGGCAAGAGGGGCACATGTCACCCAATTGTCCTAATCCAAGAAGATACAAGGTTGTTTTGGTGCGGATCAATCGATCATTTGGTTCGAGAATTGTCCAAAGAGGAATGCCGAGAAGGAAAGTGTCAACAAGGGACCAAAGAATGAACCTTGGCAACTCGAGGACCTGACAAGACGGGGAAGACCAACGGCCCGTACATTCAATATGACGTCACAAGAAGATGCAAAAGCTTACTCAGAGGTGGCGGCAGCAGTAATGATTTCGTTTAGAAATTAAATTACGCGAGTAATATGGGTTAGATAATTCTGTGAACTGTTTTCTTTTAAAGATTCAAGTCATAGGTTAGAATTTGAGACACAAATGAATATTGTGTTGATAAAAATGAATTGATGATACAACCTTAAAAGATTTTAGAGAATAAGAAAGCGGTGATTCCGAGGACAAAATCCTTTTAAGGAGGGGTGAATGTGATAACCCTGGATTTCGAATAATCAAAATTTTACGAATACTTTTTTTATTATTTAATATTAATATTAATTATCAATTTTGTGACAAGTATCTGTGATACGAGTTTGCAGAATGAGTCAATTTGTGTATTGACTAATAAAATTAGAGTAGAGTTGTGCTTAAAAAGATGAGAAACCCTAACCCTAATTTACGGAAAGGATTCGACATAAAATATAATTAAAATAATTATATTAATGAATACGTGTTTGTATTGTTTAGAATTTTGATCAATGATTGATCGGATAAGGTTTAAAATTATAAACCCTAATAAGAGATTAGAAACCCTAATCTCGTGATTAGAAACCCTCTGCTAGAAACCCTAAACGCCGGAAACCCTAATTTAAATTCGAATCCTAAAACCCTAAATTAGGAAACCCTAATCCTAATTGGGAAGCCTAAAGGTGTGTATTAAACTTTTAATATGATTAGAA
Source organism: Panax ginseng (assembly GCA_020205605.1). Taxonomy (NCBI): domain Eukaryota; kingdom Viridiplantae; phylum Streptophyta; class Magnoliopsida; order Apiales; family Araliaceae; genus Panax; species Panax ginseng. The sequence continues at coordinate 29,729,484 of CM035136.1, read as the reverse complement.
AACCCTAATTATATTTTAGTTATTTTAATTTCTATTTTACAAACCCTAATTGTAATTTAGAAAATTTATTTTTCTAATTAAAACCCTAATTGTGGGTTATAAACCCTAATGACCATTTTGACCTTAATTGCTAAATTAGGCAATTTTAATTAGGAATATTAATCCTAATTAACAAGATTGAATTTTATGATTAGGAAATATTAATATAATTATTGAATCCTAATTATAATTTTGGAATATTAATTTTCTATTTTGAAAACCTAAATTCAAAAATCTTGGAAATTAAATTACAAAACCTAAAGGGTTTAAACCCTAAACCCTAAAGGGTTCAAACCCTAAACCCTAACCCAAACCCTAAACCCTAAGGGTTTGTGAATTGGACAAGTATGCCATTAAAATTAATTTATAAATGACCAAAATGCCCTTTTAGTTTATTTTAATTTGATAACTTGCATAATTGTTAGCAACTTTAGTTGTTGAACAACTTTGTTGACTTGTGTGACACAAAATCAAAGCAAAAAAAAATTTAAAGTGATCGACCATGCAACAACATCAACATAATATAAATAGATTCAAGAGAGAGAAAGTATTAAAATTTAGCCATTTTGCTCTCAAACTCTCCATAACTCATTCTCTCTCTCAACCTCCGAATTCCTTGAGTAAACCAGTCCTTTAAACACCCACTTGATAACCCAATAACAAATTGGAGAGCCAAGATCTAAAATTATTCAAGAAAAGGTATAAAACTAATTTTTATTTTTTGATCTTGTATGCTTTGAAAAATTTTGTGTTTATGTGTTTTGAATCTTGCTAATGGATGTTTTATGAAGATCTATGATGATCTATCATGAATCCATAGCATCAAAGTGCCTTAAAATGATGTTTTTCAAAATCTGTTCTTGAGCATTTTTGTGGTCTGACAAGTAATGTCAATGGCCACAGATCCTTGCTCGTTTACTAGTTTTGTTGTTTTAAAGTTGTTACATGTAGCCTGGTATGTGGTCTTTATTCTGCAAAAGAAATCACAATCATTACATGTCTAGATTTATAGTTATTCATGGTCAAATCCCGTTGACCGGGCATGACCATGAACTTTCTGGGTAACCCGTAAAAGTGTAAGTAAACAACGTCGACATCATTTTTTTGAACGACTCATATCGACATCTTGTTTTGTTTGTTGATGGTGGGTTTTCCATAACGTAACCATGACATATGCCTATAATATACATGATATGTCTTTAGATAGTTTATATAAGCATCATATTGAATCGTGGTAAGAGGTCAAAGTAGGTGACTTTGATCGATTTTACATTTCTCGAAAACCCGTAAAAAAGTAAGAACAAGTTTTACGACAACGTTTGGACCGAAGTTATAGATCGTGATGATTCATTGTTTTTAATTGAAGTTATTGTTATGTAAATGTTCTTTACATATATACTACTATAATCTTGAACCATTAAACCTCATGAAACAAGATCAGAACTAAGAATTTAGTGAGCCCCAAAGGAGTACCACGAAGTCGCCTGGGTTTCGGGTTACCCAGAAAGCCCGTGAGTCGTTCTCGACAAAGACATTGGAAGGTCTTGATCTTGCTAGCTTGTTATGATATGACTCTAGATAATGATTAATTATTGTAGTGTTACATAAACACTACAATCAATCACGAGTTCAAGATAAATGTAAAACATATTACAGATAATGAATCGTGGTCAAACATGACATGTTAAACACGAAGTCGATCGTTGTTCTTGAGCTCAAGAACACCAACAATGACGCTAAGTGTGTCGCTAAAGCCATATTAATGACGGCTTTTAATTAATTTATTTTCGAATTTTTGGTAATTAATTAAAAATAGAAATTAAATTATAAAAATTATTAAAAATGGTTTTAAAAATTATTTTAAATTATGAAAAATAATTTTTAACCAATTAGAATATTTTTCTTTAATATTTATAATTATTTAAATATTAGAGGTATTTAATTTATTTAATTAGTGTATTAAATAAATTAGAGAAAAATGATTTAATATTATGAAAAATCATTTTAAATAAGAATAATGTATTTAAAAATATTTTGAGTTATAAAATACAACTTTTAATATTTTTGGAGAATTTTCATTAATAAATTAATATTAATGATATTAGATTTATTTAATTATTAAATTAAATAAATAAGATAAAAATGATTTTATTGATTTAAAAATCATTTTAAATAAGAATAAAGTGTTAGAAAATATTTTGAATTATAAAATATAATTTTCAATATTTTTGGAGAATTCTCATTAATAAATTAATATTAATGATATTAGATTTATTTAATTATTATATTAAATAAATGAATTAAAAATGATTTTATTGATTTAAAAATCATTTAAAAATGAGAAAATGAATTAAAAATATTTTAAGTGATAATTAATTACTTTTAATATTTTGATGATAATTTCATTAATATTTAAATATTAATGGTGATGATTTAAAAATGATTTTAATTAATTTAAAAATCATTTAAGTAGAATATTAATGATTTAAAATATTTTAAGTTATTAATAATAACTTTAATATTTTGACAAGTATGTTATTATTATTTTTATATTATTAAATATTAATAATGATAAGATTATTTGATAATTAAATCATTTAAAATGATTTAAGTGTTTGAAAAATTATTATAAATTATTATAATTGTTTATAAATTATTAAAAGCTTTCGAAAAATATTATAAATGATATTAGACTTATCTAAAATAATATTGAAGCTTAGAGACCAAGTTTAATTGACAATCAATGTGTTAATTATCGGATAGGTGACCGTAACACCGAGAATGGACCAAGTCCAACTGCATAACTAACTAGTTAGACTTGTTAAGTGTTTATATAGGTTATAAACACTAATGTGGCTATATGGTAATGTGTTTAGGAGAAGTTTGACTGTAAAATACAGTGTTACCTGTTATAAATGATTGTGCTAATTGTGAGACCGATATTATTGAATATAGGTCTTATGAACGCAGTTAATTATATTGTGTAGCTGTAATCAACGCGGAAGGCAAGTTTCCTAACTCAACCTTGAGTTATATTCATTCAATTATTATGGTTAATTATTGCTAATTATACCATGTCCAGGGAATTTATTGTTGATTATTCGCAGTTAGTGCATGTTTAATAATTCAAATTGAATTACTGATTCGGAGAATATACCATTGTAGAATAACTGTTGTTGGATATTCATATTCGTAGAAGATAGAATTGACAGTACAGATAATTCCTATTTATTGTCAAATTATGTTGAGAAATGTCTTAGCTAATTATTCTTGCTAGACGAACATTTGTTAGAACTTGATAAATTCGAGAAGAGAATTCAATTGTTATTGATAGATCGATGCCAATTATTTTCGCTAGATCGATAAGTAAAATAGAATTTGAAATCACAGTATTTCGTTGTTAAATCAAAATCTTGATTCTGAGACTGAGAAGAACAACCTTTTATATAAAGGGAACAAAATTTTAAGTAAGTAGATATCGCACCATTGCATGTGACCTAAGTATTATGCATAATATCTGTACAAGGAGTTGGTCGGCTCTAAGTACTTGCAGAGGGGTATGATTTAATCTTTATGGTTATCTAATACTCCTACGTATGTATCAAAGTAAATCTATGATAGATACCCGAGAAAGTAGAAGTTCTAGATCCAATGGATTGCTCAGCATAAATCTGAAAAACATTCCACTTTGTTATTACGTAGAATTGATTCTTGATTATTCAATAGAATATCGTAGAAACTTTGAAAGCGTTGTACACTTTCATTATCAGATTATTGTAGCGGAGAATGTTAGAACAATTGATATTGATTTCTATACCTTTATTGTATGTCTTAACTTATGGGGTAAACTTGTTGCTCACCCTTGCTATAAATAAAACATTTCGCAAATTTAGGAACGAAGAGGCCAAAAGTGCCGTCAAAGAAAAACAAAGGAAAAGGCATAGTTATAAATTAGTTATGATGAACAATATTATTATCATGTATTGTATTGTAAACCCTTTTTGTATATCTAAGGGTATTTATGTAATGTTAAGGTTAGTGGACTGGGACTTATGTATTAACAACTTATGTTAATGAGTTATGTATTCCTATTTCTATATGAATGGGTAGTTAGATGTTATTATAATGTGGATCGTGAACACCAAACTCTGGGGTGGGGTGTAACGAGGTTGATTTGGGGTGTCAGTGACTCAAAAAGATACAAAATTCGGTTGGAGCAAGGAATGTGAGAAGAGTTTTCAAGAACTCAAGAGGAGACTCATTTCAATACACTGCTCGACAATACCATCCGCAGGAGGATTTATCATCTCTGATGATGCTTCAGGCAAAGGGTTAGAATGTATTCTTATGCAACATGGGAAAGTGTCTAGCCTATGCCTCACGACAACTCAAAGAATATGAGAGGAATTATCCTACTCATGATCTAAAGTTGGCAACAGTCATTTTTGCGCTTAAGATTTGGAGGCATTACCTATATGGAGTGAAGGTGGAGATCTATACGGATCATAAAAGCCTCAAATATTTCTTCACTCAAAAGGAACTCAACATGCGGCAACGACGATGACTTGAGTTGTTGAAAGATTATGATCATACCATTCAATACCATCCTGGAAAAGCGAACGTAGTAGCTAATGCATTGAGTAGAAGATCATATGCGGGTACGAGTGCATTATTATCAACGCAAAGGCCCATTTCATATGACTTACGAAGGATGGAGATAGAGTTAAAGACTCCAGGGACCCATGTGATGATAGCGAATATACGAGTAGAACCGACTTTACTCGATAAAGTTAAAGTTGCTCAAGCTATAGACCTGGAGCTGATGCGTATGAGCAAGAAAGTGCAAGAAGGTAGTATGCCGGAAGCAAGAATCGATGAAAAAAGAATACTTCGAGTCAACTCCAGACTTTGTGTTCCTAACAACCCTGATTTAAAGTATAAAATCATGATGAAGGCGCACAATACACCATTTGTAATCCATCTTGGGAGTACCAAAATGTATCTTGATCTTCGACATACATTTTGGTGGAGCAATATGAAGAGAGAGATAGCGGAGTTTATCTCAAGGTGTTTAACTTATCAACGAGTCAAAGCGGAGTATCAAGTACCAAAAGGTCCATTACAACCACTTGAAATTCTAGAATGGAAGTGGGAGCACATTACCATGGATTTCGTTAATGGTCTTCCCAAGGTTTCTCAAGGCATAGATGCAATTTGGGTAATTGTTGATAGATTGACCAAGTCTGCTCATTTCCTACCTATACGAGAAACTTATACACTTGAACGTCTTGCTCGTATGTACATAAACAAGATTGTAAGACTGCATGGTATGCCGGTATCCATAGTTTCTGATCGAGACCCAAAATTCACTTCAAAATTTAGGGTTAGTTTATAAAAAGCTATGGGCGCAGATTTACGATGTAGCTCGGCATATCATCCTCAGACGAACGGGCAATCAGAGAGGACTATTCAAACTCTTGAAGATTTATTAAGACTCTGTGTCCTTGACTTCAAAGGAAGTTAGGACAAGTTCTTACCATTGGTGGAGTTTTCCTACAACAACAGTTATCAAGCAAGTATTGGCATGGCTCCATTTGAGGCGTTGTATGGAAGAAAGTGTCGTTCTCTAGTATGCTGGGATGAGGTGGGTGAAGCAACATTGTTGGGACCGGAGTTGGTACGTATGACTACGAAAAAGATTCAAACGATCCGACAACGTATAAAAACCTCACAAGATCGACAAAAGAGTTATGATGATCTTCATCGAAAGGACGTGGAATTCGATATTGGAGATCATGTGTTGTTACGTGTTGCTCCATGGAAGGGAGTTACGAGATTTGGAAAGAGAGGAAAGCTCAACCCTCGATTAATTGTCCCATTTTTAATCCTTGATCGAGTAGGAACTGTGGCCTATAGACTCGCCTTACCGCCAAGTATGTCTCGTGTTCATAACATTTTTCACATATCTATGTTACGTAAATATGTGAAAGACCCAAACCACATTATTGAATTAGAACCAGACAAGATAGAGGAAGATTTAACGTATGAAGAGTTACTTGTTAAAATCTTGGATAAGAAGGATCATATTCTACGCTCTAAAGTTATACCTCAAGTCAAAGTTTTGTGGACAAACCACGATGTTGAGGATATGACCTGGGAGTTAGAATCTGAAATGAAATCAAGGTATCCTCACCTCTTTGATATACCAGGTACGTACCCTAATTTCGAGAATGAAATTTCATAAGAAGGGGAGGTTGTAAGACCCCAACTTTTATAAATAAAGAATAATTTTCTCGAAATATATTTTTGAATATTATGGTGTGGATTTGATATAATGTTATAGTTGTGGGTAATATTTACAAATTATCCAAAGTAAGCAAGTGGTTATATAATATTCAATTGGTCGGGAAATATTATTTTTAACAGGGAATATTCGTACGACGGCACAATCATTGGTGGACCCCACAACGGAAGTATTGTCGTAGTTAGAAAACGACAGAATTATCTTTTTATAAAAATAACGACGAAAGTGTTACCGTTAAATCTATTGAACTACCCGGTAGTAAAAGTACAGTAATATGCGTGGTTGCATAGTAGCACATGGTATTGATTATTGATGCTTACGTGAGAAGTCACTCAGTTATACTCAGTTATTGCTACAGTATTTGTTGCATCATATCTCTCATATTATTGATCCAATTATTGTCACAGTATCACTTGCATAATATTTATTATTATTAAATCAATAATTGAGATGACAAAGTTATTCATATTATTATTTGCAATATTGACAATGTCTAGAAGTTCTGTCAAGGAGAGATTTGATCACCTAATTACGCGCCAATAAGGAGAAATCTTTATCGGAAAGCCCCCTCAGATTTAGATTAAATTAGATTAGAACTAAACGATATAGCAGAAGATTTAACATATGAGGAGATACGTGTTAAAATCTTGGATAAGAAGGATCGTATTCAACACTCAAAGGTTATACCTCATGAATTAGAATCTGAAATGAAGTCAAGGTATCCTCACCTCTTCGGCATACCAAGTATGTACGTAAATTTTGAGGACAAAATTTCATAAGGTGGGGAGATTGTGAGACCCCAGATTTTATTAATAAAGATTTAATTTTCTCGAATTTTTTATGAATATTATGGTGTGGATTTGAGATAGTGTTATAGTTGTGGGTAGTATTTATAAATTTTGAAAAGTATGCAAGTTGTTGTATAATACTCGATTGGTCGGGGAATATTCTTTTTGTCGGGGAATATCCGTAATATGGTACAATCATTGGTGGACCCCACAACAGAATTATTGTCGGATTGAGAAAATGACAAAAATATTTTTATGAGAATAACGACGGAAGTTTTACTGTTAAAACTGTTGAACTACTTGGTAGTAAAAGTACAGTAATACGCGTGGTTGCATAGTAGCACACGGTATTGATTATTGATGTTTACGTGATAAGTCACTTAGTTTTGTTTTATTAGTATTATTAATGTAATAAAACATAAAAGCTTTTTATATAAAACAGAATACTTTTATAAAGTTATTCTATAAATAGAATATATTATATTCTATTATGCATAGTATTTTGCATAGTAAAATATTTTTATATAAAACAGAATACTTTTATAAAATTATTCTATAAATAGTTTTATAAAATCCTTGATATTTGCGCTGCTTCCAGTATCTTATCATGAAAATATTCTTCTGAGCATTCTTGAATTTTTACTCCACAAAGCAGTATCATGTTGACAATTTGGATGTTATTGGTTCCTGGATAAATTAATTCTTGAACTTGTTTTATTGAATTATTATGTCATTGTCATCATCCTCATGTTTATATTATGTTGAAAGTCATCTGTGGCCTATAGTGCATAGATGGACTTGGTATTATTATGATCAGGAATTATTCAGTATAATCATGACCGTAATGTTACAAATGATGTGAAAAAATCCTCATTGGCCTGTAGAGCATTGATGTACAGTTTTTGGTATGATTATGGCTATGGATTCTATTCGGCCAAGGGTGCAAACATGAATTGTTTTATGGCATGATCAGGACCATTGATGAAAATACGATTATCTTTGGCCCGTAGTGCATGAATAATTCGTGGTCGTGATACTAAAGAATATCCTTGGCCTGTAGTGCAGGGATGATTTGATGATGTGCATTATTTATTAAGCTAAGTCTCCACGATAAAAGTGATGAAAAACCTTTTGAATCATAGAAGATAGTAGATTTTATTCTCTACTTGACTCTTCTAATGGATTGCTTGTTCCGCTGCAGTTAAACTTGATGTTTGTTATATTGTATCAGTTTAACACTGTTGAAGGCTAACGATAATTTATTCTGCATTATCTCAGTCATAATATTTCTTACTAGGCTAGTTGAGCTCACCCTTTTGCTTTCATTGTTCTCTTCAGGAAATGAGAACGTAGCAGGGACTAGTCGGGGGAATCAGAGTGATGGTCCTAGATGGTGCATTAGTAGTCCTCACTATTCTATGAAATAGTGTGATAATAAATGTAATGAGGACCCCCATTGAGTTTGTATATTGTCTAGATGACAATATTTGTATTAAAACTCACAATATATATTTTATCGTATTTTACACGACTGTTGTGTAATTAAGTTGTATTTGAATTTTGTACCGTGTATTTGGCAACTCAAGATGGGTGATATATACCTATTTTGGGGGCTTCACAGTTGGTATCAAAGCTTAGGGATATGATCCATGGCTGAGATGTGAGACAAGAACTAGGAGGGGAGAGACGGGAAATTCCTTCGCTAGTATGACCTACCTAAGTTTATTTGGTATTTAATTGGTCGATCAGAGTATAGGGATAATATGTGATATGTTAATTAACCCTTCTTTTTTTTGGCAGTGTTTGAAAATGGCAGCTAAAAATGTTCACAATGGAGTGAATGAGACCGTTGAGACACCTTTAATCACTAACCAGGTTAATGTGATGTCAAACGAAGAAGAAATTAGAGATATCTACGTGGTGAGCGAAGAACTAATACTTTCACCCGAGCTAGTTGTAGAGGTAGCAGTTGAGAGTGAGGAAGAAGAGGAACCTGAGGATAATTTATTAGAAGAATTTTATGTTCAAAATTTAGAATTACAAAATCGTATTCATGAGTTAGAAGAACAGGCTGATGAACGACAGGCGGTCGTGGAGCAAAGAGATGTAATAATTTAAAATTGTGTTACCCGATGCGCGATGCTTGAACAGAAGCACTCATTGGCAGAATATAAGATATTAGAGTTGGAATCTGAGAATGCTATGATCAAAGTTCTGATGAAAGATGAAACAACTGAACGAAAGAGGATAGATGATGCATGGATAAAAGCCGCATGACGCGTAGATATTGTAGAAAAAGACGTCCGGTCCAATAAGGCCAAAATAGATGAAATGGATTTGTTTTTGGACAACAATTGGGAGAATCCAACATCGAATTCGAAATTACCCTGTGCAGAGCGGTCAACCCCAATTCGATATGGATCGAAGAGTAATGATTCAAATCATGGATCAGGAATGTGAAGAAGCATTTAAGGGTGGAATGTACCCTATAGCAAAGTTAAAACCAGTAGTTTAAGTGAGAGCGTTTGTCGAAGAACCCGAACTAAGTTATTACGGGTAAGTTAATGATAAACTCTTGTGAAGTTTATACCTTATTAAATACCAGTTCTACCTACTCTTTTATTTCACCTAGTTGTGTTCAATGTTTGAAGTTAACTCCAGAGAAGTTAGACTTTGATATATCTGTTTAAACTCAGTTGGGAGAAACCTTCGTTACCTCCACTATTTATAAATCTTGTTCAAATCAACACTTTGACGTTACTTGTCGAACTTGTCTCTTTGAAAATACTTGCCTTTGATGCGATTTTAGGAATCAATTAGTTAAATACTCATCATACTTTTCGTAAGGTTGTTAGCTTTCATATTCCTAACCAACCTGTTATGCGAATTCAAGCAACCAAACCACTAAAGTCAATCATTGTCATATCAAGCCATAAGTAAAGAGCCCCGGTCTTTTCGTTGTTGACTTCCTTGTGTGGAATGCACCGAAGCCAAACTTTCTATAGGCGACGTCGTGAATGACGATGGCAAGTTGATAGGTATCAATGTGACGTACTATCCAAGTCTTGGATGAGGGTCACATTTTTGAATGATATTTCTATTGTTAATAAATTTCCTGACGTATTCTTGAAGACTTCTTAGTCTACCCCTAGAGCGTGAAATCGAATTTTGTATTGACCCCAGTACAAAACCCATTTCTAAAACCCTCAAATATCTCTTTATTTAAAATGAACGTATAACATGCCAAAGACGTTGGCTCGAGATGTTACGATCGTACCATTCAATACCATCGTGGGAAAGCGAACGTGGTAGCTGACGCGTTGAGTAGAAGATAATATGCTTTTACGAGTGCGATGTTGTTAACACAAAGACCCATTTCGTACGACTTACAAATGATGAAGATAGAGTTAAAGACTCTAGGAACCCACGTGAAGATAACGAATATACGAGTAGAATCGACTTTAATCGATAACGTTAAAGCCGCTCAAGCTACACACCCGAAGCTGATGAATGTAAAGAAGAAGGTTCAAGAAGGCATTATTCTAAAAGCAAGAGTCGATTATGAGAGAAAATCTCAACCCTCGATTTAATTGGCCCATTTGAAATCCTCGATGAAGTAGGAACTGTGGTATAGACTCTTTTTACCGCTAAGATGTTGCGTGTTCAGAAAAAAAAAATTTACGTATCGAGGTTACGTAAATAGATGGACGACCTGAACCACATTATTAAATTAGAACTAAACGATATAGCAGAAGATTTAACATATGAGGAGATACGTGTTAAAATCTTGGATAAGAAGGATCGTATTCAACACTCAAAGGTTATACCTCGTGAATTAGAATCTGAAATGAAGTCAAGGTATCCTCACCTCTTTGGCATACCAAGTATTTACGTAAATTTTGAGGGCAAAATTTCATAAGGTGGGGAGATTGTGAGACCCCAGATTTTATTAATAAAGATTTAATTTTCTCAAAATTTTTTTGAATATTATGGTGTGGATTTGAGATAGTGTTATAGTTGTGGGTAGTATTTATAAATTTTGAAAAGTATGCAAGTTGTTGTATAATATTCGATTGGTCGGGGAATATTCTTTTTGTCGGGGAATATCAAATACAACAGTACAATGATTGGTGGACCCATTAAGCGGAATTATTATCGGATCGAGAAAGCGACAAAAATATTTTTTAAGAGAATAACGGCGGAAGTTTTCTTTGTTAAAAGCTGTTGAACTACTCGAGTAGTAAAAGAAATGCGATGTCTGGCGTGATTGCATAGTAGCATTACGGTATTAATTATTGATGTTTACGTGATAAGTCACTCGTTTTTGTTTTATTAGTATTATTAATGTAATAAAATAGAAAAGCTTTTTATATAAAAGCAGAATACTTTTATAAAGTTATTCTATAAATAGAATATATTATATTATATTATGCATAGTATTTTGCATAGTAAAATCTCTTTTATATAAAGCAGAATACTTTTATAAAATTATTTTATAAATAGAATATATTATATTTTATTATGCATAGTGTTGCATAGTGCTTGCATTGTATTTTGCATAGTAAAATCTTTTTATATAAAATAGAAACTTTTATAAAGTTATTCGTTTTATTAGATTATAAATAGAATATATTATATTTTAATTAAAAGATTTTGCTTTAAACATGGACCATCCGATTAAAAGTAAATCAATCTGGACCGTTCATGAATTAGTTACTATGCAGTCCATTTTTCTATAAATAGAAGCTCATTCATTCATTATTTTTCTTAATTCTTTGAAACTCCTGAGAGAGAAACTATAGAGAGAGTTCTTCTTCTATAATCTTGAGCGTATTTCTTTAGAGTTTAAGAAAGCTTTGAGCGTAGTACAAGTTTTCTTCGAGTATATCATCGCCCTACCAGTCAGAATACTCTTCTTTCAAAGGTAAGGGATATTATTTATTTTACTCATAAGGGGTATTATTTCTTTTGTATTCATGAAGAGAACTTCTGTTATTCCATTTTTTATTATTCTGTTGGAATAACCTGTATACGCGGGCTACCCTATACTTGGTGAAATTCTTATGTTATTCCATTCTTTATCATTATGTTGGAATAACATGTTTATGCGAAGTACCGCATACATGGTGAAATTCTTCTATTATTTCATTTTTTATTATTCTGTTGGAACATCCTGTCTGTGCTTTACGTATGACCTGGTTCCATTATTTATCATTCTATTGGAACATCCTGTCTGTGCTTTACGCATGACCTAGTTCCATTATTTATCATTCTGTTGGAACATCCACATCTGTGCTTTTACGCATGATTTCGGTTCCGATTAATTATTATTTTGTTGGAATATCATGTCTGTGCGTTTACGCATGACCTGGTTCCGTTATTTATTATTCTATTGGAATAACCTGTCTGTGCGGTCTATCGCATTTTTGGTGATTTCTTTTGTTATTCCATTCTTTATTATACTCAGTTGGTTAAAGTTTTGACTTCTATACTCCATGAAATTAGTGGAATATCCTTGATATTTGCGCTTCTTCCAGTATCTTTTCATGGAAATATTCTTCTGAACATTCTTGAATTTTTACTCCACAAAGTAGTATCATGTTAACAATTTGGATGTTATTGGTTCCTGGATAAATTAATTCTTGAACTTGTTTTATTAAATTATTATGTCATTGTCATCATCCTCATGTTTATAGTATGTTAAAAGTCATATGTGGCCTGTAGTGCATAGATGGACTTGGTATGATTATGACCAGGGATTATTCGGTATAATCAGGACCGTAATGTTACAAATGATGTGAAAAAATCCTCATTGGCCTGTAGACCATTGATGGACAGTTTTTGGTATGATTATGGCTATGGATTCTCTTCAGCAAAGGGTGCAAACATGAATTGTTTTATGGCATGATCAGGACCATTGATGAAAACACGATTATCTTTGGCTCATAGTGCATGAATAATTCGTGGTCGTGATACTAAAGAATATCCTTGGCCTGTAGTGCAGGGATGATTTGATGATTTTCATTATTTATTAAGCTGAGTCTCAGCGATAAAAGTGAAGAAAAACCTTTTAAATCATAGAAGATAGTAGAATTTATTCTCTACTTGACTCTTCTAATGGATTGCTTGTTCCGCTGCAGTTAAACTTGATGTTTGTTATATTGTATTAGTTTAACACTGTTGAAGGCTAACGATAATTTATTAGGCATTATCTTATTCATAATATGGAAGTGGGAGCACATTACCATGGATTTCGTTACCGGTCTTCCCAAAGTTTTTCAAGGCATAGATGCGATTTGGGTCATTGTTGATAGATTGACCAAGTCTGCTCATTTCTTACCGATACGAGAAACTTATACACTTGAACGTCTTGCTCGTATGTACATAAACGAGGTTATAAGATTGCATGGTATGCCAGTATCCATAGTTTCTAATCGAGACCCAAGATTCACTTCAAGATTTTGGGTTAGTTTGTAAAAAGTTATGGGCACAAATTTATGATTTAGCTCGGCATATCATCCTCAGACGGATGGGCAGTCAGAGAGGACGATTCAAACTCTTGAAGATCTATTAAGATTCTGTGTCCATGACTTCAAGGGAAGTTTGGACAAGTTCTTACCATTGGTGGAGTTTTCCTACAACAACAGTTATCAAACAAGTATTAGCATGGCTCCATTCGAGGCGTTGTATGGAAGAAAGTGTCGTTCTCCAGTATGCTGGGATGAGGTGGGTGAAGCAACGTTGTTGGGACCAAAGTTGGTATGTATGACTACGGAAAAGATTCAAATGATCCAACAATGTATAAAAACCTCACAAGATCGACAAAAGAGTTATGTTGATCTTCACCGAAAGGACGTAGAATTCGATATTGGAGATCATGTGTTGTTATGTGTTGCTCCATGGAAAGTTGTTACAAGATTCGGAAAGAGAGGAAAGCCCAATCCTCGATTCATTGGCCAATTTTTAATCCTCGATCGAGTAGGAACTGTGGCTTATAGACTTGCGTTACCGCCAAGTATGTCTCGTGTTCATAACGTTTTTCACATATCCATGTTACGTAAATATGTAAAAGACCTGAACCACATTATTGAGTTAGAACCGGATGAAATAGAGGAATATTTAACGTATGAAGAGGTTCCTGTTAAAATCTTGGATAAGAAGGAACATATTCTACGCTCCAAGGTTATACCTCAAGTCAAAGTTTTGTGGAGAAACCACGATGTTGAGGAAATGACCTGGGAGTTAGAATCTGAAATGAAATCAAAGTATCCTCACCTCTTCGACATACCAGGTACGCACCCTAATGTCGAGGACGAAATTTTATAAGAAGGGGAGGTTCTAACACCCCAACTTTTTGAATAAAGATTAAATTTTCTCGAAATATATTTTTGAATATTATGGTGTGGATTTGATATAATGTTATAGTTGTGGGTAATATTTACAAATTTTGCAAAAGTACATGAAGTTGTTATATAATATTCGATTAATTGGGGAATATTCGTTTTAACGGGAATATTAAATACAACCAAGCATAATCATTGGTGGACCCCCATTAGCGGAATTATTGTCGAATCGAGAAAGCGACAAAAATACTTTATGAAAATAACAACGGAAGTTTTCCAGTTAATCTGTTGAACTACCCGGTAGTAAAAAGTACAAGATGTCTGGCGTGGTTGCATAGTAGCACACCGGTATTGATTATTGATGCTTACGTGAGAAGTCACTTAGTTATACTCAATTATTGCTACAATAATTCTTTGCATCATATCTCTCATATTATTGATTCAATTATTGTCATAGTATCATCTCGCATAATATGTTATTTTATTAAATCAATAATTGAGACGACAAAGTTATTCATATTATTAAATTGCAATATTTACAATGTCTAGAAGTTACATCAAGGAGAGGTTTGGTCACTTAATTGCGGCGCATGATAGGGAGAAATCCTTATTGAAAGCCCTCTCTTTCCGGGAGCGACTTTGGTTGATAAATATTGTGAGTTATAATATTAATGATGAATATTATTAAAATTGAAGTTGTTTTCGGAGTTGAATTTGGAGACGCGGACGTGATATTTGAGTCCAGAACGATGAAATTAGTAAAAATAGTCTATAAACACAAAATTTTCCGGAATTCACTATTTGGTCAAAAAGTCAACAGTTAAATTTTTCGGGAAAAGAAAAACTTCGAAATTTCAAATTTTATATTTTTGATAAAAATGGTTTCATTATGTTGGAATTATTTGGGTTAGTAAAAATCGACAATTATTTCGATAATAATTGATGTCTGGAGGTTATATTGACCAATCGGGTATTTAACCGGATAAATGAGCAATTGATTTCTATTATTTCACATGATTATAACTATTTGTTCACATGTGTATACTATTGTTTCATATTCTTGTTACTATTAGGGGAGTTGGTGCAAGATTGATAATACTTGCATGACTAAGTTAAAAATGGAGGTATAGATGGAGGTATTTTACTGTAATTCCTATTTTCACATGTCTAGAACTATTTATTCACATAATTTACTATTGAATCACATTATTTACTATTGGGGGAGGTGGTGCAAGTTTGATAATACTTCCATGACTAAATTAAAAATAAAGGAAAAGTTGGAGGTATCAGATTGAAATTTTTGATCCCCAAAACGCGATTATCGAAACTATATTTTTCTATAAATAGAAGCTCATTCTTCCTTTATTTCTCACCAATTCACAAAAGCTTTAGAAAGCGATTATTATAGAGAGAAATTATAGAAAAAGAAGAGAAGTATGCTACCTCACTATTCCAGTATCCAGTTTTTCTAAAGGTAGGGAGTATTATTTCTTTCTTATCTATGAAGAGAACTTCTGTTATTCCATTCTTATTATTCTATTGGAATAACCTGTATACGCGGGCTACCCTATACTTGGGGAAATTCTTCTGTTGTTCCATTCTTTATCATTTTGTTGGAATATCATGTCTGTGCGTTCTACGTCGGACTGGTTAAAATCTTTATTATTACGTTGGAATATCACATGTCATGCGTTCTATGTCGGACCTGATTCCGTCTTTATTATTCTATTGGAATATCTTGTGTGCAATGCGTTTCTGTGGGACCGATTTTCGCTTTATTATTATTACATTGGAATATCCACATGCATGCGTTTTACGCCGGACCGATTAAAATCTTTATTACTCGGTTGGAATATCCCTGTCTGTGCGTTTTATGCGGACTGATTCCGTTATTTATTATTCTCTGTTGGAATAACTCGATATGCGGCCCATCGCATGCACGGTGATTTCTTTTGTTATTTCATTCCTTATTATACTCGGTTGGTTAAAGTTTTGACTTCTATACTCCATGAAATTAGTGCAATATCCTTGATATTTGCACTTCATCCAGTATCTTTTCTTGGAAATACTCTTACGAGCATTCTTGAATTTTACTCTACAAAGCAAAGTATCATGTTGACAATTTGGACGTTATTAGTTCTGAATAAATTAATTCTTGAACTTGTTTTATTGAATTCTTATATCATTGTCATCATCCTCATGTTTATATTTTGTTGAAAGTCATATGTGGCCTATAGTGCATAGATGGACTTGGTATGATTATACGACTCAGGATTATTGTAATCATGATCGTAATGTTACAAATGATGTGGAAAAAGTCCCCATTGGCCCGTAGAGCATTGATGGACAGTTGTTGGCATGATCATGACCATTATTGAATACACAAATATTCTTGGCATGTAGTGCATGGATAATTATGGTCGTGATACTAAAGAATATCCTTGGCCGTAGTGCAGGGGTGATTCGATGATGTGGATTATTTATTAAAATTTGAGTCCCAACCAATAAAAGTGATGAAAACCTTTTAAATCATAAAAAGGATGATTTTATTCTCTACTTGACTCTTTTAATGGATTGCTTGTTCTGCTGCAGTTAAACTTGATGGTTATTATATTGTATCAGTTTAACACTGTTGAAGTCTAACGATAATATATTCTGCATTATCTTAGTCATAATATTTCCAACTGGGCTAGTTGAGCTCACCCTTTTACTTTTATTGTTCTCTTCAGGTAATGAGAACGTAGCAGGAACTAGTCGGGAAACGAAGTGACGGACCAGATGATAGCATTAGTAGTCCTCACTATTCAGTGAAATAGTGGAAAATAAATGTAATAATATTGAATTTGAGTTTGAATATTGTCTAGACGACAATATTTGTATTAAAACTCACAGCTTATGTTTTTTCGTACTTTACACGACAGTTGTATAATTAAGTTGTATTTATATTCTGTACCATGTATTTGACGACTCAGAATAGGTGATGTATACCTATTTTGGGGGCGTCACACTACAGGCCACAGATGACTTTTAACATATTATAAACATGAGGATGATGACAATGATATAAAAATTCAATAAAACAAGTTCAAGGATAAATTTTTAAAGATTTATAATTTAATTTATCCAGAAATCAATAACGTCCAAATTGTCAACATGATATTGTTTTGTGGAGTAAAATTCAAGAATGCTCAGAAGAATATTTCCATGAAAAAGATCATTGGATGAAGCCTTGAAATATCAAGGATATTCCACTAATTTCATGGAGTATAGAAGCCAAAACTTTAACCAACCGAGTATAATAATGAATGAAATAACAAAAGAAATCACCAGCACGCGATAGATCCGCGTGCAGCGAGTTATTCCAAGAATAATAATTAACGGAACTAGGTCGGACGTAAAATGCATGCATATTGTGGTATTCCAATGAATAATAAAGATGGAATCAGTCCCACGTAAAAACGCATGCATATACCTTCGCTAGTATGACCTACCTAAGTTTATTTGGTATTTAATTGGTCGGCAGAGTATCGGGATAATATGTTATATGTTAATTAACCTTTGTTTTGTGGCGATGTCAAAAATGACATCAAGAGAATGTTGAGAATAGCAATGGAGCACAGGAGACCATTGAGTCTCCACAGATCAATAATCAGGATAATGTGCATCAGGAAGGCGACAATCCTCAGGCAAACAACAACACTGACCAGATGATGAATTATGGATTGTTCAGAAGCTTTATGCAATTCATGCAACATCAGGCAAGAGCGGCTCCTGTCCAAAATATAGGTGGAAACACTGGAAACTCTCGGACGGTCACCGCTAAACAGTGCAAGGAGCTGGGACCACCAGAGTTTATTGGAGAGCCAAAACCACTTAAGCCGGAAGCATGGATAAAGTAGATCACCAAGAAATTTTATGTCTTGGGATGCTCCGAAGAGCAAAAGGTTCCCTTTACCGCCTTTATGTTGCGAGGAGAGGCAGATTATTGGTGGGAATCGGTAAAGCGTACTCAACCTGCCGCACTGAAGATGTCTTGGGAGAAGTTCCAAGAATTATTCAATGACAAGTACTTTCCTGAAAGTATTCGTCACATAAAAGAGGTAGAGTTCATCAAGTTGGAGCAGAATAATATGACTGTGTCGCAGTACGAAGCGAAGTTTATCGAGTTGTCTCGGTTTGCGTCCCACTTGGTGGATAATGAATAGAGAATGATGCGAATGTTTTTAAGAGGTTTGAAGCCGGAGATACGTCAATATCTTATTTCTCATAAACTGTGTTTGTATTCAGATGTTGTAAATAGGGCTCAGTTAGTGGAGCGCGATAACGAGTCAACGCAACCAAGAGAAAGCAGCCAGCAAAATGATAATACCAGTGAGAGCAGTCATCGAAGCGGTGACAACAAGCATGGAGGGAATCAACAGGCCAAAAATGGTAACCACTTCGGTGGTAATCAGGGCCAAACCAATAAGAATGGACATTTCAAGAAGAGGAGATTCAACAATCATGGAAAGACGTCAGCACCAGCACCCGTTGTTAAGGAAGGAGAACGACCACCTATCATATGCTTCAAATGCCGAGGGGAGGGACACATCAGTCCAAACTGTGCGATGCCATCCAAAGCATGTTATAATTATGGAAGAGAAGGTCACCTAGCCCAATTTTGTCGTTCACCAAAGACAAGTTCAGCTAGGATGGAGGCACCAAAGGTCGTCCCAGAAAAGTCAAAGCCGGTAGTGTAAGGGAGAGCGTTTGTAGTTACCTCCCAAAAAGCAAGGAACCCGAACGAGGTCATCACGGTAAGCTTATCATAAACTCTAGCGAAGCATATACCTTATTTGATACTAGTTCTACCCATTCTTTTATTTTCCTACTTGCGCTCAACGTTTAAATTTGACTCCGGAGAAATTGGACTTTGACTTATCTGTTGAAACTCCGTTGGGAGAAATCTTCATTACATCCACTATTTATAAGTCTAGTTTAGTTCAAATCGGCACCCGCACGTTACCTGTCGATCTTATTTCTTTGAAAATACTTGCATTTGATGTGATTCTAGGGATTGATTGGTTAACTACTCATCATGCAAAAATTAATTGTTTTCGTAAGGTTGTTAGCTTTCATATTCCTAACCAACCTATTATGCGAATTCAAGCAACCAAACCATTAAAATCAATCACTGTCATCTCAAGCCATAAAGCTATTCGTTTATTGAAAAATAGATGTCAAGCTTTCTTAACTCATGTCACGGATCTAAACAAAAATACGTCAGTTTTGAATAATATTTCTATTGTTAATGAATTTCCTGACGTATTCCCTGAAGAACTTCCTGGCCTACCCCCATAGCGTGAAATTAAATTTTGTATCGACCTTGAACCAGGTACAAAACCCATTTCCAAAGCCCCATATCGAATGGCTCATATTGAACTTCAGGAATTAAAGACCCAACTGCAGGAATTGTTAGACATTGGCTTTATTCGTCCTAGTACTTCTCCTTGGGGTGCTCATGTTCTATTCGTGAAGAAGAAAGATGGGAGTATGCGACTTTGTATTGATTATCGGGAGTTGAATCATGTCACCATCAAAAATAGGTACCCATTACCACGTATTGATGACCTGTTTGACCAGTTGCAAGGCGTTAAATTCTTTTCAAAGATTGATCTTCATTCTGGATATCACCAATTAAAGATTAGAACCGATGATATTCCAAAGATGGCTTTTAGAACTCGGTACGGGCATTATGAATTCCTAGTCATGTCCTTTGGATTGACTAATGCTCCTGCTGCCTTTATGGATATGATGAACCGAGTATTCAAGGAATATTTGGATCAATTTGTGGTCGTCTTTATTGATGACATCCTTATTTATTCCAAAAGCCGTGAAGATCATGAGCAACACTTGAGGCTGATACTTCAAAAGCTTCGTGAATACAAGCTTTATGCCAAGTTGAAGAAATGCGAGTTCTGGCTTGAGGAAGTAGCATTTCTTGGGCACGTAGTATCAAGTCATGGAATTTTTGTAGACCCGGCAAAGATTGAAGCTATTCAAAGCTGGGAGCAACTCAAATCAGTGACCAAAGTACGTAGCTTTCTCGGTTTAGCTGGTTATTATCGGAGATTCATGGAAGGATTTTCTTGAATCGCTACTCCATTAACTTTAGCTGACACAGAAAGATATAAAATTCGGTTAGAGCGAGGAATGTGAGAAGAGTTTTCAAGAACTCAAGAGGAGACTCATTTCAAAGACTGCTCGACAATACCATCCGGCTCGGAGGATTTGTCATCTACTGGTGATGCTTGAGCAAAAGGGTTAGGATGTTTTCTCATGCAATATGGGAAAGTCATAGCCTATGCCTCAAGACAACTCAAAGAATATAAGAGGAATTATCCTACTCATGATCTAGAGTTGGCAGCTGTTGTCTTTGCACTTAAAATTTGGAGGCATTACTTGTATGGGAAGAAAGTGGAGATCTTTACGGATCATAAAAGCCTCAAATATTTCTTCACTCAAAAGGAACTCAACATGCGGCAACGATGTTGGCTTGAATTGTTAAAAGATTATGATCATACCATCCAATACCATCCCCGAAAGCGAAGCGTGGTAGGCGGCGTTGAGTAGAAGATCATATCTTTGCATGCGAGTGCAATATTGTTAACGTAAAGACCCATTTTGTATGACTTGCAAAGGATGGAGATAGAGATAAAGACTCCAGGGACCCACGTGATGATGGCGAATATATGAGTAGAACAGACTTTAATCGATAAAGTTAAAGTTGCTCAAGCTACAGACCTGCAGCTGATGCGTATGAGGAAGAAACTACAAGAAGGAGCTATGCCGGAAGCAAGAATCGATGAAGAAGGAATACTTCGAGTCAACTCCAGACTTTGTGTTCCTAACGATCCTGAGTAAAAGTATAAAATCATAATGGAGGCGCACAATACACCGTTTACAATCCATCCTGGGAGTACCAAAATGTATCATGATCTTTGACATACATTTTGGTGGGGCAATATTAAGAGAGAGATAGTGTTGTTTATCCCAAGGTGTTTAATGTGTCATCGAGTCAAGGCGGAGCATCAAGTACCAAAAGGTCCATTGCAACCACTTAAAATTCCAGAATGGAAGTTGGAGCACATTACCATGGATTTCGTTACCGGTCTTCCCAAGGTTTCTCAAGGCATAGATGCGATTTGGGTCATTGTTGATAGGTTAACCAAGTCTCCTCATTTCTTACCGATACGAGAAACTTATACACTTGAACGTCTTGATAGTATGTACATAAACGAGATTGTAAGACTGCATGGTATGCCAGTTTCCATAGTTTCTGATCGAGACCCAAGATTCACTTCACGATTTTGGGTTAGTTTGCGAGAAAGCTATGGGCGCAGATTTATGATTTAGCTTCAGCATATCATCCTCGACGGACGAGGCGATCGGAGAGGACTATTCAAACTCTTGAAGATTTATTAAGACTCTGTGTCCATGATTTCAAGGAAGTTGGGACAAGTTCTTACCATTTGTGGAGTTTTCTACAACAACAACAGTTATCAAGCAAGTATTGGCATGGCTCCATTCAAGCGTTGTATGGAAGAAAGTGTCGTTCTCAAAGATATCTTTGGGATTAGGTGGGTGAAGCAACGTTGTTGGGACCGAGTTAGTGCGTATATGACTACGAAAAAGATTCAAACGATCCGCAACGTATAAAAACCTCACAAGATCGACAAAAGAGTTATGTTGATCTTCATCGAAAGGACGTGGAATTCGATATTGGAGATCATGTGTTGTTACGTATTGCTCCATGGAAAGGAGTTACGAGATTTGAAAAGAGAGAAAAGCTCAATCCTCGATTCATTGGCCCATTTTTACTCCTCGATCGAGTAGGAACTGTGGCATATAGACTCGCTTTACCGCCAAGTATGTCTCGTGTTCATAACGTTTTTCACATATCTATGTTACGTAAATATGTGAAAGACCCGCACCACATTATTGAGTTAGAACCGGACGATATAGCGAAAGATTTAACGTATGAAGAGGTTCCTGTTCAAATCTTGGATAAGAAGGAACATATTCTACGCTCCAAGGTTATAGCTCAAGTCAAAGTTTTGTAGAGAAACCACAATATTGAGGAAATGACCTGGGAGTTAGAATCTGAAATGAAATCAAGGTATCCTTACCTCTTCGACATACCAGGTACGTACCCAAATTTCGAGGATGAAATTTCATAAGAGGGGGCGGTTGTAAGACCCCAACTTTTATGAATAAAGATGAATTTTTTATAAATATCGTTTTTGAATATTATGGAATGAATTTGATATAATGTTATAGTTATGGGTAATATTTATAAATTTTTCAAAGTACGCAAGTTGTTATATAATATTCGATTGGTCGGGGAATATTCGTTTTAACAGGGAATATTCGTATAATGGCAACACAATCATTAGTGGACTCCACAGCGAAATTATCATCGGATTGAGAAAGCGACAAAAATACTTTATATGAAAATAACGGCGGAAGTTTTACAGTTAGCTGTTGAAACACCCGGTGTTAAAATTACGAGAATCTGGCGTGTAGTCGCACACGCGATGGCACTTACGGTATTGATTATTGATGCTTACGTGAGAAGTCACCGGTTTTGTTTAATTATTGCCACGATTATTTGTTGTATAGTTTGGCGTATTATTTGGACCCCCACTTTCTCATTTTTCAAAATCGTAGGAAAAAGTAATATCAATTTTCAGTATATATATATATCTATGAGGCATGTGATTATATATATATATATATATATATATATATATATATATATATATATATATATATATATATATATATATATAATCTAGTGTTTGTGTGTGTTGCGTGTTTATAAGGGAAAGGGAAGTGAAAGAAAATTGGTGGTGGTAATGTATCGATATTATATATATATATATATATATATATAAAAGATTTTTGTTTAAAAACAAATTAAACTAAAATCTGATACAAGGGATCACTCGATTGGTCCTGATCTATCAGTTAAATCGATCTAAACAGAAGATATATATCATATATATATATATATATGATATATTGCCATGACTTTTGGTTTGTAATGACTTTTAGTGTAATGAACTTTTGGTGTAATGAATTGTCAAGGGTTGGGGGAATTGCCGTATAAGGCATGGCAAGTTTTTATATATATTATATAAATTTTGTTTTGTTATATAATTATAAATAGAATATATTATATTTTATTTAAAAGATTTTGATTTAAATATGGACCGTCCAATTAAAAGTAAATCAATCTGGACCGTTCATGAATTAGTTACTATGCAGTCCATTCTTCTATAAATAGAAGCTCATTCCTTCATTATTTCTTACAAATTCACTGAAACTCTAGAAAGAGAAATTATAGAGAAACTATAAAAAAATATTCTGCTACTTCCCTACTCTTATATCCGGTTTCTTTTACGATAAGGGTATTATTTCTTTTGTATTCATGAAGAGAACTTACATTATTCCATTATTTATTATTACATTGGAATAACTTTGTATCTGTGAGCTACCCTATACTTGGTGAAATTCTTCTATTATTCCATTCGTTATTATTACATTTGGGATATCATGCATGCATGCATTTCTTACGAACTCGATTAGTCTTTATTATTACATTAGAATATCTTGTGCATGCGTTTTCTGTGGGACTGATTCCGTCTTTATTATTACATTGGAATATCCCGCTGCATGCATTTCTGTGGGACTGGTTAAGATTAATTATTATTTTGTTGGAATAACTCGCCTGTTTGGTACATCGCATACTCGCACGATTTCTTTTGTTATTTCATTCCTTATTATACTCGAGTTTGGTTAAGTTTTTGACTTATACTCCATGAAATTAGTAGAATATCCTTGATATTTGCGCTTCATCGATATCTTTTCATGAAAATATTCTTACGAGCATTCTTGAATTTTTACTCTGAAAGCGATATCATGTTGACAATTTGGGCGTTATTGGTTCTGGATAAATTAATTCTTGAACTTGTTTTATTGAATTCTTATATCGTTGTTATCATCCTCATGTTTATATTTTGTTGAAAGTCATACATGGCCTATAGTGCATAGATGGACTTGGTATGATTATGACCGAGGATTATTCGGTATAATCATGGTAGTAATATTCTGATGATGTGGTACAATTCCTTTTAGTAGTAGTGCATTGATGGACGATTGTTTGCATGATCATGACCATTAATAAATACACGAATATCCTTGGCCCGTAGTGCATGGATAATTTGTGGTCGTGATACTAAAGAATATCCTTGACCGTAGTGCAAGGGTGATTCGATGATGTGGATTATTTATTAAGTTGAGTCTCAGCGATAAAATTCATGAAAAACCTTTTAAATCATAGAAGGTAGTAGATTTTATTCTCTACTTGACTCTTTTAATGGATTGCTTGTTTGGCTGCAGTTAAACTTGATGTTTGTTATATTATATCAGTTTAACACTGCTTAAGGCTAATGATAATTTATTCTGCATTATCTTAGTCATAATATTTCTTACTGGGCTAGTTAAGCTCACCCCTTTCTTTTCTTTATTCTCTTGAAATGAGAATATATTTGGGACGAGTCGGGGAGCGGAGTGATAGACCGGATGATAGTATTAGTAGTCATCTTTATACATTAAATAGTGTGACAATAAATGTAATGAGGACTTATTACGAGAGTGGATATTGTGCAGAAGGCGATGTATTTGTATTAAAACTCATAGCTCTCTTATTTTATACTAAAGATTGTATTTATATTACGTACCATGTATTTGGCGACTCGGGATAGGTGATGTATACCTATATTTTGGGGGCGTCACATTTGATACCAAGCTGTGGCGCCCCTAAGCAGTACACATCACCCATCTTGAGTCGCCAAATATATGGTACAAAATTCAAATACAACTTAATAATACAACCGTCGTGTAGAATACGACAAGACATAAGCGAGAGTTTTAATAAGAATATTGTTATCTAGACAATATCCACACTCAATGGAGTCCTCATTACATTTATTGTCACACTATTCTTTATAATAGTGAGGACTACTAATGCTATCATCTCTGGACCGTCATCTGCTCTCGACTAGTCCTTGCCACATTCTCATTTCCTAAAGAGAACAAAGGAAAGAAAGGATGAGCTCAATTAGCCCAAGAAGAAATATTATGACTAAGATAATGCGTATAATTTATCGTTAGCCTTCAACGATGTTAAACTTATAAAACATAACAAACATCAAGTTTAAATCACAATGAACAAGCAATCCATTTAAGAGCCAGTAGAGAATAAAATCTACTATCTTCTATGATTTAAAAGGTTTTTCATCACTTTATCACGAGACTCAAATTTTAATAAATAAACCACATCATCCCGCACTACTACCAAGGATATTCATTAGTATCACGACCACAAATTATCCATGCACTACGGGCCAAGGATATTCATGTATTCATCAATGGTCATGATCATGCCAACAACTGTCCATCAATGCACTACAGCAAATGAGGATTTTTACCACATCATTTGTAACATTATGGTCATGATTATACCAAATAATCCCTGGTTATAATCATACCAAGTCCATCTATTCACTACAGGCCACATATGACTTTCAACATATTATAAACATGAGGATGATGACAATGATGTAAAATTCAATAAAACAAGTTCAAGGATAAATTTTTAAAGATTTATAATTTAATTTATCCAGAAATTAATAACGTCCAAATTGTCAACATGATACTGTTTTGTGGAGTAAAATTCAAGAATGCTCAAAAGATTATTTCCATGAAAAGATACTGGATGAAGCACAAATATCAAGGATATTCCACTAATTTCATGGAGTATAGAAGCCAAAACTTTAACCAACTGAGTATAATAGAATATATAAAACCGCAAATGGATTTTTGCCGCCATGCAATAATCCACGTAGACAGATTATTCCAACAGAATAATAAAGAATGGAATAACAAAAAATTCACAAGGCACGTAATCCGCGATGCATGAGGTTATTCCAAAGAATAATAATAAAGAATGAAACCAGTCATGCGTAACCTTACAAGCAGGATATTCCAGCAGAATAATAAAGAATTGAACCAGTCATGCGTGAATCCCGCTTGCGACGGGGATATTCCAACGAATAATAAAGAATGGGAAGTCGTCGTCGTGCGTTCGCATGCATGGATGTTCCAATGGAATAATAAAGAATGGAACCAGTCATCGTAATATATGCAGACGAGGATGTTCCAATGAATAATAAAGAATGGAATAACAAATGAATTCACCAGAATGCGATAATCGCATGCATGAAAGGTTATTTCAACAGAATAATAAAGGATGGAATAACAACCCTTACGAGTATTGAAAGAAAATAACTCTCTTCATAAATACGAAAGAATAATACCCCTTACCTTAAAAAGAAGAGTATTCCGACTGGTAGGGCGAGAATATTCTTTAAGAAAACTTGCACTATTTTCTACGCTCTAAACTTTCTTAAACTCTAAAGAAATACGCTCAAGATTATAGAAGAAGAATTCTCTGAATTTCTGGTGTGATTTTCAATTCTAACTAAGCATCCTATTTATAGGAGAATGGAAAGGATATTATGCTGCACTACGCAATAAAATATAATGTATTCTATTTATAATCAAATAAAACAAAACTTTATAAAAAGTATTCTGTTTTATATAAAAAGTTTTTATTATGCAAACACTATGCATGCACTATGCAAACACTATGCATAATAAAATATAATATATTCTATTTATAATTAAATAAAACAAAACTTTATAAAAAGTATTACATTTTATATAAAAAGTTTTCATTTTATTACATTTATAATAATAATAAAACAAATTTTATCACCATTATTATAATTCACAATATTAATCGACCTGTGTCGTTCCCGAGGAAGAGGGGCTTTCAATAAGAATTTCTCCTATTGGTAGCGTAATTAGGTGACCAACCTCTCCTTGATGAGAACTTCAGACATCGTTAATATTGGAAATAATGATATTAATAAATTTGTCGTCTCAATTATTGATTTAATAATATATAAAATATTGACAATAATTGAATCAAATGACGTGAGATACTACGCAAAGCAATTATTGTAGCAATAATTGAACAAAACCGAGTAACTTCTCACGTAAGCATCAATAATCAATATCGTGTGCTCTTATGCAACCACGCGTATTCGCATTACTTTTAACTTAGGGTGTTTCAACGATTAACGATAAAACTTCGCCGTTATTTTCATAAAGTATTTTTGTCGTTTTCTCAATCCAACAATAATTCCGTTATGGGGTCCACCAATGATTGTGCCGTTGTACGAATATTCCCTGTTAAAACGAATATTCCCCGATCAATCAAATATTATATAACAACTTGCATACTTTGTAAAATTTATAAATATTACCCACAACTATAATATTATATCAAATTCATTCCATAATATTCAAAAATGATATTTATAGAAAATTCATCTTTATTCATAAAAGTTGGGGTCTTACAAATAATATATTGAGAAAATGAGTAAATCGTTTTATTATGATTAGTTCCTATATTTAGAGAAAATAGGATAAAAACATCTTATGTTATGTTATGGCGAAATACATAATTTCGATTATAGTAAACTATTTCCAAGAGGGTTAAAGTTAAAAGAAAACTAAGTTATTTTAATAACTTGAGTTAGTATATTACCGCGAATGTTATAAAGAATATTTAAATATTTCCATTCACGATATATTTATATTTGTGAACCTTGTGATATAATAGTTCGATGTAAATTGAAAATGTTATAAATAGTAATGTGGTGAAAAATGAATAAGTAATGAGAATGAGGATAAGCTTAATGTAAGCTTGTGTGATATGCCTAGTGTGGCAAAGTGATTGAATAAGCATTCATTAAATAATTTAATGAATGAATAATTGAATGAATTAAATTGTATGTGCAATGATTTGATATTATATAGTAGCTAAATCTATATGATATGAAATGAAGTGTGACACTTCAATGGTAACTATATAATGTAAGACCCCAACTTTTATGAATAAAGATTAATTTTTTTCTCAAAATATATTTTTAAATATTATGGTGTGGATTTGATATAATGTTATAGTTATGGGTATTATTTACAAATTTTGCAAAGTAAGCAAGTGGTTATGTAATATTCAATTGGTCGGAGAATATTCGTTTTAACAGGGGAATATTTATGCAATGACAAGACAATCATTAGTGGACCTAATAACAAAAGTATTGTCGTAGTTAAAAAAAGCATTGTAATTATCTTTTTATAAAAATAACTACTGAAAGTTTTACCGTTAAACTGTTGAACTACCCGGTGGTAAAAGTGCGATGTCTGGCGTGGTTGCATAGTAGCACACGGTATTGATTATTGATGCTTACGTGAGAAGTCACTCAGTTATACTCAATTATTGCTACAGTAATTGCTGCATAATATCTTTCATATTATTGATTCAATTATTGTCACAGTATCATCTGCATAATATTTTATATTATTAAATTAATAATTGAGACGACAAAGATATTTATATTATTATTTGCAATATTGACAATGTCTAGAAGTTCTGTCAAGGAGAGGTTTGGTCATCTAATTGCGCGCCAATAAGGAGAAATCCTTATCGGAAAGCCCCCTCTTTCCTGAGAACGACCTGGTTGTTAAATAATGTGAGTTATAATATTAATGATGAATAAGTTCGTGTTGATTAAAGATGAAATTGATATTTCCATTAGGTTGGGATTATAAGTGTTAGTGAAAATCGACATCTATTTCGATAATAATGGATGTCTGGAGGTTATATTGACCAATCGAGTAATTAATCGGATAAATGAGCAATTAATTGCTATTAATTCACGTGCTTATAACTATTTGTTCACATGTGTGTACTATTGATTCACATGCATGTACTATTAGGGGAGGTGGTGCAAGATTGATAATAATTGCATGACTAACTTAAAACTATGAGGTATAGATGAAGGTATTATCTTTTGTAATTATTTTTTCACATGATTGTACTATTGATTCACATGATTGTACTATTGATTCACAAGATGTACTATTAGGGGAGGTGGTACAAGTTTGATAATACTTGCAGGACTAAATTAAAAATGAAAGAAAAGATGAACGTATTATACTGTAATATTTCAAGCCCCAAAATGTGCAATTATCGAAACTATATTTTCCTATAAATAGAAGCTCATTCTTGTTTCATTCTCACCAATTCACTAAAACTCACAAAAGCAATTATAGAGAGAGAAGTTATATAGAGAGAAAGAAGAGAAGTCCGCTAACTCACTATTCCAAAGATCGGTCTTCTTCGAGGGTAAGGGTATTATTTTCATATTCAGAAGAGATATTATTTTTCATATTCGTATGAATATTATTTCGTTCAATATTCGTAAGGAATATTATCTTCGTTCAATATTCGTAAGGGATATTATTTATTTTATATTCTGAAGAGATATTATTTTTCGTATTCGTATGAATATTATTTTCATTCAATATTCGCAAGGAATATCATCTTCATTCAATATTCGTAGGAATATTATTTTCGTTCAACAGTCGTAAGGGATATTATTTTGTTCAGTATTCATAGGAATAATATTTTCTTCCATACTCTGTAGTATGTGAGTAATATTATTTTGTCTCGTATTCCTGATTATACCATCATTCGGTTAAAGTATTGCTTCTATATTCCGTGAAATTAGTATCCTTAAAATTTGCGCTTCATCTAGTATCGCTTCACAAGGATATTTAATTGATAAAGTTAAAGTTGCTCAAGTTACAGATCCGGAGCTGATGCGTATGAGGAAGAAAGTGCAAGAAGGTGCTATCTTAGGAAGCAAGAATCGATGAAGAAGGAATACTTGAGTCAACTCGGACTTTGTGTTCCTAACAACCTGTTTTAAAGTATAAAATCATGATGGAGGCGCACAACACAATCGTTTTGCAATCCATCTCGGGAGTACCAAAATGTATCGTGATCTTGATATACATTTTGGTGGAGCAATATGAAGAGAGAGATAGCAGAATTTATCTCAAGGTGTTTAACTTGTCAACGAGTCAAGGCGGAGCATCAAGTACCAAAAGGTCCATTGCAACCACTTGAAATTCCAAAATGGAAGTGGGAACACATTACCATGGATTTCGTTACTGCTCTTCCCAAGGTTTCTCAAGGCATAGATGTAATTTGGGTCAGTGTTGATAGATTGACCAAGTCTGCTCATTTCCTACCTATATGAGAAACTTATACATTTGAACTTCTTGCTCGTATGTACATAAACGAGATTGTAAGACTGCATGGTATGCTAGTATCCATATTTTCTGATCGAGACCTAAGATTCACTTCAAGATTTTGGGTTAGTTTGCAAAAAGCTATGGGCACGGATTACGATTTAGCTTCTAAGATATCATCCTCGCAGACGGACGGCAAATGAGAGGACCATTCAAACTCTTGAAGATCTATTAAGACTCTGTGTCCTTGACTTCAAGGGAAGTTGGGATAAGTTCCTACCATTAGTGGATTTTTCCTACAACAACAGTTATCAAGCAAGTATTGGCATGGCTCCATTCGAGGCGTTGTATGGAAGAAAGTGTCGTTCTCCAGTATGCTGGGATTAGGTGGGTGAAGCAACGTTGTGGGGACCAGAATTGGTACGTATGACTACGAAAAAAATTCAAACGATCCGACAACGTATAAAAACCTCACAAGATCGACAAAAGAGTTATGCTGATCTTCATCGAAAGGACGTAGAATTCGATATTGGAGATCATGTGTTGTTACGTGTTACTCCATGGAAAGGAGTTACAAGATTTGGAAAGAGAGGAAAGCTCAATCCTTGATTCATTGGCCCATTTTTCATCCTCGATCGAGTAGGACTCGCGTGGCTATAGACTTTCGTTCCGCTTAAGTATGTCTCGTGTTCATAACGTTTTCACATATCCATGTTACGTAAATATGTAAAAGACCCGAACCACATTATTGAGTTAGAACCGGACAAAATAGAGAAAGATTTAACGTATGAAGAGGTTCCTGTTAAAATCTTGGATAAGAAGGAACATATTCTACGCTCCAAGGTTATACCTCAAGTCAAAGTTTTGTGGAGAAACCACGATATTGAAGAAATGGCCTAGGAGTTAGAATATGAAATGAAATCAAAGTATCCTCACCTCTTCGACATACCAGGTACGCACCCTAATTTCGAGGATGAAATTTCATAAGAAGGGGAGGTTGTAAGACCCCAACTTTTTGAATAAAGATTAAATTTTCTCGAAATATATTTTTGAATATTATGGTGTGGATTTGATATAATGTTATAGTTGTGGGTAATATTTACAAATTTTGCAAAGTACGCAAGTTGTTATATAATATTCAATTGGTCGGGGAATATTTGTTTTAATAGGGAATATTCGTACAACGGCACAATCATTGGTGGACCCCCCACAACAGAATTATTGTAGGATTGAGAAAACCACAAAAATACTTTATGAAAATAACGGTGGAAGTTTTATCGTTAATACTGTTGAACTACTCGGTAGTAAAAGAAATGCGATGTCTGGCGTGGTTGCATAGTAGCATACCAGATTGATTATTGATGCTTACGTGAGAAGTCACTTTCGGTTATACTCAATTATTGCTCTGATAATTCTTTGCATCATATCTCTCATATTATTTATTCGATTATTGTCATAGTATCATCTGTGCATAATATGTTATTTTATTAAATCAATAATTGAGATGACAAAGTTATTCATATTATTAAATTGCAATATTTACAATGTCTAGAAATTACATCGAGGAGAGGTTTGGTCACCTAATTGCGCGCATGATAGGAGAAATCCTTATTGGAAAGCCCCCCTGCTCACAGGAACGACCTAGTTGATAAATATTATGAGTTATAATATTAATGATGAATGTTATTAAAATTGAAGTTGTATTCGGAGTTGAATTTGGAGACGCGGACGTGATATTTGAGTCCGGAACGATGAAATTGGTAAAAATAGTTTATAAACACAAAATTTTTCGGAATTCACTTTTTGGTCAAAAAGTCAACAGTTGACTTTTTCGGGAAAAGTCAAACTTCGGAATTTCAAAATTTATATTTTTGATAAAAATGGTTTCATTGTGTTGGAATTATTTGTGTTAGTGAAAATCGACAATTATTTAGATAATAATTGATGTCTGGAGGTTATATTGACCAATCGGGTATTTAACCGGATAAATGAGCAATTGATTGCTATTATTTCACATGATTATAACTATTTGTTCACATGTGTATACTATTGTTTCATATTCTTGTTACTATTAGGGGATTTGGTGCAAGATTGATAATACTTGCATAACTAAGTTAAAAATGGAGGTATAGATGGATGTATTATCTCGTAATCAGTATTTTCACATGTTCAGAACTATTGATTCACATAATTTACTATTGAATCACATTATTTACTATTAGGGGGAGGTGGTGCAAGTTTGATAATACTTCCATGACTAAATTAAAAATAAGCGAAAAGTTGGAGTATTATCTTTGAAATTTTTTGAGCCCCAAAAACGCGATTATCGAAACTATATTTTTCTATAAATAGAAGCTTATTCTTCCTTCATTTCTCACCAATTCACAAAAGCTTTAGAGCGATTATTATAGAGAAATTATAGAAAAAGAAGAGAAGTCTCGCTACCTCTCACTATTCCAATTATCCAGCTTTTTTTAAAGGTAGGGAGTATTATTTCTTTCTTATCTATGAAGAGAACTTCATTATTCCATTCTTATTATTACATTGGAATAACTTTGATACGCTGAGCTACCCTATACTTGTGGAAATTCTTCTATTGTTCCATTCTTTATCATTACATTTGGAACATCATCGTATGCATGCGTTCTCACGGACCGGTTAAAATCTTTATTATTCTGTTGGAATATCTTGTGCATGCGTTTCTACGGGACACGATTCCATCTTTATTATTACATTGGAATATCCACATGCATGCGTTTTACAGGACTGATTGATTCCGTCTTTATTATTCTGTTGGAATATCATGTCTGTGCGTTTTATGCCAGACATTTATTATTCTGTTGGAATAACCTGCCTGTGTGGTCTATCGCATGCCTGGTGATTTCTTTTGTTATTCCATTCCTTATTATACTCAGTTGGTTAAAGTTTTGACTTCTATACTCCATGAAATTAGTGCAATATCCTTGATATTTGCGCTTCATCCAGTATCTTTCTTGGAAATACTCTTCTGAGCATTCTTGAATTTTACTCTACAAAGCAGTATCATGTTGACAATTTGGACGTTATTAGTTCCTAGATAAATTAATTCTTGAACTTGTTTTATTGAATTCTTATATCATTGTCATCATCCTCATGTTTATATTTTGTTGAAAGTCATTTGTGGCCTATAGTGCATAGATGGACTTGGTATGATTATGACCAGGGATTATTCGGTGTAATCATGACCATAATGTTACAAATGATGTGGTAAAAGTCTTCATTGGCCCGTAGTGCATTGATGGACTGTTATTGGCATGATCATGACCATTATTGAATACACAAATATTCTTGGCCCGTAGTGCATGGATAATTGTGGTCGTGATACTCAAGAATATCCTTGGCCGTAGTGCAGGGGTGATTCGATGATGTGATTATTTATTAAGCTGAGTCCCAGCGATAAAAGTGATAAAAAAGCCTTCTAAATCATAAAAGATAGTAGATTTTATTCTCTACTTAACTCTTTTAATGCATTATTTGTTCCGCTGCAGTTAAACTTGATGGTTGTTATATTGTATCAGTTTAACACTGTTGAAGGCTAACAATAATATATTCGCATTATCTTAGTCATAATATTTCCTCATTGGGCTAGTTGAGCTCACCCTTTTACTTTCATTGTTCTCTTCGTAATGAGAGCGTAAAGGACTAGTCGGAAAGCGGAGTGCGGAATTGATGATAAAGATTAGTAGTCCTCACTATTCGGTGAAATAGTGGAAAATAAATGTAATAATATTGAATTTGAGTTTGAATATTGTCTGCAGAGGCGATAATATTTGTATTAAAACTCACGACTTATGTTTTATCGTACTTTTTACACGGTTGGTTGTATAATAAAGTTGTATTTGTATTCTGTACCATGTATTTTACGACTCAGAATATGTGATGTATACCTTTTTTTGGGGCGTCACAATCCTCATGTTTATAATATGTTGAAAGTCATCTGTGGCTTGTAGTGCATAGATGGACTTGGTATGATTATGACCAGGGATTATTCGTTATAATCATGACCGTAATATTACAAATGATGTGGTAAAAGTTCTCATTGGCCCGTAGTGCATTGATGGACAGTTGTTGGCATGATCATGACCATTAATGAATACACGAATATCTTAGGCCCGTAGTGCATGGATAATTTGTGGTCATGATACTAAAGAATATCCTTGGCCGTAGTGCAGGTGATTCAATGATGTGGATTATTTATTAAGCTGAGTCTCAGCGATAAAAGTAATGAAAAATCTTTTAAATCATAGAAGATAGTAGATTTTATGCTCTACTTGACTCTTCTAATGGATTGTTTGTTCCGCTGCAGTTAAACTCTATGTTTGTTATATTTTATCAGTTTAACACTGTTGAAGGCTTAGAATAAATTATTCTGCATTATCTTAGTCATAATATTTCTTACTGGACTAGTTGAGCTCACCCTTTTGCTTTCATTGTTCTCTTCAGGAAATGAGAACGTAGCTGGGACTGGTCGGGGAACGGAGTGACGGTCCAGATGATAGCATTAGTAGTCCTCACTATTCCATAAAATAGTGTGATAATAAATGTATTGAGGACTCCATTTGAGTTGAATAATGTCTAGAAGATAATATTCGTATTAAAACTCTCAGTTTATGTTTTGTTGTATTTTACACGATAGTTGTATTATTAAGTTGTATTTGAATTTTGTACCATGTATTGGGTGACTCAAGATGGGTGATGTATACCTATTTTGGGGGCATCACATATAATATAGGAAGTATGTGAATATATATATATAAAGACTAGTATGTTAGCACTATGTACAAGTGAGATAATAAAATGTAACATGGTGCAATGGACCACTTCCATGACCATATTATAAGATGTAAAGTTAAGAATAATAATATTTTGTGAGATTATATTATTATAAGCTTGTGGACTATTAATTACTAAGTTCACATAATTATGTCTTGTGTGGCATAACTAGGGAAGTTAAAACAAATGGAGATTTAATGGGAAGTATTAAAAGAAAATAAATGGTGAGTTAATAAATAATTGATATTAATTATCATTATAATAATTGAGTGTATTTGAGATGATAAATTTTATGGAAAATGATGGATTGAGAATATCCAACTATTTTATAATTAGCCCAATTAAAATATTAATTGGAATAAACCAATGTACATGGATTATATAATTCTATGTGACTAGGTGTATATGTATGCACATTTGGGGAAAAATATCATATAAACCTAAGTATACTAATAATAATATGGAATGCTGAGTTATAGCTTTTGTCCCATTTTGTGAGTCTCATCTCATTTATCATGTGAATAGGTCATTGGCCTAGCCTACCTCTTCAACTCTCAAACTCAGTGAAATGAAAAAGGCTACAAAGTTTGTAATCATGGTGATGATGAAGGGAGTGATGGAGGAAGAGGAAATTGGTGACCAACTCCTCTATACCCAATAGCTTCTTCTTTCTTTCTTTGGTCTGATTCATAGAGCAAAACCCAAACTTGGTACATGGCTCTTCTATAAATAGAGACCCCCTTCTTCATTCTTCACATTTTGAAATTCTGAGAATTCTAGTGAGAAGTTGGGAGAAATCAAAAGTTAAGATTCAAGGATTTGTCAATTTAGCTTCAAGAGGTATAATTCTTAAACTATGTTCTTCAATTCAAGTTTTGCAAGATTCTTAGAAAAGTACTAAAATACATGTTTTGAGTCAAAAAGTTTATGGTTGAAGCATGATAGAATGTGTCAATTCATGTTGTACATTGTTAAAATGGTTGAATGTGAAAACAACGGAAGTTAGACGAACCAATTTGGTTTAGAAACGAATTTGTAGTGAATGAATTCGCCAAACTTTTCAAAACATGAAAATTAGTATGAACATGAGTTTTGGATTAAGAATTAGGTTAGTTAGGGTTTCTGTAAATTGTTATAATTCTAGTATATGTTGTAGTTCTATAAATTACGAATCCATAAAATCGAAAATGGACTAATTTGGATATGTATAACTCAAATTATGAATGTTAGAAAGGATTTTGGCTTGTTAGTTCGTAGCAGGGGAAGTGAAAATTTTCAATTTCAGCAGCTATGCTAGCCCCGACGGGGGTCTTGCTATGAAAAAGGCCCGCCCCGGCTGAGGGGAGGGTCCTACAATGACTGATGTTATTTATTTTGGTAAAATAGCCATAACTGTTTCATACAAACTCCGATTGAGGAGATTCAAGATGATCCAGAACGAGAACGAATAGATCTACAACTTGTGTTTTTTAAATTTTTCAATTTGAGGTTGTTAGAAGGGGTCAAAATAGTCATCTTTGTGACTGTTACATATTGGAGGCAATCGAAGGGCGTCGAGTGAGCACATACGCAAGTATAGTGCTCCCGACGATGGAATATATTATTCTAAGTGATAAAACATAAATATGCATTGATAATAGACATAACATATAAGATTTCCTTACTCATAATAGAATGCTTTAGCATGACTTAGTATGTGTTTTAAAAAGAAACTTTAGAGTTTTGAAAAACGAATATTGTCAAACCTTGAGTCTTTGAAGTTGTGATATTTTAACACGTACATCTTGTTGAGTTATGAGTATACTTAAGCATGAGAAATGATTTAAAGTTACTTTACTTATTATCAACTTACAATAGCTTAGTTGAAAATGATTTCTAAAGAAAACTTGAAACTTTAAGAACAAACTTAAAGTAACTTGTGTACTTAAAGTTCTAAACATGATAACATATATACATGGCTTAGTTAGCTATGAAATGAGATTAAAAGTTGCACCTAGTTGCTTTACCTTGGCCTAGAATGACTTTTAAAAGTGAACTTGAACGCCTTATGCCCCTAGACATGACGAATATGTTCATCATCTAGCTAAGCATGAATTGGACCTTTCAAGTGTGGTTTAAAATACGTCTTCAAATAATGAACTATGTTATGTCTATGTGAAGCATACTAGTATAGGCTTATTAGTACCAATATATGGTTTAAAAGCTTATATCATCGAATCTTGTTAAAGAAAGTTGTTAAGCTTTATTGATTGAAATAAATTATTATGGAACTAAGTAGTTTGAATATGAACGACGTAGATCACGTATCTATAAACTTTAAATATGTGTCGAACACATAGAGAGTCAAGTGTGTGATAAATGTATATGAATGTTGATGTCAAGAACAGATGGTTTAGATATACCTATAAATACCTAGCTATTCTAAGAGTATGATGAGAAAGTGAAGTGAAGGTTTTACAAACCTAGTTAGGAAATGATGTAATATTTATTGTTATATTAAGAACGTATGAAATGTATGACTAATGAATATGAATCCATGATTATATAACTGTGTAGGAATACACGCAGTGCAGATAAGCTTTAAGCAGTTAAGTCGTAGTTGATAAACTACGAATCAGGCAAGTCTTTCAGTTCTTATTTGATATATGAATTTGATAATTGTTAGTTGAGCTATATTATGCTATGAGAATGTTGATGTATATATATGAAATGCATATGAGATATGTATGAAATTGAAAGTTGATCTTTGATGATATGCTTGTGAAGTAAATGTATATGTCTATTATGTGAGAAGTAATATGCGTAGTAAATATTAATTGATTATGAATGCATGAACTGAGTATGTTATTATATGCTATGTGATGCATGAAAACTGTTAGAATTATTGGGTTGTCGAGCTCACCCTTGCAAATAACCACTTTTGCAGGTTAAGGACTCACGATAAAGATTATGTGCTACTTGATAGATAAAGTTCAATAGCATCGAAGGAGATTGATTTATTTATTTAAATATATTCCCTTGAACAAGGTTTAGGTTTTAGGAGATGTACATGATAGTAGTTTACGATGTGTAATACATGTTAAGTTATACTATGTGATACATAGAGGAATTCGAATCGAGATGTAAAAATTTATATAGTAATTCGAATAGAATGAATCATAACATAATTTGATTCAAGGATATGTAATTGATTCAAGTTAAGAAATCAATAAAAGATTTATTTTTAAGGAGATTGAAAAAATTTAAATTATTTCGCATATTTTTATAACATCGAATATGATATAAGATAGGAATGGTAAATGACCAAGATTAGAAACTTATAAAAGTTTGAGGTCATTATACAGATCCTGAAAATGGAAAGAATTTATATTCTAAATTGTAATAAGCAAAGTTATATTCATTAAGTTATGAATAAAAGATATAAATAGTTTGACGATAGTAGTATCATGGCGGACCGAATCCAAGGTTCGAAGGGAGCCGGATTTGGGGGCGTCACAATGGATGTAATGAAAGTTTCTATTAACGAAGTCTCAACAGATAAGTCAAAGTCTAATTTCTCCGGAGTCAAATTCAAACGTTGAACACAAGCAGGTGAGATAAAAGAATGGGTAGAACCGGTATCTAGTAAGGTATAAACTTCACAAGAGTTTATGATTAGCTTACCCGTGATCACCTCATTCAGATTCCTCACGTTTTAGGCAGTCGCGATAAACGCTCTTCCAGGAACCACCGACTTTGTCTTATCTGGGACAACCTTTGGAGTCACCATATCCGCTGGAATTGGTTTCGCTACAAGACAATCTCTAGCAATATGACCTTCCTTTCTACATTTATAACACACATTGGATTGTTGTGGGCAGTTTAGGCTGATGTGTCCCTCTTTCCCACATTTATAATATACGACCGATGGTCATTCTCCTCCCCTAGAAACAGTTGATGTTGGTTCTGACGTCTTCATATTGTCATTGTTGTACCTTCTCTTTTTGAAATCTCCCCCTGACTCGCTTCTTCTACTATCATGGCCACGATTATCACCAGAGTGGTTACCGCTTTTGTCCGGATAATTTCCTCCCCGTTGGTTATCATTGTTCCAATGACTGCTTATGACCCTGGTTGTGGTCTTTTGGTTGAACATACTCATAATCTCGCTCTAATAATTGAGTCATGTTCACAACATCTGAATATAGAGAAAATTTATGAGAAATAAGATATTGCCGAGTTTCGAGTTTCAGACCTCTTAGAACATCCACGTCATACGTTCCTCATTCTCTACCAAATGAAGTGCAAACCTGGATAACTCTGCGAATTTAGCCTTGTACTGGGACAAAGTCATGTTGTTATGTTTCGGTCTAATAAACCCCACCTCCTTCATATGACGAATAATTTTAAAAAAAATACATGTTATTGAATAATTTTTGAGTGCGGCTGGCGGGGTACGCTTCACAGATTCCCACCAGTAATCTGCCTCACCACAGAACATAAAGGTGGCGAATGGAACCCTATGTTCCTCCGTACATCCCAAGACATCAAATATCTTGGTAATTTGCCTAACCCACGTTTTCGCATTGATCGGATCCAATTTTCCAAAAAATTCTGGTGGTCCCAACTCTTTGAACTGCTTGGCTGTGACAAGTCGTGCGTTGCTATTATTTCCACCCATATTTTGTACACGAGTTTCTCTTGTCTGATTTTGCATGAACTATAAAAAGCTTCTAAACAT
Source organism: Panax ginseng (assembly GCA_020205605.1). NCBI lineage: Eukaryota > Viridiplantae > Streptophyta > Magnoliopsida > Apiales > Araliaceae > Panax > Panax ginseng. The sequence goes on along the minus strand of CM035136.1, from coordinate 29,689,203 downwards.
CACATCATTCATCGTTTGATTGGTGGTGTTGTTTACAGGAGGAACATTATCGTCATGTTGCACGTTCTCCTGGTTGGTGATTAAAGGTGTCTCCACAATCTCATTCACACCATTTTTAACATTTTCAGCTACTATTTGCAAATACTCCCATAAAACAAGGGTTAATTAAATAAATTGACATTTAACATATTATCCTTATATTTTGACTGACCAATTAAATACCAAATAAGCTTAGGTAGGACACACTAGCAAACTCGTCTCTCCCATCCTAGTTCTATTCCCCGATCTCCGCAAGAGACCATATGCCTAAGCTTTGATACCAACTGTGACTCCCCCAAAATAGGTCCACACAACTCATTCTGAGTCGCTAAATACATGGTACAGAAAATAACTATAACTTCATTATTACAATTGTAAATGCAAAATACGATAACACATATCTTATGAGTTTAAATACAAATATTATCTTCTAGATAAAGATTCAAACTCAAATAATTCCTCATTACAATTATTGATACACTATTTTACAAAATAGGAGGATCTGCTAAAACAATCGCCTGAAACATCACTCCACACCTTTAACTAGTTCCCACTATATTCTCGTCTCCTTAGAAGAAAAATGGAACAAAAAGGAAAAGGGTTAGCTCAACTAGCCCAGTAAAGAATATTATGACTAAGATAATGTAGAACAAATTATCGTTAGCCTTCAATAATTCAGATAAAATATAATGGACAACAAGTTTTAGATCAATATTCGCAGCGGAAATAACAATTCATTAAAAGAGTTAAATAGAGAATAAAATCTACTATCTTCTATGATTTAAAAGTTCATCATCAATATTTTATCCCTGTAACAACAATCAATATACATCTTGAACCAAATATTCGTCTTTGTTTTACGGGCCAAAGATATTCATTTATATCACTAGTTGGTCATGTTCATCTCGACACATGTCCATCTTTGCACTACGGGCCAAAGATATTCATCAAGTAATCATTTATCTTTGCACTAAAGGCCAAAGATATTCAGTTATATCATCATTTAGGACTGAGGATGATGAAAAATATTTTTAAAAAATGAATCCAGTGAGATAAAAAGACACAAATTAGGGATTCATACTTTAGATAATCCAAGTTCAAAAATACTCCTTAATAAACCATAGTGGAGTAAATTTCAAGAATGAAGATCAAAACATGGATACAATCAAAGATAGTAACCATAATAGACAACTTGGACAAAGAAAAGAAATTTTTTTTTTTTTGAATAGTGTCGTATATGTTAATAGTGTCGTATACGTGAATAGTAACCCTGACACAAAAAAGTAAAAATTTCATAAGAAAAATTATACTTCGTGAATAATTTTGTATTCGTGAATAGTGACGTATACGTAAATAATGTCGTATACGTGAATAGTAACCTCAACATGAAAAGGTATAAATTTCATAATAAAATTCATACCAATATTTCGGTATACTGGTATTAATTAAAATAAATAACATCATTTACGAAGAAAATAACATCTCTTACCTCAAAAGAACAGTACTTCTGACTGAAATATCGGATATAATATTGAAAAAAACTTGCACTGAATAGCAACTCTCAAATTATCTAAATACTCGCAAAAATGCGCTCGATATTATAGAAAGAGAAAACTTATGATTCTGGTGTGATTTTCAATTCTAACTAAGCACCCTATTTATAGGAAAATGCTAGAACGCAAAAGCAGACTAAAATTTAATAAAATAATATTTTAATAAAAAAATTCACACACACCACTTGACCAAACTCAGCACACCATAAGTGGGGCCCACCAAATTCAGAAAATTCCACAACAACCAAAAGTGGGGCCCACCCATATTTGAATAAAAATATTTATTTTTGAAACTTCAATAATTCATAATAAATAACCCTTTTATCATAAAAATACAAATTTTATGTCCATCCCATAGAAAATTTAATTCTCTACAACTTTTTAGAAAAAAGTTTTTCCAAATTCCAAACAAAAAATAACTGAAATCCACAAACGAATGATTTTTAATACATTCATTCCAATAAAATACTGATAAAACTACTCAGCATTAATTTCTTCATTTATATCCACATAAAATAAATATTTTCTTATCATATAAATCAATAATTAATTATTCATAAATAATATTACAGAATCACAATAATGACAACCAGATCGTTCCCAAGAAAGAGGGGGCTTTCGATAAGAATTTCTCCTTACTGGCGCGCAATTAAGTGACCAAACCCTTTTCCTAGACAGAACTTTCTTAAACATTGCCAATAATGTTATCTAATAATATTATTCAAAGAATATGAATTATTGATCTGATAATGGGAAATACTATGCAGTGACAATTATTGAATCAACAATAATATAAAATATCAACGTAGCAATTATTGAATCAATAAAATAAAATATTGAACAGTAATTACTGTAATAATTATTGAGTAGTGCCTTCTTACGTAAGAATCAATAATCCAAAAATATTGTGCAATATTGTGTGCTACTGTGCAACCACGCGTATTACTGTACTTTAACCACCGAGTATTCCAACAGTGTTAACGGTAACAACTATGTCGTTATTTATAAAAAAACCTCATACTTGTCGTTTTCTTTATCCGACAATTTTCTGTTATGGGGCCCACAAATGGATGCGTCATCGTACGAATATTCTCCGACGGCAAGAATATTCCACGACTAAATGAATATTCCCCGACAACAATGAATATTTTATAACCACTTTCTTATTTTGCAAAATTTGCACATTTCACCCATAACTCAAGCATTAAATCAAATTAACACCTTATTATTCAAAATAATAATTAAAGGAAATTCAATTTTATTAATAAAAAGTTGGGGTCTTACACTTATTCTTTCCACACTCGTCTTGCCAATGTGTGGTTTCTCCTGTCCCCAAAAATAATATTCCATAAATACCCTCTCGTCCTGAACTATTTCCTTAAATTCTCTCATTTTTTCCTAAGTTAAATTCTTCTATTAACCAATACAGTGTTGACACGCAAGTTAGGAGGTAATCTCTCTGCGTGTCAGTACTAAATTGATCAACTGACCAACTTACCATGAGTTAACTTCATGGTAAGCAGATCCGGAAGCATCTCAAATTACAATTGAAAGAGATAGAGAGTAAGATTAAAGAATGGGAGAAAATGAGATGGGATAGAAGACGGGTCAGTAATACTCCCTCCATTCAGCTTTACTTATCATAGTTTGAAAATATGTGTCTGTTAAGAAAAAAAATTTGATCTCCAAATTATCTATATATCTTAATTACTCCATTATTACCTTTTTTTTTTATTTAATCTCCATACTATTTATTGGAATAATAAAATAGAGAAGAGCGGGGGGGAAGGGTTATTATTAAAAAAGTAATGTCAAAAAATAGCATTACAAAAGAAAGAGGACAAATAGATTTAAATTAAAAAAATTAAGACAAATAAACTTGGACAGATGGAGTACCATTATTGATATTATGTGTAAGACCCCAACTTTTTATGAATAAAGATTTAATTTTTTCTAAATATTATTTTGAATAGTAAGGTATTGATTTGATATAATGCTATAGTTATGGGTGATATGTGCAAATTTTGTAAAGTAAGTAAGTTGTCATAAAATATTCGTTTGGTCAAGGAATATTCGTACGACGGCACAATCATTGGTGAACCCTTAACGGAATAACTGTCGGATATAGAAAGCGATAAAAATAACCTTTTCATAAAATAATGGCAAGACTTTTACCGTTAAACTGTTGAAATATCGGTGATAAAAGTACAGTTATATGCGTTGTTCCACAGTGGTACGCGGTATTGCATTGTATCTCTGATTATTGATGGTTACGTAAGAAGTCACTCAGTTTCATTTAATAATTACCACAGTAGTTGCTGCATAGTATCTCATATTATCGATTCAATTATTGTCACAGTATCATCTGCACAATATTTTATATTATTAAATCAATAATTGAAACGACACAGTTGTTCATATTATTATTTGTATTATTGAAAATGTCTATAAAGTTCTGTCAAAAAAATATATGTTATTTAATTGCGCGCCAATAAGGAGAAATCCTTATCGAAAAGCCCCCACTTTCTTGAAAACGATCTGGTTGTCAATATTGTGAGTTATAATATTAATGATGAATAATTGTTAAAAGATTAAAAATGTGTTGATTGGAGATAAGTGAATTGTGGTAAATATTTATTCATTTTTTGATATAAATAGAGGGGTTTGTAATGAGACGATTGTTGTAAAGAGTCACTTTCGCCAATAGTACTTGTCTTTATCAAGCGTCAAACCACTTTCTTTTTCACATTACAGACGTCAAACCACTTGCATTTTCACATTACCAAGCGTCAAGCCACTTGCCTCTTTACATTGCAAGGGCTAAGCTAGAATTCTTCTATAAATAGAAGCTTATTTCTTCATTCATTCTCAACAATTCATTAAGACTCACAAGAGAAAGCTATAAAGACACTACAAAAAAAGGGTTATTTCCGACAGAGTATTCCGTCGGAATTAAGCATAATCCGTCGAGTTTATGTTAATTTCGACAGAATATTCGGTCAAAAATACAGTCGGATATAAGCACTATTGCAGTCTAAAATCTCCTACTAAGGTAATAGGTATTATTTATTTCATATTCATACATGATATTACTTCATACTCATAAGGGTTGTCATTCCATTTCTTATTAATCTGTGAGAATAATTTGTTTATGCGGATTACTGCATGCCTGGTGAATAACCTTTCATATTCATTCTTTATTAATCTGTGGGAATAACATGTCTACGTGGATTATCGCATGTCTGGTGAATAACCCTTCGTATTCATTCTTTTTTAAGTTGTGAAATTAACATGTCTACGCGGATTACCGTATGACGGGTGAAAATCCATTTATAGTTTCGTATATTCTTTCATACTTGTATTGGATATCATTTTTTGTACTCGTCAAGGGATGTCATTTTCTTTCATATTTCTCCATTTATGGTACAAAATTATTGTTTGTTTCCATAACCTTATTACTAAATTGTGAAAATTCTTGAAATTAGTAGAATATTCTTAATAGTTTGCACTTCATCAAATATCATTTTACTTGAATATTGGTCTGAACTTTCATATTAATTTTTTATCTATTCATCTGGGGTATTATTCATGTCGGGGTACTATTCATGCCGGGTTACTATTCATGCCGGAGTACTATTCACGACGAAATTTAGTTTCTTTTTCTTGTTCAAATTATCTTTGAAATTTGAATCTTAAATATCATTTTTGAAATTTACTCCACAATTGGTGATCATGTTGGCAATTTGGATTTTCTTGAACTCTTGATAAATTAAATTATAAATCTCTAATATTTATCTTTGATCTCACTTGATTGATTCTTTATATCATTGTCATCATCCTCATGCTTATATTGTGTTGAAACTAATCTTTGGCCCGTAGTGCAAAGATGGACTGTTGATTGGTATGATTATGACTAGGAATTGTGTATTGGTATAATCAGGACCTTTAATGTTACGGATAAAGGTTTGTGATGAAAGTCTTTTTTGGCCCATAGTGTATAGATGGACAGATGTTTAATATGATCATGACCACTGGTGATACAAACGATTATCTTTGGCCCATAGTCTATAGATATTTCGTTGATTTGAAATAATTATTGATTGGTGTTACATGAATAAAATATTGAGATGGACTTTTAAATCATAGAAGATAGTAGACATCATACTCTACTTGACTTTTCTAATGAATTGCTTGTTCCGCTGTAGTTGTTGATCTAAAATTTGTTGTCTATTGTATTCTATCAGATTTTTCACTGTTGAGGATTAAGGATAATTTGTTCTTCATTATCTTAGTCATAATATTTTTTACTGGACTAGTTGAGTTCACCCTTTCCCTTTTGGTTCCATTATTCTTCTCAGGAGGCAAGAATGTAGCTGAGTCTAATCGGAGAGTGGAGTAATGGTCCAAGACGGTTATTATATTAGTCCTCACTATTTTGTAAAATAGTGTGACAATAATTTTAATGAGAACTTTATTTGAGTTTGAATATTGTCTACGAGACAATATTTGTATTGAAACTCACAACTTATATTTTGTCGTATTTTACACGACAGTTAATAGTTGTATATAGGAAGTTTATATTTGAATTCTATACTATGTATTTTGGCGACTCATATTGGATTGTGTGGACTAATTTTGGGGTGTCACATTATGCCTTCTTTTTTATTGAAAATTGTATATTTATTTATTAATTTATATTTAAATTTTAGGATCTGCCATTTTTACCCCTCATTTGAACTGTTTGTCAAAAATTCGCCAGAAAAGAATACAAATAGCTCAATTTAGATTTTAGTTTAAACTTTAAAGGATAAGATGCAATTAATCTAAAATAAAGTTTAGGGTGAAATTTAATGTTTAGTTCAAAGTTTGGGGTCTAAAATGAATTTTAGTCTTTTTTTAATTTTAAAATATAGAGGCCTAGAGGAGTCTAAAAATGGAAGTAAAAAATAATCAACAATGCTACTATCACTGTTGGGATGTGATTATTTGGGTCTAGTCATGGTGCAGTCCAGTCTATTTAATGGTCCAGATCTAGTGATGGCCCATATGTATTTATTATGACAGTGAAAGAGTTCTTATTAAAATAGGATTGTGTTTCCTTATTTGGAGGGATAAGGAGTCATTCTCCTAGTTGAATGCGGGAGGAGGTGACTTCTATATATACGGCTACAAGCTAGGGTTGGAGATGGAAGACAATATGATAGGGCACAAGAGATACAACACAAATACACAACTTGCACTCTTAATATTATGATAGTGGATTACTCTCTCTCTCTCTCTCCGTTGTTTTTCTCCAATTGGGTTTCCACGTAAATTCTTGTGTTCATATTTTATATCTCTTTGTTTATATTTATGTGAGTGTATTTCGTGAGTTTGATTTCACAACAATACAATCAACCGTTGGCGCTATTTTGGCCTGTCCTTTTGGGTGATTTCGCCAGGCGTACAAAATCAGGCGTTAACATTGGCGTCGTCTATGGGAAACAAGACACTTGTTCTAGTGTCGATTTAAAATCACTGATTCATCGAAGGAGATAAGTGATTCTTTTTTATTAAATTAAATATATACTTGTACGCGTGTATATATGTATTATGTCAATAGCAATTGAAGCATGATCGTAATTGATTATTGATACAACTTTACATATTCTCTCACTTATATTATGTATGTAGTGGTAGTATTCACATGATGCATGTAAAATCTAAACATTAACACTTTGGTCCAGTTGATGATAAATTGGTCTTTGAGTCATAGAACCCGATGAATCTAATTCAACCCCAAATAGCAGAGATAAAAATTTAAGCTTTTATATCATTGAAGTGCTTTAAAGGCGGCTTTGGTTTTATCATCAACCACGGACTGAAGGAAATTCGGAGGATAAAAATCCAGAGGATGAAAATCCCGAGGATAAAAATCTCGAGGATAAAAATTTCGAGGATAAAAATCCCGAGAATAATAATCCCGAAAATAATAATCTCGAGGATAATAATCCCGAGGATAAAAATCCCACAGAGACTTTTTGAATACTCTCTTATTTATAAGTTCCATATAAATAAGAGACTGGGGGGCAATGTTGGGATGTGATTATTTGGGTCTAGCCATGGTGCAAACCCAACTTTATTTAATGGTGGGATCTGGTGATGGCTCATGTGTATTTATTATGACAATTGGAAGAGTCCTTATTAAAATAGGATTGTGTTTTCTTATTTGGAGGGATAAGGAGTCTTTCTCCTAGTTTGATGTGGGTGGAGGTGACTTCTATATATACGGCTACAAACTAGGGTTGGAGATGGAAGACAATATGATAGGGCACAAGAGATACAACACAAATACACAACTTGTACTCCCAATATTGTGATAGTTGATTACTCTCTCTCCCCATGATTTTTCGCCAATTGAGTTTCCACGTAAATTCTTATGTTCATATTTTATATCTCTTTGTTTATATTTATGTGAGTGTATTTCGTGAGTTTGATTTCACAACAATACAATCAACCGTTGGCGCTATTTTGGTATGTCTTTTTGGGTGATTTCGTCATGTGTACAAAATCAGACGTTAACAATCACATAAAAAAAATTATATAATACTCACATACACACGTGCATATTGTGGGACCTGACTTAACACGTGAGATCCGCAATATACATGTATATATTTATGAATATTATGTGATTTTTATTATGGGATAGTCATATTATTTAAGAACAATAATACTCTTCGTTTGTATTCCCTTATTTCTTCATTCTACATATTCTATTCTTGGTCCCACAATACGGTCTCATACTCAGATCAGTGTCCCCAACTGTTTCGTACAATCAAGGGTCCCCACATTGCTCTTTCTCTCTCCTCCTGGACCCACATCCCTTGACTAAAAATAAAATTCATGAAATTAAACTTTAAAAATAAAGAAATACTACTAAAATAAAACAAAATCAGGTGAGAATATGAGAGCCCCTTTCGTCAATTTGAAGTTACACAAGTGACGTGTCACTCTCCCATTGAATTAAAAAATAACAGCTCGAATCTCTAAGCATACTCACGTGACTGTCCTCTTGTGCCGCTCTGGATAATACCGGGTGCCAGCTGGCGTCACGATCCTTTTTACAGCGTGTGGGCTCCACCCAGTTTGATGTGCCACGCGGCTGAGCTCCTCAACCGACGCCGTAACGTGCACAGTGGGTCCCAATCAACGTGCTCTCCTGCGTGCTCCACGCTGCATGGAATTTACTCTCCGCCTCACCGGCAAATCAGTTGTGCATTTACCAGAATGTCCCCTGGTATGTAATTTGTCAGTATATATTTGTAGGGTAGATCTGTCATAAAAAAATATAAGTCCTAGAGAAGGTTAATCTGTCACTTTCTTTATCAACCTTCTTGCTACGTGACAACCAACATGTAATTGAAGACAGAAAATTGTTTAAGAATCCTTCTACGGCCACACGAATTCCGACCGGGGTAGCGACCGGCCGGAAATTTATTTTTTATTTTTTTACTTTTGACTCTCAAATAATTAATGTGCTTTATTAGAATTAAAATTTTTATAAAATACAGTAATTTAGATGTCATTTGAATACATATAAAAAAAAAAATTCTAGGCGGATCGGAGTTTTCCGACCGGGGTAGTGACCGGCCGGAATTTTTTTTTTTTTTTTTTTTTGCTTTTGACTATAAAATAATTAATGTGATTTATTGGGAATCGAAATTTTTATAAAATGCGATGATTTAGGTGTCATTTGGATACATAAAAAAAAAATGTTATATAGGATCTGTATAACCCTCGTTTGTTACGTGTAATCAAAAAAGACACCTAAATCACTATATTTTATAAAATTTCGATTCTAATAAATTATATTAATTATTTTGTAGGCAAAAAAAAAAAAAAATTCCGGCCGGTCACTACCCCGGTCGGAAAACGCCGGTCGACGTAGAAGGACTCTATAAAAAATAGGGTTGCAGAGATTGTACAATTATGTTTTTTTATATTTATTCAAATGACATCTAAATTATTGTATTTTATAAAACTTTCAGTTTTAATAAATCACATTAATTATTTAGAAATCAAAAAAAAAATTAAATAAATAAATTTTCAATCGATCGCCACCCCGATCGAAACCGGCGGGTCGCTATAGACTTATTGGTTGTTTAATAGTTCAATTGATCAAATTTCATACATTTTTCCTTTTGCATAATATTAGGAACAATAGTACACGTGTCATTTAAATAAAAATAATAAAGATACTAGGAGAGATAAAGTAGAAATGAGATAAATTAGATTATTACTATTTTTTAAAAGTATATCTCGTGTCGACTAGTTGTTACTTATTATTGATCTTTTTTTTATTTTTAATTATTTATATTGTAATTTTTTTACCATTTATAATAACTTATATTAAACTGTTTGATCAAAAAATAAATAAAAAGTTTCCCCCTTTTCATTTAAGATATTTGTTAAATGTAAACGGAAATATTATGCAAAAAATACAATATTAGTTGTTGCAACAACTAGGTTTGTAATTATTAATTATATAATTAAGCAAGTCACATGTTTAAATTAAATGGGAGTCGAATAAATCCATGTGGTCGATTTAGTCTTTTAGGTCAGTGGGGTCAAATTTAAAATAAATAAATTTTTATTAAAAAAAATAAAAATATAATAAAATAAATTACAAAACTAAATAACATCCAAATATTATTTATAGTAACATTTTTCGCGACTTCATTACTTAAAATTGTTTTGTAATAATCTCATAATTATAAAAAAAAAACTGCAAGTAATTATAAAAATCTCAAAGTAATTGCAAAATTTATGAAATTATAAATATAAAAATACAATATATCGATTTTTTCTCTAAAGTCAAACTAGTGAAAAGAATTAGGTCAAGCCGCTAGTCGAAAAACGGAGAGACAGAGTATTGTAGTGACAAAGATAGTATGAGATACGAACTTTAAATAATTTAATAATACCTCCATTACAAATTTAGATATAGAAATCCTAAAATTCAAATTGATATAAATCCGTTCAAATTTTCAAAACAACAAAAATAATAATTAGTAATGTTTTATAGTTAGCTTATAATTTATTATATTTGTTGTATTAAAACTAAATAACTTCATATAAATTTTAGATTTTAAGATTTCACGAATTGACTTTAAAAAGTTAAAATATATCTCTAATTTTAGAATGGAGATAGTATTTTTTTCAATCTAAATATTATTTTTTTTACTAAATATTCTAAAATTTTACTCTATTTATTTTTGACCCCTGAAAAATCAATGAGGTCAATTGCCCCTGTCCCTTCGTTTTCATTATAAAACAAAGATTTGACATGAAATAAATTCATTAAGATTTTCCATTGAATCAAAATACAATAAATTAGGGGCATGGACTAATATTATGAATCTTCAAGCTTTAATTAAAAAAAAGGAATACATGTTATTATCATGATTCCCACGATGGGGTGCACCATGTGCTATTCCCCTAATTTTTCAAAATAATGACTCACATTTTTCCTTACCGACACCGGTGGAATTGGAATTGGAATTGAAACTGGAATTGGAATCAACCACCATCTTAGATTGGATCAAAAATTAAATAAAAATTTAAATGATCGTGTAACATGAAGGGTTGAATTATTTTTCAGAAAAAAACAGAACACCTTCTTAATTAATGTTACCACTTGTTTGGGTTACATTTTTATCTAAATCTTCCAACAAAGCAAGGATTGCTACTTCTAGTTGAGAGATAATGGAGGAAAGCAACACATAGTAATAAAAATAAAAAATAAGAAAAAAGTCAACAATTTTTTGTTCTTGCATATTTTATACTAGTAGTTTATTAAGGAACCGATTATGGAGACAGTTTGAATAGTATCATTGTCAGCCATAAAATAGAAAGTCACGACATAGCATCACGGAATAATTTTACATTATATGGCAACGGTTTGAACCGTCGCCATATCCAGCTTTTTGAGAATTTTTTTATATATATATATATATATATATAGGACATAGATCAAAAGTGATCTCACTGACCTTATTAAAATACTGGAATTCCCATTTTTTATTATTATTTTTTTTTGTAGAACAACTAAAAAATAAATAAAAATTATGGAACTGAAATTTTTCCATAATACAATGTTTTGGACGTGTTTTGAATATCTATACCAAAAAGTGGTGGTACCACTTTTTGTTATACGTACCCAAATCACACCCAAAACACTGTATTATGAAAAAATTTCAATTCCATAATTTTTTTTTTTTTTTTTTAGTTGTTTTAAAAAAAAAAAGCAAAAAAAAAAAAAAAGGTCCGTATTTTAATAAGGTGCGGGATCCCGCACCTGATCCGCTCCCATATAATTGTATAAAATATAAATAAGTATAATTATATTTCTGTTTTATTAAAAGAGATCAATAAAAGTAATTGATCTCTCCAAACTGTGTCACATTCAAGTATTAGACCACTTCTATATATGTTTATTTAATATTGTTTTTGAACGGGGACTGCTGTATTTGATTTATAATCGCCCATGTTACGTCCTGGACTTGTTTATATTTCGAGGGAATTGAAATATAAACAAGTCTTGAAATATATAAACAAGTCGTGAAATTAATATTTTCGCTCATGAAAATATTAATTTTTTTTTTATTCGACACTAAAATTTTTTATTAAAAAGATACTCCCGCCGTCCCAAAAAAAAATGACGATTTTTTTCTTGAAAGAATGAGATTAAGTTTATAAATAAAGGGTAAATATGTCATTTAACGGAGTTCATTAGTATAAAAAATAAAAATACTCACCACTTTATATAATCTTATGATGAGGCCACAAAAGGATAAATTTAGAATATTTTTATTCTTTTTTCTCTACTTTTATTTTTCTTCATGTGTAAATTATACTTAACTTATTCTTTTGGGGTAGGAAGGAATAATATATAGTAAAAACTATGTTTATGTTGTCAAATTTAATTTAAAGTGTGATTTTTTTTTATCAAAAGTTAAATTATGTTTATAATTTTAGAAAATTGATAAATTCATAATAAAAAATAATATTTTCACAACAAAAACGACAATTTCACTATTTTTATGCATCAATAACGACACTTTTATTATAAAAATATCAATTTCCTAATTTTATCACTAAACTATCACTTTGATCTAAACAAAAAGCTCGAACATAAAAAATTTCAAAGAATGTTGTTAAACTTGTCATGCATGTTAAAAACATTTTTAGAATTTTGTGTCAAAATGGCACATCCCGTAATTAATGGGAAGCTCAAGGGTATTTAGCAATTTGTCTGTTCAACACAAAAAAATCTACAAATTTTGTCGGCGCCGGAATTATTTTCTTTTATTAATTTTTGATTAGGCCATGAAATCTAATAAAATTATGCAATCTATGACCAGACAATAAAACATTAACAAACAAGTGATTATTTGGAGTTCATGTATGTAATTTAAATATGATAGAGACTAATTGACAGATTACATACACTTTGTTGTGTATGATTTGTTTGATTGACGATAATTGTGCCATAACAACTTCATTTCTTGTCTTTAAAGGGAAGGAATGAAACAACAATACTCGGAGTGATTAAGTCGGCTCACGTGGGCCATCAAAATATATATATATGAACAATATGTGAACGATTGTATGTGATAATAGATTTATTGTCAGAATGAAATTAATTTTAGTCAATTGATCAATATAATGTCAATACGCAGGTTGGGAGGTGATCTCTCTGTTTGCATATCAGCACTGTATTGGTCAATTGATTAATTTAACATGAAATTAATTTCATGGTAATCGGATCCACAATACTCCATCCATTCGTAATATATGTCGTTTTAGAGTTGTGCATAAGAATTAAAAAAAATGATTATATAATATTAAATATAATATCAATTGTCTATAATACCCTTAAATTCTGATAATTATCATATTTATCTCATACTCTCTCTCATATGTAATATTTTTCTGAGGGGTAATTTTGAAAAGATTGTAGTTAATTCTCCTAAATTATATAAAACGATAAATAATTAGGGAAAAAATAAAATCATCTAAAACGACATATATTAAGAGACGGAGAGAGTATATTTCAATTTGTTTATAAACAACTACAACTATTTTATTACGAAGATATTTTATGATAAGTGTTTCCACATTTCTCCTCAGAAAAAAATTAATTATAATTGTTTAAAATGTCTCATGAGCCTTGATATAGTTTGAAATAACAACATATGATATGACTAATATTTTCCAACTACATTCCACATGCCTTTATATTTTTTTAATCGGAAAAATAAAATTTTATTGAACTTAACCTTACAATATATTCTTTGATTCAAAAGATTAAAAAAATGGTATAAATTTATTTAACTTTGAAAATTATTAGCTATGTAAAATATACTACTAATTATAAAATAAAATTAACTTTGGGTTTATAAATATATCATATTATTTTTAAAATAACAAATTTAATCTTATATTTTAGAATGAAAAGATCATATTCTTTAATTTATGTATAAAATATGAACTGTGTACGTAATTATAATTCGTCGTTATAGTCCGAATATATAATACACATCTGTGTATATATATACAACCCTCTCTCTATATATATTCTAGTGGTGGAAGATGTACTCATGAATCCATTGTTTCATCATGGCAAACAGATTAATTATTTAATTGTACCCTAGTCACCAGTGAGTGGTCACCCAGCCAAACTTCAAAATCACAATGAACTAGAAGCAGGGTTATATGCAAGTTTACTTTTTGAAATAGGAAAAAGTATTTTAGAAGGAAGTGATCCAAAGAGTGTAACCCAAGTTAGACAGAAGGGAATTTAATAAAAGCTCTACTTCTTTCAAAATTGAAAGTTGTTGATTTTATTAATCAGAACAAAAATAAAATTTTCAAAGCAAATATATATTTAATATATATATATATATACACACACACACACAATCCGTTTCTCCAACGAATCAGAATGAAATAATTCAAGAATCTAATCATTATAACGATGATTTTTTTTCGTCGCTATAGCATAGAAAGTTGCTTTTTTATGCTATATAGCGACGGAAAAATCATCATATATCTTCGCTCATTTCCTTTCAATTCATTGGAGAGAGATATATATATATATATATATATATATATATATATATATATATATATATATATATATATATATATATAGGGGGAGATGGATGGGATAGAATGAAGTTTATTTTTTGGTAAGTTAGTCGATTGGTCAATAGAATGTTGACACACATAGAGTCTGGTCTGCGTGTCATCATTCTATTGACCAATTAATCAACTTATTCAAAAATAAAGTTCATGCTAACCACTCCTGGGGAGAGATGGAGGGAATTGATTCAAAGAGTACAAGTCAAGTGAGTTAAAAAGATGGTGAATGGACACATCAATTAATATGTGGATCATGTATGTGAAAATATTAAAAAATAATGCAAAAATATCAGTTTCTTTATTTTAAACACAAAATATAACTTACAAATAGGACTGCATATTGATTATTTTTGTTTAGGGAAAATGATGGCCGACAATCCTTAATTCCTTATTATGTTATTAATGATTATATATATAGAGTCATATATGTATTTTCTTCTAGTTGTGATAGCTTTTAATTTCTTATCATTGAAAGGATTTTTGTTATTTACACAGTATTAGGAATTAAAGTAGTATATTCATAAAAGTAGTGCATTATATATAATTTAATATATTGCTATCTTGAAAATTGCTTATCAATGACTTATTTGCTAATTTATGTCCGTTAATTTTATTTTTTTTAAAATAAATAAATAGAATACATATTTAAGTGGAGTTGCATAAATCAAAGGAGGGAGGATCAAAGATTGATATAAATAAAGCACGTCTGTCAATGATTTATAGAGGATAAAAGCCACAACGCCATAACACGACTAAAGGCAAAGTCCTAAAACACGACTTGGGTGACGTTCCACTTAATCAGACATCAATCTTAATCTATCTCATCTAGTAAGATGGCATGAATGTTTAAAGGCATATTAAATATATATTAGCAGATAAATTATTACATATATGATCTCATAAAGTTACTGTTGATTTGGGGGTCTTCCCAAAACTATAAGCCGACGGGTTTATTCTTGTATAGCGTTTTTAGTTAAAACGATAAATTGTTCAAATTTGTTGAACTGTTCTAAAAAATAAGAACGATTATGGCTATTGGATGCAGTTTGATATGCTGTTTTATAACGATTCATCGCTTTTTTCAAAAGATGATAATCTAAAAGCTCTAGTAAAGAGACATAATAATTAACAGAAGCAATACTTAAAACTTACAAGGGAGCCTTGGATATCTTCAAACTTCAAACTTATATATTCAATATTTAGAGAGAGAGGGAGAGAGAGAGAATACAGAGAAAACGTAAAAGAAAATCTGCCTCAACAATGGGTGAGGACATCCCCTTTTATACAAGAAAGAAGATGAGAAAGGATCTGGCGTGTCCTTGGTAGTGGAGTCGATCAGTAATCCTTATCTTTTCTTCTTTAATTCTCAGCCGTAGGAAGTGGAAGGCGTGAGATAGGTTGTCGGTTGAGTGGAGTATTATTGCTGACAGCTGGCGTCATTTTTTGATAATTGAAGTGCAGTTGGCCATGTCTTTTTTGCTGGTGGAGGTACTGTGGTTGTCCTTTTCTGATTATTGATGTTGTAGTGGAGAATAGCTTTATGCTTTTTCTTTTCCTTTTTTTTCTTGTTCCATTTTCTCGGAAATCATGGAAGTGAGAGAATCCCAAAAGTCTCCCATGGTGGGTTTTGGTTCTTGACTTTCTCCGGCTAAGAAGTTGAATTGATTGTCATCCTGTTCAGATTCATCATCGCTAACTGTTTTCATAGAAACATCATCTTGGACTAGAGACTGTAGGAATTGTATTTTCATATAATCCATGGTCTTGACTATAAGTTCAGTTTCAGTTAGATTTGGAAATTTCTGTTTTAAGTCTGCTTGGATTTTCACAAAAGGATTGACTAGTGTTGGTGCTGGAAGGCTTTGAGGTATAACATCTAAACAAGTCTGAGTATGATTTTCTATGGATTTGAGAAGTTCTGGTAAAGTGGGATTAAGTCCTTTATCCCACCATTTAGTAAAAAATACCCTTTTAAGACGGGGAATTTTATTCTGATAGTCACATTGGAAATCTCATTTTCATATCCAAGGGATACTGAAACAAATTATGAAATGGGCCAGTAATTTAAGCATTGACAAATCTTTATTTACTGGTATATGGGCATAAACTACTTGCCATTCTTTGAATGTTGTTTGAACGGGATTCGGTAGGGTTTCAAGAGTGATTCCAAATTTATCCCACCAAACGAAAAACCAGTTGGGAATTTCGTTTTTTAGAACATCAGGACAGATACGGATAAACCAACTATGATTATGAATTGGATTCTGATAATAAAATACCTGTGTGAAGGAATCAATATAATCCCAATAGTTGTATCTGGTTTCTGCTGTGTGACTAGATTCAATGGTTCGGGTAGTATGGGGATTAATACCCCAATTAGCAAGAGGCATGATGCTCTTGACGGTTGTTTTACTGTATTGGATTGGACTAGCTGATTTTGATGGATCATGAAGCGTGTGCTTAATGTCCATGGATGTTGTTTCAAGGATAATTTGCTCATAAACATAGCGATACTGATTGAAACGGGGAGGAGACTGTTGAGTCGTTAAATAACGTCTCTTTATCTCCCATGGATCTTTCATCCATTTCTCATCATTCTGTTCAATGATCAATATTGTTTCTTCCGTATTTTTGTTGGGAATGTACTGTTCGGGTAATAGGAGAACATCCTTTACTGTTGGTTGGCTAGAAGAAGCCGAAGAAATGCTGGATTGAGTATTTAAGGACGGGAATTCTGTATAGTACAAATTAGTTTCGCTTCTCGGCCCTCATCACGGCCATGACCCGCAACCTCTATCTTGGTCATTCTGCAAATATTCTCGGGTTAGAAAATCTGGTAAAGAATTACATGCTTTCCTTTGATATATTCAATATCAAAGTCAAATACGGATAAATTACTCTGCCAAAGTTGCAAATATACATTTAGATGCTAAATTACGAACATCTTTTTAAATATCTCATTTGGTAAATTTGAGCAATCAACTCGGATTAAAAAGTGCTGATTCAAAAGATCATCCTGAAATTTTAAAACACATTTAACAATTGAAAGGCATTCCTTCTTTATAGTAGGATAATTTAAAGAGGGTCCTTTCCAAGTTCTGAAGTAAAACGGACAAGATCTTCTCTTTTACTGTTAGGATTAAATTGCTTTAAAATCCCACCATATCCTGTGTCAGAAGCATCAGTTTGAACAATCTTTTTCCAATCGGGATTAGGTAGGAAAAGACAAGGTATCTGTTTAACCCTGGTTTTGATTTTTATTACTGCTTCAGTATGTTCATTAGTCCAAGGTAAAGGATTTTTTCGTAATCGAGTATATCTGAATAAGATAGATTGGGAAAGATTTGGGTAAAAAATCTGAATATAATTAAGACTTCCCAAAAATCTTTGCGGTTGGTTAATACCTTTAATTTAAATCGGAAATTTAGATGCAAATTCGATACATCTATCAATTGGAATTATAGTTCCATTGAAAATATTATGTCCAAGAAATCTGATTTTAGTTTGGAAAAGTTTCATTTTAGGGGCTGAAACTACCAAACCATTTTTTATGATAACATTTTTGAAAATATTTAAATGTTTAATATGTTGGTCTATGGATGAAGAGAAAATTAAAACATCATCAATATAACAGATAATAAATTCAGTAAAGGGATTAAAAATATCATTCATGATATGTTGGAATTCTGAAGGTCCATTTTTGACACCAAATGGAAGAACATTCCATTCATAATGACCAAAGGGTACTATAAAAGCAGTTTTATAAGTATCATGTTCTCTAATTTGTATTTGCCAAAATCCTGATTTCATGTCAAATTTAGAGAAAATAGTGGCATCATGAAGTCTGTCAAGAAGGTCCTTTTTATTCGGGATTGGATATCTAATCCATTGAAGGGCTTCATTAAGCGGTTTATAATTAATAACGAGTCTAGGAGTTCCTCGTTCAATTTTGAATTTTTATTAACATAAAAAGTTGTACAACTCCAGGGAGAAGTACTAGGTTTTATCAATTTTTTGCATTCAAGGGACTCAATTTCAGTTTTGCAAAGAAGTAAATATTCCTTTTTCATTTGACTAGGTCGAGACTTAGTAGGAATATTTTTCTCATTGTAATTAGGGACATAGGGAAGAGAAATAATATGCTTCTTCCTGTTCCAGAAAGCATTTGGGACATCACTACAGATTTCAGTTTGAAGAGTCTTGTAGATCAATTTTATCTTGTCCTGTAAAGAAGGTTGTAAAATTCTTTGTTCTGTAGTAAGAAATTTTATTTCTTTTTGAATAAAATTAATCTGCTTTTCTTTAGAATAAATCATGTGTTTAACTTGATTTAACTCTTTTGTATAAGGTTCTGTTATGAATTCAAAAATAATGTTTGTTGTTAAGAGTAGTATGAATTCCTAAAGTATCGATTTTTGAAATAGGCATTAAAAGACATAAGAAAGGGGTGCCTAATATGATACTTTGATTCATATTACGGATAAGGACAAAAGAAGTAGGTAAACATAAACCTTGATTACAGATTAAGGCTTCAGGTATCTTGTATTTAATATTCATAGTGTTTCCACTTGCACTGGTTAAAGATTGAGTGGTTTTCTGGAAGTATTTAGTAGGAATTAACCCTTCCTGGATACAATTCATGTCGGCACAACTATCTACAAGGGAAATGGCATCTTTAATAATAAAATCTGGTTTAATAAAAAAAGTAATTCTGATATACCATTTTTGAAAGACTACTTGATTCATAAGCATTAAATCATCGCTCGGAAGATTCTAGCTTATCAGAAGATTCAGTCTTAGAGGATTCTATATTATTATCCTGTTTATGAATTAATTGTTCTTTAATATTTTTGAAGTCTTGGAAAATAATAACATTAGTATTCTATAATTGCTTTATTTCAGATTTCAGAATATTAATATCACTCTTAAGGTCCTGGATAGTAGTAGGCTTTTCAGTAGTAGAAACATTTTGAACACGTTTCATGACTTCTCTCATGCTATATTGTTCTATGGGAAGAATTTCTTGTTTTTTGGGTTTTATAATGTGCTTCCAAAAACTTTAATTTAATTTCTGGATCTTTAATCTGATCTGCTAAGTCGAGAAGGGACTTTTGGGTTTCTGTTAGGACATTGATACTGGGTCCTCCAATATCTAAACCATTCATTTCAATAATGGCTTTCCAAAAGTCAGCTTCAGTAGTCGTATTATAGTTATTTTTAATAGTACAAGCTTGACATTGATCCTTAACAGAATTATCGTCAGATTCAGAATAGATTTCTGCCAAGTCTTCCTCTGCACTTGATTCTGAATCACTGTTGGATAAACAATTAAGAATTTTTTGTTGAATGTCTTCTTCAAGGGACATTTCATTCAGTTTCTGTTTCAATTTTGATTTACATTTATTAGCAAAATGTCCTGGTTTACCACATTTATAACACTGGACTTTAGATTTATCTTTTTTACTATTGTTCCTTCTTTTCTTAGTGGTTTTTTCAGGGGTTTTGTTCTTAGATTTTTAGAAGAAGCGTCTTGTGAAGTCTAGAGTGCTTCGAACTCTGTTGTTTTTTAGACTTATTGGGATACTGTAATTTTGTATCATAAGAGAATTGGTCACAAAATTCTCCTATCTCATGTCTTTTAGTGAGATTCTGTTGTTTCATTAATTGTTGGAGTTTCATATCATTACATAACGATAATCCTTCTTCAATAATTACTGAAATAAGATGGCCATAAAAATACTGGTCATAAGGGATACTCATGCGATCATGTTTATCTCTTAATTTTTTACGGACTTTTTCAGCAAATAAAGTAGGGAGGCCGTCAATAAATTTGGCCTTCCAATGTTCACTGTTAGTATTTGCCCTTTGCATGACTTTCATGAGAAAGACATCCTTATACCATCTAAAATGGGTCAAGGAGGGGCATCGAAGGTTACGTAAAAGTTCTCTACTCCTATCAAGATTCATAAGTCCCATTCCAACAAAATGGTGGAGGGCCCGCTTGAACTAAGGTGTAACAAGCGTCTTCCTTCCTAGTTAGAAGTCTAATAATGAGGATCAATTTCTTCTTTATAGGCTTGAAGAACTTACGCTCTCTGTTTATCATTTAGCATATTATCCCACCATCCTTTAAGGATGCTCAGAAAGTCATTAACTAAGAAACAGCAGATATGGTGATCGTATTATCATTACATTCTTACTGACAGACAATGCATACATCATGATATGATGGATGGTTTGAAATATTTGATATTTGGTCTTGCCATCAATATTCCATTCATAAATGGTTTTTCCATGGTAAGACTTTTGAGAATGAAGAAAGTCTTCTTCATCTGAGAATATCCCGAGGAGTAGGTGCAGGGTAATAATACCTACTAGGTCGAGATAAAGCCATACGATTTATGGGTTTTTTACCGTAAGTAGTTTTATTAATATTTTGCATTTTCGAAAATTATTTTGGATTTCCAAAATATTAATAGGAGAAAAGGAATCGTAATCTTTTTCATTATCAAGTATTAGCATTACTTTGGTTTGTGAAGAAGGGTCGCCCGGACATCATATTGATCTCGGGACGTGGGAGCGAGGAGTGAGGTTTAAATCTTTCATTTTATTTAAAAGATTATCAATGAACTCATTATCGGATTTAGATGATTTCATTTTAAAATTACTAACTTCTAAGGGTGGTTTAACGGTTACGGGTTGAAGATCAAGCTTTTGAGGAGTAACTTGACAATTATCATTAATATGATGAATTTGTTCTTCTATCTTGGTTAACTGTTTTCCTACAGTTTGAAGGAATAAATTTGTATAATTATTACATTTAGAACAAGGGTAAAATGTCTTTTATTTTAACATCTTCATGTTGACGGGTATTTCAAATAATATCAACATACTGGATTAATAACTAAAGGTTTTGTGTTTTCATTTCCTGAGCTAAGTTCAAGGGACTTAGGAGGTGGATGAATAGATTGGATAACACTTCCATTAGTGGTAATCCAGTCCTTTTGGATTCCCGTCAACACATTTAGTTGACTTTCATTGTAAAGGTCTGATTTAGAAACAAAATCATAATACCATTTAACAAATGATAAAATACATTGGTTCTTGTTCAGATAAGTATAAAAATCAAATTTTATTTCTACTAATTTATCATTATTATGATTCTTAAAATACCAATTTCTAAAATTCTGGTATTTATCCTGCATGAACTCCTGGTTTAAATATTGGCGAATTTTACTTTTTGGAGAAAAATCCATTAAAATCAAACTAGAAATTATTTATAAAATTAGAACCTTTGATTTTATCAGCAAAAGAATTATTAAAACCTTTGAACATGCTGTTCCTTTACAGAATAATGATGAAATATTATACTTATTGAATGTTGAAGATTTATATCCCTTTTTGCAAAAATATAAATATGTTCATATAGGACTTGTCCAAGTAGCTTTTAAACCTTTGACTTTACTTGGTCAAAATATCAGTATTCAATGCACACTTAGAGATGGTAGGTGTCTTAACTGGAAAGCCTCCCTTATGGGTGCTATTGAAACTAATCTTGCTCATGGACCAGTTTATTTTAATATTTATCCGAACTTAAGCGTTGCTTTAACTGATAATAATTTGTCAAAAGTTTTAGAAATGAGAATTATATCTCATGGCTATGAGTATCTACCAGGGTCTCCTCCTTTTGCCATATTATTCCGTATTCATCTTAAAGTATTAACTACTTTAAATTCCTATATCAGGAAACAAAGCCAACAAGGACATACTGTCCTAATTGACACTAATCTTTTTAGCAGTCAAGTGGCTATTCCCAGAATGATCCCTTGGGAAGAGATAACTTTCCCAAAGTAATGGCAGATTACTAACGCCGTTCCAACTGCATCTATAATTAGACAATCCATTGAAGATGTTGTCCAAACCAAAGAATGGAAATGTTTATTTAAAATTTCAAAGACCTTTTACCCAAGTTTGGCCTATTAATAATGTTCCTTATAATATTGATTTCCTTGAATCTTCTCAGTACCGTGGTTCCACCCTTAGAATCTATTTTTCAAGAGTTTAAGAATCCCAAAGAATGAGTCCGCTAAAAATGAAGACTTAATCAGAGGAATTCATATTTCGAAAAATCAAATACCTCATGGTATATATGAAACAAATACTCCAAATGTAAGACCTTATAGTCCAACTCGCTAGTGATATGAATTTTGAATGTTAATGGATTTTTCTCCAAAAAGAAAAATTCGCCAATATTTAAACCAGGAGTTCATGCAGGATAAATACCAGAATTTTAGAAATTGGTATTTTAAGAATCATAATAATGATAAATTAGTAGAAATAAAATCGATTTTTATACTTATCCTAACAAGAACCAATGTATTTTATCATTTGTTAAATGGTATTATGATTTTGTTTCTAAATCAGACCTTTTTACAATAAAAGTCAACTAAATGTGTCGACGGAATCCAAAAGGACCGGATTACCACTAATGGAAGTGTTATCCAATCTATTCATCCACCTCCTAAGTCCTTGAACTTAGCTCTCAGAAATGAAAACTCAAACCTTTAGTTATTAATCAGTATGTTGATATTATCGAAATACCCCGTCAACATGAAGATGTTAAAATAAAAGACATTTTACCCTTGTCTAAAATGTAATAATTATACAAATTTATTCCTTCAAACCGTAGGAAAACAAAGTTAACTGTGATAGAAGAACAAATTCATCATATTAATGATAATTGTCAAGTTACTCCTCGTAAGCTTGATCTTCAACCCGTAACTGCTAAAACCACCCTTAGAAATTAGTAATTTTAAAATGAAATCATCTAAACCGATAATGAGTTCATTGATAATCTTTTAAATAAAATGAAAGATTTAAACCTCACTCCCCGCCTCCACGTCCCGAGATCAATATGATGTTCGGACAACCCTCTTCACAAACCAAGAATGCTAATATCGATAATGAAGAAGATTTCGATTCCTTTTCTCCTATTAATATTTTGGAAATCCAAAATAATTTTCGTGAAATGCAAAATATTAATAAAACTACTTACAAAGAAAAAACCCATAAAATCGTATGGCTTTATCTCGACCCAAGAGGTATTATTACCCTGACCTACCTCAGATATTCTCGATGAATGAAGACTTTCTTCATTCTCAAAAGTCTTACCATGGAAAAACCATTTATGAATGGAATATTGATGGCAAGACCGAATATCAATATTTGAAACCATCCATCATATCACGATGTATGCGATCGTTCAGTAAATGTAATGATAATATCGATCACAGATATCCGCTTTCTTAGTTAATGGTTTCACCGCAGATCCTTAAAGGATGGTGGGATAATATGCTAAATGATAAACAGAGAATGTAAGTTCTTCAAGCCTATAAAGAAGAAATTGATCCTCATCACATTAGACTTCTAACTAGGAAGGAAGACGCTTGTTACACCTTAGTTCAAGCAGCCCTCCACCATTTTGTTGGACCGGACTTATGAATACCGATAGAGTAGAGAACTTTTACGTAACCTTCGATGCCCCTCCTCGACCCATTTTAGATGGTATAAGGATGTCTTTCTCATGAAAGTCATGCAAAGGGCGATGCTAATAAATGAACATTGAAGGCCAAATTTATCGACTACCTTCCCTACTTTATTTGGTGAAAAAGTCCGTAAAAATTAAGAGATAAACATGATCGCATTAGTATCCCTTATGACCAAAGATTCTTATGGCCATCTTATTTCAAAGAATTATTGAAGAAGGATTATCGTTATGTAATGATATGAAACTCCAACAATTAATGAAACAATGTAATCTCACTAAAAGACATGAGATAGAGAATTTTGTGACCAATTCTCTTATGATACAAAATTACAAAGATCCCAATAAGGCTAAAAACAACAGAGAGTTCAAGCACTCTAGACCTTATCAAGACGTTTCTTCTAAGAAATCTAAGAACAAAACCCCGAAAAAACCACTAAGAAAAGAAGGAACAATAGTAAAAAGATAAATCTAAAGTCCAAGTGTTATAAATGTGGTAAACCAGACATTTTGCTAATAAATGTAAATCAAAATTGAAACAGTAAATCGAATGAAATGTCCTCAAGAAGACATTCAACAAAAAAATTCTTAATTGTTTATCCAAAGAAGTTGATTCGTAATCAAGTGCAGAGGAAGACTTCAAGTAAATCTATTCTCAATCGACGATAATTTCATTAAGGATCAATGTCAAGCTTGTACTATTAAAATAAACTATAATAATACTCATCAAGTCGACTTTTGGAAAGCCATTATTGAAATGAATGGTTTAGATATTCGAGGACCCAAAGATCAATGTCCTAACAGTAAACCCAAAAGTCCCTTCTCGACTTAGCAGATCGATTAAAGATCCGTAAATTAAATTAAAGTTTTTGGAAGCTCGTTATAAAACCAAAAAATGTAAGAAATTCTTCCCATGTAACAATATAGCATGAGAGAAGTCATGAAACGTGTTCAAAATGTTTCTACTATCGAAAAAGCCTACTACTATCCAGACCTTAAGAGTGATATTAATATTCTCAAATCAAATAAAGCAATTATAGTAATACTAATGTTATTATTTTCCAAGACTTAAAAAATATTAAAGAACAATTAATTCATAAACAGGATAATAATATAGAATCCTCTAAGACCAATCTTCCGATAAGCTGTAATCTTCCTAACAATGATTTAATGCTTATGAATCAAGTAGTCTTTCAAAATGGTATATCGTAATTACTTTTGTTATTAAACCGGATTTTATTATTAAAGATGCCATTTCTCAGTAGATAGTTGTGCCGACATGAATTGTATCCAGAAGGGTTAATTCCTACTAAATACTTCCGTAAAACCACTCAATCTTTAACCAATTGCAAGTGGAAACACTATGAATATTAAATACAAGATACCAAGCCTTAATCAGAATCAAGGTTTATGTTTACCTACTTTTTTGTCCTTATCCGTAATATGAATCAAAGTATCATATTAGTCACCCCTTTCTTATGTCTTTTAATGCCTATTTCAAAAATCGATACTTTAGGAATTCATACTACTCTTAACAACAGACATATTGTTTTTGAATTCATAATAGAACCTTATACAAAAGAGTTAAATCAAGTTAAACACATGATTTATTCTAAAGAAAAGCAGATTAATTTTATTCAAAAAGAAATAAAATTTTTTACTACAGAACAGAGAATTTTACAACCTTCTTTACAGGACAAGATAAAATTGATCTACAAGACTCTTCAAACTGAAATCTGTAGTGATGTCCCAAATGCTTTCTGGAACAGGAAGAGGCATATTATTTCTCTTCCCTATGTCCCTAATTACAATGAGAAAAATATTCCTACTAAGTCTCGACCTAGTCAAATGAAAAAGGAATATTTACTTCTTTGCAAAACTGAAATTGAGTCCCTTAAACAGAAAAAATTGATAAAACCTAGTACTTCTCCCTGGAGTTGTACAACTTTTTATGTCAATAAAAATTCAAAAATTGAACGAGGAACTCCTAGACTCGTTATTAATTATAAACCGCTTAATGAAGCCCTTCAATGGATTAGATATCCAATCCCGAATAAAAAGGACCTTCTTGACAGACTTCATGATGCCACTATTTTCTCTAAATTTGACATGAAATCAGGATTTTGGCAAATACAAATTAGAGAACATGATACTTATAAAACTGCTTTTATAGTACCCTTTGGTCATTATGAATGGAATGTTCTTCCATTTGGTGTCAAAAATGGACCTTCAGAATTCCAACATATCATGAATGATATTTTTAATCCCTTTACTGAATTTATTATCCGTTATATTGATGATGTTTTAATTTTTCTTCATCCATAGACCAACATATTAAACATTTAAATATTTTCAAAAATGTTATCATAAAAATGGTTTGGTAGTTTCACCCTAAAATGAAACTTTTCCAAACTAAAATCGATTTTTGGACATAATATTTTCAATGGAACTATAATTCCAATTGATAGATGTATCGAATTTGCATCTAAATTTCCGCATTTAAATTAAAGGTATTAACCAACCGCAAAGATTTTTGGGAAGTCTTAATTATATTCTAGATTTTTACCCAAATCTTTCCCAAGATATCGCTTATTTCAGATACTCGATTACGAAAAAAATCCTTTACCTTCGACTAATGAACACATCAAGCAAAGAATAAAAATCAAAACCAGGTTAAACAGATACCTTGTGTTTTCCCTACCTAATCCCGATTGGAAAAAGATTGTTCAAACCGATGCTTCGACATGTGATATGGTGGGATTTTAAAGCAATTTAATCCTAACAAAGAAAAGAGAAGATCTTGTCCATTTTACTTCAGAACTTGGAAAGGACCCTCTTTAAATTATCCTACTATAAAGAAGGAATGCCTTTCAATTGTTAAATGTGTTTTAAAATTTCAGGATGATCTTTTGAATCAGCACTTTTTAATCCGAGTTGATTGCTCAGCTGCAAAACAAATATTTAAAAAAGATGTTCAGAATTTAGCATCTAAACAGATATTTGCAACCTGACAGAGGAATTTATCCGTATTTAACTTTGATATTGAATATATCAAAGGAAAATGTAATTCTTTACCGATTTTCTAACCCGAGAATATTTGCAGAATGACCAAGAGAAGCGTGGTCATGGCCAACGAGGCCGAGGCGCAGCTAATTTGTACTATATGTAAATTCTGGGCCCTTAAATACTCAATCCAAGATTTCTTGGCTTCTTCTAGCCAACCAACAAAGAAAGGATGTTCTCCTATTACCCTAACAAAGACATTCCCAACAAAAATACGGAAGAAACAGTATTGATCATTGAACAGAATGATGAGAAATGGATGAAAGATCCATAGAAGATAAAGAGACGTTATTTAATGACTCAACAGTCTCCTCCCCGTTTCAATCAGTATCGCTATGTTTATGAGCAAATTATCCTTGAAACAGCATCCATGGACATTAATCACACGCTTCATGATCCATCAAAATCAGCTAGTCCAATCCAATACAGTAAAACAACCGTCAAGAGCATCATGCCTCTTGCTAATTGGGGTATTAATCCCCATACTACTCGAACCATTGAATCTAGTCACACAGCAGAAACCAGATACAACTATTGGGATTATATTGATTCCTTCACACAGGTATTTTATTATCAGAATCCAATTCATAATCATAGTTGGTTTATCCGTATCTGTCCTGATGTTCTAAAAAACGAAATTCCCAACTGGTTTTTCGTTTGGTGGGATAAATTTGGAATCACTCTTGAAACCCTACCGAATCCCGTTCAAACAGCATTCAAAGAATGGCAAGTAGCTTATGCCCATATACCAGTAAATAAAGATTTGTCAATGCTTAAATTAATGGCCCATTTCATAATTCGTTTCAGTATCCCTTGGATATGGAAATGAGATTTCCAATGTGACTATCAGAATAAAATTTCCCGTCTTAAAAGGGTATTTTTTACTAAATGGTGGGATAAAGGACTTAATCCCACTTTACCAGAACTTCTCAAATCCATAGAAAATCATACTCAGGCTTGTTTAGATGTTATACCTCAAATCCTTCCAGCACCAACACTAGTCAATCCTTTTGTCAAAATCCAAGCAGACTAAAATGTAAGTTTCCAAATCTAATCGAAATCGAACTCATATAGTCAAGACCATGGATTATATGAAAAACAATTCCTACGCCTCTAGTCCAAGATGATGTTTCTATGAAAACAATTAGCGATGATGAATCTGAACAGGATGACAATCAATTCAACGTCTTAGCCGGAGAAAGTCAAGAACCAAAACCCACCATGGGAGACTTTTGGGATTCTCTCACTTCCATGATTTCCGAGAAAATGGAACAAGACAAAAAAGGAAAAGGAAAAGCATAAAGCTATTCTCCACTACAAAGATCAATAATCGTAAAAGGACAACCACAAGACTCTCCACCAAAGAAAAAGACATGGCCACCGTGACTTCAATTATCAAAAATGACGCCACTTGCCAAAGTTAATAATACTCCACTCAACTGACAACCTGTCTCACGCCTTCCACTTCCTACGGCTGAGAATTAAAGAAGAAAAGATAAGGATTACTGATCGACTCCACTACCAAAGACACGCCAGATCCTTTCTCATCTTCTTTCTTGTATAAAAGGGGATGTCCTCACCCATTGTTGAGGCAGATTTTCTTTTACGTTTTCTCTGTATTCTCTCTCTCTCCCTCTCTCTCTCTCTCTAAATATTGAATATATAAGTTTGAAGTTTGAAGATATCCAAAGCTCCCTTGTAAGTTTTAAGTATTGCTTCTGTTAATTATTATGTCTCTTTACTAGAGCTTTTAGATTATCATACTGAAAACAGTAATCGTTATAAAATAGCATATCAAACTGCATCTAATAGCCATAATCGTTCTTATTTTTTAGAACAGTTCAACAAATCTGAATAATTTATCGTTTTAACTAAAAACGCTATACAGGAAGAAATCTGTCGGCTTATATTTTTGGGAAGACCCCCAAATCAACAGTAACTTTATGAGATCATATATGTAATAATTTATCTGCTAATATATATTTAATATGCCTTTAAACATTCATGCCATCTTACTAGATGAGATAGATTAAGATTGATGTCTGATTAAGTGGAACGTCATCCAAGTCGTGTTTTAGGACTTTGCCTTTAGCCGTGTTATGGCGTTGTAACTTTTATCCTCTATAAATCATTGACAGACGTGCTTTATTTATATCAATCTTTGATCTTTCGTTTGTTTAAAAATATAGAATATATATTGACTCTTTAAAGCCGAATTTGTGAAAGAAATCATGTGAAATTTATTATTTTTACTTGCAAAAATATTATTTCTCAAAATAAAAAACTTAACTGTTTAAACATAATAGTAATTATAAATTTCATTATTTTTAAAAATTAAATGAATCACGTCATTTTTTAATTTTAAAATATTTTAAATTGACTTTAAAAAATTAAAATTAATTTTATATTAATACGGAAGGAGTGTAATAAGGTCAAAAATCTCTACTTATTGCCTACTAGTTAGGGTTTATAATAGCGCAAGTAAAATTAAGAGTTTTAATTAAGATTAACTTCAAAATTAGGATTAAGTGAATTTATTGACTTATAATACGCAGGAGATTAAAATTTTAATAATTACTAAAATTTTATTAATAAAGGGAGCTTCTAATATAATTTTGAATTAATATTGCGAATTTTTTGGGGTTTAATTAAAATAATACATGATTGCATACAATTATAAGAGATCACATATTTTGAAAAAAAGACAAAATAAAATCCGTACATCAAGTCTCTAATATATCCTTTCTCATATATAATTATCAATTTAAAATTTAATTAATTAATTTTACCATACAAATCAGATATGGCAATTAAAATCAGACAAAAAAGAATATAATATCCTTGTAAACATTTTTTAAAACCGTGGGACCCTCTAATTTCCGACAAGCTAAATACAACTCATGTGTATATCTTTATTCCTATTCCTATAAAATATGATTATGTTAAAGAAATGCTAAAAAAATTAATGTAAAATAGTTTAAAAAATTTAGTTTTTCAAAAAAAAAAGGTATTAATTTTCTTGATAGTAATATAAAAAAAATAATAGTCTTAAAATTTAATTATTATCAAATAAAATAATAGTGCAAAAGAGTTGTACTTTCATATTTAAAAATCAATTTTTTTAAAAAAATATTACTAAAATTCATTTAGAACTCGGTCTCCAACGAGAGTTTACTAAAAAATATTAACATAAAGTTAATTTTGGTCAATTGATTAATACAGTATTGACATACAGGCCTGAAACACAAACGTGAAATGATCTGCTGTCACAGACAAGATCAGACGGTTGGTTCGATTAACTTACCACTTAAATTAACTTCATGATAATCGAATTCCAATATTAATAATAGAATTTTTCCCCCCTCTTTTCCATTAGTTTAGTTGAACGGGGAGGAGCATCTTTAGACTATATATTTATAAATATTATGATTATTGTAAAATTTGTTATTCAAAAATTCAAATTACTTTTAAGCCTAAAATTTAATTATGAATTAAATTAAAAAACTCAAAATAAAATGTTTTTTTGAAACAAAGATAATAATAAATTAATTACCAAAACAAAGACTAGTGAATTAAAGGGTAGTGAAAAGTTTCACTTCTTTTATCACCAAAATCTCAACAAATTAGGAAAAAGAACCCAAATTTAAATAAAATAAAATTATTTGGATTACCTTATAATCAATTAATTTCCCATTTTCAATTTTATCCTTTCCTTTATCATCCACCTAAAGGAAAACTTCCACACGCGCCACTAATCCAACATCCAATTGCGTCTCACCAGTGACACACAAATTCCGCTTAGACTCTACATTATTGGACCGTGAACACACGCGCAACAAAACTAATTGTACTCTAAGCGAGAATTATTCAAAATTAAGGAGTCGTAAACTGCGGCAGTTACAGTACCAAAGGAAAAAGCAAAAGAAAGGGAGATAGATATTTCCATATTATTTTTTAATATTTTTATATGTAAAATTTATATATTAATAAATTAATTAATATATTAAATTTTTATTAATTAATATGTGAGTCTTATATATAAAAATATTAAAAAATAATATAAAAATATCATTTTCAAAAGAAAAACTAACCTACACGTACATATATACATATAAAAATATGAAAAATAATATATATGTTAATAAATATTTGATAAAATTATATTATAATTAATATAAAAATATATAAAATAAAATAAATTAAATTAAATATGAGTCTTTTTTATTTTTACTTATATTATATATACAGATACACATACATAACGATCATAATTTAGCCGTAAAGCCGTACATATACATACATACATACATACATACATACATACATACATATATTCTCTCTCTTAAGGGTGAAGATACAGAGAGACTTGGGCGAAATCAGGAAAAAGTCCAGAGGATTAAGAAATTAGTGGAAAAGTAAGCAAATCCCACATCATCTTCCTCTTCTTTGTTGAATATATATATGTAACTATAATGTATGCATTTTGTATATATGTGTATATTATTTGTATAGAGGGAAATGGAGAGCGGTGGGAGAGAGGTGGGGTGTGGGACCCATTAAAGGGAGGAGGGAGAGAGAGGAGAGACTTAAACATCACGACAGTGAGCTATGGTAAAAGACAGCTAGCAATAAAGAAGGAAGGTTCACCTACCGTGTTCTCTCTCTTTCTCGGTCTCTATGTCTATTCCCTCTCTTTTATTTTAGGTAGGGTTTCTCTCTCCTCTTTCAAAACCCCCTTCTCCCCCATTCCTAATTTTTCAATCTCTTCAATTTTAAATATTTGTTATTCTTCTCTCTCTTTGGTCTCTGCACTATATTATCATTTGAATTTGTGGCTAGTGGTGGTGAAGTAATTGAGGGATAGGGGTTTTATAAGACTGAATTTTATTGGTAGGATACTTGTATGATTTTTAGGGGGTTTTAATTGATACGGGTAGAAGAGAAGAAGCTTTTTTGGGCGGGAAAATAATTTAGGTTTGATTGAAAACTCAGGTTTGTGACTCACATTTCTGGGTTCTGTTTCGAATTGTTGCGCGAATTTGTTAGTTATGGGTTTCACTCCCTTGAGGACGAGATTTTAATGTGTTTGTTTGGAATTTGAGGACCTTTCTGGCATTTTTCTGTGTAGGAGTGAGTAAAATTCTTCCTTCTGGTTTCTGGAAACAGGGTGGGGGAAATGTAGTAGGAAAACCACACAAAAGTTTTGATTTTTCTTTTGGCCTATTTTTTTATATTTGAACCTTAATCTCCTGGAATTACATCTTCAATACGTTTCATTCCCTTGGGCATCATTTTTCTCTTTATTTCTTTTGGAATTTGGGATTTTTCTATGTAGGAATTAAATTTTACCCTCTATTTGGTTGCTGGAAACAGAGGAAAGAAAAAGAAAGAAGAAACCAGACCAAAGTTTGGGTCTTTTTTTGCTTTTAAAATTTTAAATTTTTTTTCTCTGTATTTCTTTTACAATTTGAGGATATTTTTTCCCCTGTAGGAGAGATATTTTTTATGGCTTTTGTTTTTATGAAAAAAGAAGTGCTACTCAAATTATAGGAAATTGTTGTTTTTGGCCTAGTGGAGACTGTGGAGTGAAGCATTTTCGGTTAAGGAGAAAAATATAGGAAATTGATATTTTCACATCATTTTTTGATATTTACACACGTAAAGCCCCTCATATTAGCTGATGTGTTGAATTTTTATAGGTTAATACGTGGGATATACGTCTGGAAATATCAAAAAGTGACTTGGAAATAGTTTCCAAGTTGTACCTTTTTTTTCTTTTGAGAAATAAAAATATACTTTGTTACGTACAAAGTTGTTAATTTTCTCATTTTTCAGACAAACCCTTCTGAGAATTTTAAGTACTTTTTTGTGTTATGCTTCTTATTAAACCCTGTCATTGTATTGCTCGGCCTTTTATTTATTTATTTATTTATTTTTATTGTCTAAAATTTGTTTTATTTTGCAGGCTAGTCTTCTCTGGTGAAAGCTGAGTTTTTAGAATTTTGCTCTATCCAAAGCTCTTTCTGCATTGTACTCTTGTTTTGTCTTATTGAAGGTTTGTGCTCCGTACTACTCTTCTTGTTTCTTGTTTACTTTTCCTCTGTTTTCTCTGCAACCAAATAAATGAGTAAAGATTATTGAACCCCCTATGGGGGGAATGATAAATCTAAGAAGCTCCAATTAAATTAAGTCTAACAAAAAAAGATTGAAACTTTTCCCCATCAAACTTGAGTTCTCTTCTCGAATTCCTCAATTTTCTACAACTCTTTAAAGTTCACTGTTATTCTTTAGTGAACTTCAGTTAGCCCAATTGGGTGTAATTTCACATATAAAAAATAAATTACTCTTAAATTTGAAATGCTTCTAACAAGCGCCACGAATCCTGTGCGCTGGCCAAAATTATTGACACGCATAGTTGATAGAATTGGTCCCTATGCAACGTGTGTGCAAGCTACCAAAAATCACTCAAATCTTTGCTTATTTGGTTTCACTTATCTAATTTTCATTTTGCAATCCTTTTCAGTTTTGTTAAGAAATACACGATGGGGCCAAATTTCGTCGATGAGGTGGACTGTGGCAGCTTCTTTGATCACATTGATGACTTGATTGAATTTCCTCCTGATAATGATACTGGGCTTGGTTTTGGTAACTGCAACGATTTCCCTAGCATTTGGACCAACACTTCTGAGGGCCTACCCTGTTCGGACCCAATTTTCTCCAGCAGCAACAGCAATAGCGCTTCTGATCTCTCAGCTGAACTCGCTGTTCCGGTGAGTTTTATCTTAAAATCATTCCAATTTTGCCAAGATTTTGTGAATTTTGTACGTTATTCTGTCATTACCAAGTTTTTTATTACATCGGGTATTATGTTAATTATGTCATTGCAGCTCTAGGATTGCTTTGTAATTGTATCATTTGGAAGGAATACATTGTCATTGTTTTTGCTATCTGACTGCCAGCTAAGCGGTTGCCTTTAAAATAGTATGGTGTTTATTTTTACACAAGTAGATTGATAGTTATCATTGTCGCTTTGGGTGGCAATTAATTATATTGATGACTAGTTTTGGGTCCATGGATGTTGCCTAGAGGGGAGAGGTGTTTTCTAGTGTAATTGAACACTATATTATTTGAAATTCAAATCTTCTAGTGTCAGGTGGGCCTAAGGGCATTTTGGTCAATTTGTTTGGATTTCTTAGAGATTAAGTGCTGGTGTTTTCTTTGCCTTTCAAGGCTATGCTTTTGTTTGAAGACTTGGAATGCTTAGGTCTGGTATATTATTTCAATTATTTTTTTTGCATTGATGGGAGGGTAGTTGGTAGATTGCCTTTCAAACCAGCAAGTGTCTGTCGCATACAATTATACAATTTCATGGGGTGTATGCTAGTCTTGTAGCCTTCATTGTTCAGAACAATTATTGATGGATCCAGTCCACCTACTTTGGCAGTTTCCGTATTTGATGCACTGTCTGTCTTGTGTTTTAGTGCTACTCTTGTGATCTCATCCGTAATTTCTATGTAGATTTACTGTTACTTGTAGTGGATTTTTAAGCTCAAAATGCGTCTAGGATTCATTTATTTACAAGTATTGTCCTGTGCAACGATAAACTTTATCATTCAATTCAGACTGAAATTATTGAACCTTTTTCTTGTATTCGTTGCAAGTTTATGTAAGAAGTTGATTGAAGTTTGAAGTTGCCAAGAATTTGTGTCATTGGCTAATAATTAAAGTCATGCCTATTTCTGGTTCCCCACAGGTAGTTTGTAAATTTCAAGTCTGATAGCATATAATCTCCATTGATGATAATAAATTTCGGTATTCAAATATGTTTTGTATTTATTGGGGGTGGGTGAAGGGATTGAAAGGGGTGCACTCACCAAAATGAAAGGCTAAGAATTAATATCTCCGGAAATTTTCTTATGATGACGTTGATTTATGAGATTCCCCATCCTTGTGCAAGTTTTTCACTAGTCAAACTTTCTGAATCAATTGAGAGAACCAACTATGTAAATAGCATCAACTACATTTACTGTAAATGCTAGGAGCATCTCATTTCATTTGGAGATTGTCCAACTCTGTTAGGCATTCTGTTATTGTTATATATGGCTTGATTAAGAAGATGAAATTTCAAAACTGTTTTGTGCTCCAATTTTATACTTTTGTTTGACCTTTAACAATTGAATGTAGACCATATTTCTATCATCTCCTATCTAATTCTGGGTTTTGGTTCTTATTAATTTCAGTATGAGGACATTGTACAGCTCGAAT
Organism: Panax ginseng; assembly: GCA_020205605.1. Lineage (NCBI taxonomy): Eukaryota > Viridiplantae > Streptophyta > Magnoliopsida > Apiales > Araliaceae > Panax > Panax ginseng. The sequence goes on along the minus strand of CM035136.1, from coordinate 29,653,551 downwards.
GGCTTTCAACCTTTGTGGAGGATTCCTTCTCTGGCGGAGGGTTGACCATCAACAAGGAAAACATTCCCGTCAACAATAAGGCATCCCACAACCAATTCCAGTCCTCCAGTCCTGTTTCTGTCCTAGAGAGCAGTAGCAGCAGCTCCTGCTCCGGGGGGAAGACTATTCCGCTTAGCCCAAGGCACCGTGGTCCTCAACGTGCTCGTAGCAAGCGTCCTCGCCCTGCAACCTTTAATCCTCGCTCAGCAATGCAACTTATCTCCCCCACTTCCTCTTTTACAGAGAACCCTCAGCAGTTTCAAGTTCCCATGATTTCTTCAGAATCTGAGAATTTTGCCGAGTCTCATCCTATGAAGATACCGACGGCTGCAGCAGAGCACAAGAAGAAAAAGAAACTGAAATTGTCATTTCCTTCGGATTCAATGGAGATGAAGCAAAACCCTCCATCTCAAGCAGCAGTTAGGAAATGCATGCATTGTGAGATAACAAAAACACCCCAATGGAGGGCTGGCCCTATGGGGCCCAAAACCCTTTGCAATGCTTGTGGTGTCCGTTACAAGTCTGGCCGACTCTTCCCAGAGTACCGCCCCGCAGCTAGTCCAACATTCGTTCCTTCGCTGCACTCCAATTCTCACAAGAAGGTTATTGAGATGAGAGTCAAGGGAAGTGAGAAAAGGATCCCAACAGGGATGGTGCCCCCAACTACTACCGAGCTGGAATTGATCCCAAACAGCAATGCATCACTAGATTACATGTGAGGAAGGGAATGCAGAAACCGGGGTTTGCTAGTCTAATCTCTCTCTCTCTCTTTACATTCTTCTGCTCGGTCACTCTCGTGTTGTTTTATTACCATTTCTTTTTCTAAGTTTCTTTGTTCAATTGGTTCTTTGTACAGCAATGTAATGTGGGGATAGGAGCTATAGATGACCATATATTAGCTGGTAGTGAGAAAAGGAATGAGATGAGAGTACTGAAAAATGGGTAGAGAGATATAAATGGATGGTGATGTCTAGGGCTAGGATTGATATTTAGTATTTTGGTAGGTCCTAAGGTTAATAGTTTTTAAGGTCGGTGATTTATTTCTTTTTATGTTATTACTACTCCCTCTTTTTTACCCCATCTTGTATGGGAATTCTTTTTGCAGTTCATTTGCTTGTAGGAAACTCTGAGATGAGTAATGAGTTTGAAAACCCTTTTCTTTTACTTGGTACTTCAGTTCTTCTTCCTTTTAGTTTTGTACCATTCCTCTCATTAACACTTTTAAGACTTGTTTTTGCTTGGCCAGAGTTATTAGTGCCATGTGATGAAAAACTCCAACCTGATTCGGATTGTATTACCTTGCCAATACTACTATCAATACAAACTTAATGATTTAAATTTATATCTCCATTTTACCGATTAGGAGACGATAAGAGAAATAAAGTTTCTCTCTCTGTCTCATGATTTTGGGTAGTCGCAGGTTAAATGTCTATTTTCTTTTAATAAACAAATTTTTACAAATATTTTCTTATTATACCCATAGCATTAAATATCTTATACTTTTTTTATTCTAATTCTCTCTCCATATTTAATAATATTATTATGGACAATTTTGTCATTTTATTCATCTTTTTAATATGCCTGAAAAGTTCACTAGGATTTTTATCTTGAGACGAAGGGAGTATTAACTAACTTTATCATTTTACCGAATCAAATATAGAGTTGTTAAGAGACCTTACACTATTATGTCTTGCCTCCAAAAAAAAATAATTCCTGACTTCGTCTGTGGGAGTAAGAATAGGAACAGTTACAATTGTTGATTTTTTAAATATTTTTTTATTGTTAAAGAATAGTTTTTTGATCTTGCAATCAGCCTATGTCTCCCCTCCCTAACAAGATTTTTAATAACAGGCTATTGTTGATCTCAAGTTTTCTCTTAAACTAGTGAGCCAATTGCTTGATTTGGCTAAATCTCTTCTCAAACACACTTTCTTTGAAGAACTAAAGTGTTATTGTTTGATAACAATTAACAAGAATAGGCAAATAAAGGAAGAAATGAATATGAGAATTGTAGACTTGGGCCTCTTTGATAGTTTCTGAATGGATCTGAATGACCCAAAAGTTGATTCAGTGAGTGATTCAGTGTGTTTGTTTGAATCAATTACACACTGAATAGAATTAAATTGCTTCTGACCGAACCAACCCAATTTTCTTGGCTGCTTCGTTCAGTTGGCTATTGAATGAGCCTTTTACCTAAATATCCTCCCACTTTTGAACAATTGCTTGTTATATTCAACACTTCCTTCTCGATCCCATCTCCCAAATTAGATATGTAATCTCCCATTAATTTTGTAGATGGAAAATTGAAGGGAGGACTTGGGTTTCACCTTTTAAATTTGTTAAAATCCAGCTCTCAAAGAAATGAAAATTACAGCCCCCAAAAATAAGGCACATCAAGACGAAGATATTAAGCAAATTGCTCAAATCGATTGTCGACGACGAATCAAAAAGAAAATGAATAGATGGGCGAGTGGGTGGGAGTAGTTTGTGTTTTCATTAATTTAACTTGAAAGTAAAAAATTTTATGTTGAAAACTAGTGTATTTTTTGTATTTTTGGAGATTTGAGTTTTACTTTATTTGATTTTTGCATTTAGTAGGATTGAGGGGTAAAATAGTAAAAAATTGTTATTCAGATATTTCATACATATCAATTATCAAACAACTTTTTTCATTCAGTATTCAAAATTCTGTATCATTCAGCCCATTCAAATTGCTTAAACATTCAAAATTATTTCATTCAATTTTATCAAACACACCCTTAAATTGCTTATTACAACTCCCTATCCCTACTATTCAATATTCATACAAAGTGAATAAAATTCAGGCGTCAAAATCTCAAAATTGTCGTAATTTGTATTAACCCCTTTCTAGTTAGGTTAATTTTTTTATATATATATATATATATATATATATATATATATATAATAATGAGCTAACTTTTTAAGCATATAAACTTATATTAATATTATATTAGGCCTAACGTAACATATAAAATTAATTTATATGTTTAAATATATTTCAAAAGCTCAATTGTAATTTTCAAAATCAATATAACTAAATATAACAAGACATTAAGAGATCTTATCTTGAGTTGGCTAATAATAATTTTCAAATTTTATCGAGTTATTTTGGTTGGTCGTGAGTCAATAGTCAATACCGAGTTCATCATTCAAGATACCTCTATTTTCTTGATACAATTTATAAATTTTTCTATCTCGTGCAATATATACAGATATACCCCTTTATCCTACATATCTTGCACACCCCTTTTAACGACGGACCGGGTGATGGTTCGGTCCGATCCGTCGTTATATGTTGTCCGTCGTTAAAAATTAAGACGACGGTTCTTTGATATAGCGACGGACCGAACTGTCGTTCGATCCATCGCTAAAGGGGCATGCAAGGTATGTTGAATAAATGGGTATGACTGATACATATATATATACTCTACAAATATTCATGAAATAATTTGAAAATATATTTAATAATTTTTCAATACTACGTAAATGAAATATGTCATTTTTAAAATCAGCCCCTGCCTTGAACTGGTCATCAATTTAAAATTGGGCAAAGGGTCAAAAAAGTCCCTAATATTTACCTCGATGTCCCACTTGCACCCTAAACTAATTTTTTTTCCAAAAGTACTCTTAACGTTACATTTTTGGGTCGCTCGTGCCCCTACCGTTAACAGAAGACAAACGGGATTAAAATGTGATGACGTGGCAGGCTTAAATATAAAATATATTCTAAATAAAATAATATATATCATTTAATCAAAGCAAAAAATATTAAAATTTAAAATAAAAAAAGCATAACATATATACATCATTTAATCAAAATAATAAAATTCAAATTATTTTGTTAACTAATCAAAACAACTAATTAAATAAAATAAGTTATATAACATATTTACATCATTTAATCAAAATACTAAAATTCAAAACATAACATATTTATATCAAATACTAATTTTAAAAAATACTAAAATACTAATTTAAAAAAAATACTAAAATACTAAAAAAATCAAATTAAAAAAATACTAAAATTCAAATTATTTTGTTAATTAATGAAAATAACAAAAAATTCAAATTACATCATTAAAATACTAAAATCATAATACTAAATACTAATTGATATAAAATTTTTAAATTACTAAAATCATAATACTAAATAATATTTTTAAACTATATAAAAATTTGATTATGTAATAATATATACATAATCTATGCATAACATTATATGTTATAAATAATATAAATAATTTGATAATATAATAATCTATACATAACAATATATGTTATAATTTGATGATGTAATAATATTTTTTAAAAATGTATTCAAAAATTCAAATTACATCATAATATTTTTAAATTGATATGATTTTAAAATTAATATTAAAATTACTAAAATAATCATAATACTCAAGTTTTGAATTTTAAAAATATTATTTAGTATTATAATTTTAGTAATTTAAAAATTTTATATCAATTAGTATTTAGTATTATGATTTTAATATTTTAATGATGTAATTTGAATTTTGTTGTTTTGATTAATTAACAAAATAATTTGAATTTTAGTATTTTTAGTATTTTTTTAATTTTATTTTTTTAGTATTTTAGTATTTTTTTAATTAGTATTTTACTATTTTTTTAAAATTAGTATTTGATGTAAATATGTTATGTTTTGAATTTTAGTATTTTGATTAAATGATGTAAATATGTTATACAACTTATTTTATTTAATTAGTTGTTTTGATTAGTTAACAAAATAATTTGAATTTTATTATTTTGATTAAATGATGTAAATATGTTATGCTTTTTTTTATTTTGAATTTTAGTATTTTTTGCTTTGATTAACTGATATATATCGTTTAATTTAGAATATATTTTATATTTAAGCCTGCCACGTCATCACATTTTAATCCCGTTTGTCTTCTGTTAACGGTAGGGGCACGGGCGACCCAAAAATGTAATGTTAAGGGTACTTTTGAAAAAAAAAATTAGTTTAAGATGCAAGTGGGACATCGGGATAAACATTAGAGACTTTTTTGACCCTTTGCCCATTTAAAATTACTACTCATTCATTTTCACCCTCCTTTATTAATTTTTTGTTTCAGAGCTAGAATTCTCTATTTATTGATAATAATTTAAAATGACATAATATCACCTATTTTTTTATGGTAATTCTGTTATCATAATTAAATTAGCAAATTTTGCAAATGTTGGAAGGGAGGGAGTATAATACTTTTGATGTTAATGGGTACCATAGAATAACCGTTAATTGGGCCTTTCAGGCACTGGAATTTATTCTGGACAAAATGCCTACAAAAGTACAGACACCCAATGTATAATCTGGGCCGAGCTCGAGCAGTTCAACCCGTTCTTAGAATGCCAGCCTAAATAATTCCTTTTAACCCAATGATAAGTCTAAATTAATCTGTGCAATAATTTCAAATAATAAAACTCCAAATCTTAAAAAATTATTAGACCACTTCTAGACAAAGCACAAGGCTGATGCAAAAGCCCCCCAGCAATCCGGCCATAACCCCCCGAGATCGGGCAGAGTGTCAACATGTTCATGTCATGCTCGCATTAAAGGGCTGCTTGCATGATGATGGCCATCACAAATTACAACATACCAACTAGGTAGGGTTGGAAATGAATATGAGTAATTCAAAATTCGGTTCGAAATCGACTCAAAATATTCGAGCGAGATTCTGATTTGATGCTTAAATAAGTTGATTTCGAATCTATTTTAACACGCGGACACTTATACAAGTCGAATATGAGCGATTTACTGTTCGTTCATTTAAAGTATTGAAATTCTCATACATCAATAATCGCTACTCGATACAAATTTGTTGATATTTACTCGTATATAGTATCGAGTATACTCGATTTATTTAATATATAATATTCAACAATTAAATTCTCCAACACTTTGAGAGGTGAAAGGAATTTTTACGTTTTCAACACATGTCCATCAATTGATTATAGAGTATGCCTGGTAAAATATGGTTATGGGTTGGTTTTGGTTTTCAAAATATGGTTATAGTTTCATTTAAGAACTAAAATCATATTAATATGAGTTATGTGGGTTGGAACCATATGGTTATGGTTAAAAATCATATTAACCATATTAACCATTTTAAGATGTTTTGACTTTTAAACAAAATTTTTAAAAAATGAAATTAATATATACTATAGATAGAGAGACGAATATAAGGGATGGAATTTAGACTCCTTAAGTAATGCTATGAGATATACATAATCACATAATATTATTTTTTTTTGGGTGGGGGGGGTGGGGGGTGGGGGGGTGGGGAGAAGGGGTAAGGGGTGTATACATAATCACATAATATTATTTTTTTTTGGGGTGGGAGTGTGGGTGGGGTGGGGTGGGGTGGGGTGGGGGGTAAAGGGTGTATACATAATCACATAATATTTTTTTTTGTGGGGTGTGGGGTGTGGGGTGTGGGGTGGGGGGTGGGGGTGGGGGTGGGGTGGGTGGTTGAGCTTCTTGAATATGTAAATATGGATGTAAAGAACTTTTGATTTGGATTTGAAATAAAATATGGGTCGAAAAATGGTTAACCTTGTTGAAATTATATTTCTTTTTAAAAATATGGTTCCAAACTGTTAAGTAACCAACTCATTTAAAAGCTTAAGCTGTTAGATGGAGGGATCAACAATGTATATCATTCTAACACTCCCCCTCAAATGCAACTTTTTGTTATAGAGAAGGGAGAAATTAAAGTGCATTTGCACTATTAAATTAATAGAAAGATAATTGTGCAGCTGGGAAGATTTGAACACAAGACCTTGCATACCCAGAGCTCTGATACCATGTTAAGTAACCAACTCATCTAAAAACTTAAGCTGTTAGATGGAGGGACCAACAATATATATCATTCTAACACAAACTTTAACCAACCCAAATAAATAAAAATAGTTAACCAACCCATTTGGTTCTAGTTAATATAGGTTGACCCGACAGTTAACCAACTATATTGTCAGGTCTATTATAGAGTAATAATATCATCTTATTAATATTTTACATCACTCTAGATCTAGTTTCTAGAGTTTACATTTAAACTATTACAAATAGTTGACTGAGTTAATTTTAAATGTATTATCATAATATAAATGATTAAGTTTTAATTCGTGTATGTCTCAAATGCTCGCGAGTAACTCGACTTAAAATGAGTCCACTGAGTCGAGTTAAATTCGAGTACTATAAAACGAGTCGAATTTGAATCTGAGCAAATATTGTAAAATTATATTCGAACTTGATTACGAATCATAACAGTTCTAAAAAATTTCGAGTAGAATCTGAAGAATACAATGTTTAAATTGACTCGGGATCATTTTCACCCCTACAACTATGGGTTTGAACCACTTAATTTCTTCCTAGTCTTTTGGGCACATATTTCGTGTGTGCTAATTATTTTTAATTATTAATAATTAAAAGTTGTAAAATAAAAAAGTAAGTTGTAAAATAAGTAATTTTTACCAATCTCATATAATGGTAAGTTTCAAAATTATAATTCAATATAAATTTATCACAATACATAATATGACTCTAATTAATATTATAAAATGAGAACACCTAGAGACCAATATATACAGAACCGATCAGGTAAGGGATCCCACATTTTTTTCAACTGCGGGACTTTTTTTTTGGGTTTTTTTTAAAACAACTAAAAAAAGTTTAATATTTTATGGAACTGAAATATTTTCATAATACAATGTCTTGGGCGTGATTTGGATACCTATACCAAAAAATATATGTATAGTTTGCATGATGCATGCACTCTATTTTGTTATATGTATCCAAATCACACCCAAAACATCAGTATTATGAAAAATTTCGCCCATAAATATTAAACTTTTTAGTTGTTTTAAAAAAAGCAAAAAAAAAGTCCGCATTTTAAGTATCGTAAAGGAGTCTTTTCGATCCGGATTCTATATATATATAGAGTCCACTTCCAATCGGGACGCCCGAATTTTAGTCCCATCCGGATTTAGTCCACTTCTCGCATTCCTCGCTCCATATGAATTTGATATCTTTCCGAAGTCAATTTGAGTTAACTATGACGCCCCCAAAATAGGTATACAACACCCATTCCGAGTCGCCAAATACATGATACAGTAAAGCAAACTACAACTTCAATAATACAATTGTCGTGTAAAATAACGACAACACATCTTTGTGAGTTTAAATACAAATATTGTCTTACACAATATCCACACTCAAATAAGTCCTCATTACAATTATTCAAATACTATTTTACTGTAAATAGTGAGGATCGCTAAAATATCTTTCTAGAACCATCACTTACATTACCCACTAGTTCTCTTTATGTTCTCACCTCCCGAGAAAAATGGAACAAAAGGAAAAGGGTGAGCTCAACTAGCCGATAGAAAAATATTATGACTAAGATAATATACAACAAATTATCGTTAGTCTTCAACGAGGAGAAATCGATGAAATATAATAGACAACAAGTTTTAGATCAACAACTGCAGCGGAAATAGCAATCCATTAGAAGAGTCAAGTAGAGAATGAGTTCTACTATCTTCTAAGATTTAAAAGTCCATCATCAATATTTTATTCCTGTAACAACAATCAATATACATCTTTAATCAAATATTCATCTTTGCACTTCAAAGCCAAAGATATTCATTTTATATCACCGGTTGGTCATGTTCATCTCAACACATGTTCATCTTTGCACTACGGGCCAAAGATATTCATGAGTTAATCATTTATCTTTGCACTACAGGGCAAAGATATTTAGTAATATCATCATTTAAGACTGAGGATGATGAAAAATATTTTAAAGAAAACGAATCCAGTGATACAGAAGGACAAATAGTAGGGATTCGTATAACAGTTTATCCAAGGTCAATAATACTCCATAATAACCAATTTTGAAGCAAAATTCAAGAATAAAAATCAAAACATGGATACAATCAAAGATAGTAACCATGATAGACATCTTTGACAAAAAGAAAAAATTTCATTTTTGGTGAATAGTCAGATATCGTGAATAGTCTTGAGTATCACGTGAATAGTAATTAGACACAAAAAGTTCCAATCGATAAAAAAGTTCATACTTACGATCGAAATATATCGGTATAAATTTGAAGGAAACTTGCATCGATGAATAGAAACTCACAAAGTATCTAAATACTCACAAAATACACTCAATAATAGAGAGAGAAAGAGAAAACTTATGTTTACGGTGTGATTTTCAATTCTAACTTAGCCCTCTATTTATAGAAAAATGTTAGCAGACTTGACCTGCAACCTGATGGCTTTACCTGGTATTATTCCCACCCACCACATTTGAAATAAAATTCAACACATTTCTTCACCAACCACAAGTGGGGCCCACCAATTCTAGAATTTTCCACCAAAATCATTTATAAACCTAATTTCCGAATCAGTCACCTCTTAAAATTCATAACAAATCATACGTTCATTTTTAACGGTTCAAAATTTGTGGACATATACTTAACTTATATATGTATAACATATCCAAAAATTACAACGATCCAACGGTCGGATTAAAAATTATAACTCCCGCAATATATCTCAAAAAACATTGGTTTGATTTTTAATACCTCCAATCCGACAAAATACTAATAAAACACCTCAACATTAATTCCTTCATTTATAACCACATAAATAAATTCATCATTTATATCCACATAAAATAAATATTTTCTTATCATATGAATCAATGATTAATTATTCACAAATAATATTACAGAATCACATTTATGACAACCGCATGTTCCTAAAGAAAGAGGGATTTTCCAATAAGGATTTCTCCTTCTTTGGCGCAATTAGGTGACCAAACCTCTCCTTGATGTAACTTTCTAGACATTGCCAATAATGTTATCTAATAATATTATTCCAAATAATCAATTATCGATCCGATAAAGGAGATATGCATGCGATGACGATAATTGAAACAACAATAATATAAAATATTAATGCAAAGCAATTATTGAATCAATAAAATAAAATATTGAGCAAAGAACTCATCGTGACAATTATTAAGTAGTGCCTTTTACGTAAGGATCAATAATTCAACAATCTCATGTGCAATACCGTATCTTCTTGTGTGCGCAACAACGTATTATTTTACTTTAACCATCGGGTATTCCAACAATGTTAATTGAATAACTACGCCGTTATTCAATTTTGTCGTTTTCTTCATTTGGAGATTTATCCGTTATGGGGCCCATAATTGGGCTGCTTGCGTCGTCACGAATATTCTACAGAAAGAATATTCCACCAAACAAAATGAATATTTTATAACCACTTGCTTATTTTGCAAAATTTTCACATTTCACCCATAACTAAAGTTATTATATCAAATTAATACATTATTATTCACAATAATAAATAAAGAAAATTTAATTTTATTCATTAAAAAATGGGGTCTTACATATATATATATGTGTGTGTGTGTGTGGGTGGGTGGGTGGGTGGTGGGGGGTGGGGTGTGTGTGTGTGTGGGGGGGGGTTAATATATATTATAATTTGAGTATAAATAGATAGTTAAAGCTTAAAGGAGTTGAGTTGAAGAAATGGTATGTAAAGGAGAGAAGTTGTGACGCCCCCAAAATAGGTATACATCACCCATTCCGAGTGCCAATAACATGGTATGTAAATAACTACAATTTTTATTGTTACAACATATAAATTGTGAGTTTAAATACGAGATATTGCCATCCAGACAATATCCACATACAAATAAATCCTCATCATAATTATTGATACATTATTTATAAAAATGGTGAGGACTACTAAACAACTCTCTAAAACCATCATTCCATACCCCGACTCGTGCTTCGCTACATTCTCGCCTCCCGAGAAGAAAAAATGGACAAAAAGGAAAAGGTGAGCTCAACTAGCCCAAGATAAAGAATATTATGATTAAGATAATCTGAACAAATTATCGTTAGTCTTCAACAGGGAAAATCTAATAGAATACAATAGACAACAAGTTTTAAATCAATACTGCATGATGAAAAATATTAATTCATAGAAGAGTTACGTAGAGGATGAAATCTACTAATATCTATGAATTTAACAGTATACTCAAAATATACTCAAAATACTCACAAGAATACGCTCGACAATATAGAGAGAGAAAACTTCAGTTTCTGGTGTGATTTTCAATTCTAACCTAAGCACCCTATTTATAGGAAATTGCTTAGAACACTAAAGCAGAAAATTTAATAAATTAATAATATATTAATTAATATTCCTACGCCAACATTTGAAGAACTGAAATCAGTCATTAACATCACATGCAAGACCCACCATTAATGCCAAAAATGTTTTTCTTATTTAAATTATTTTAAACTTCCAAAAATCAATTATTTCGGAGCTTCGGAACTTCAATAATTCACAATAAATAGCCCTTTTGTCAGAAAATTCAAATCTCACGAGTTTTTATAGGAAATTCAATTATCTACAACTTTGCAGAAGGAAGTTTTTCCAAATTCCAAACAAAAATTGACCAAAATCCACAAACGGGAGATTTTACAGATTATAATCAAATTTCAGTCAAGAAATGGGGTCCACCGACATGAAAAATATGTTTTAAATATTTTTGGTAACAAAAATACTCCTCCTTCACATATATTCATATATCCCACATTCATCATAAAAATATCATCATTATTATATTATTAAAATATAATAATATATTTAAATGAATTATTTTATCGGAAAAGATAAAATTTCAATTTTCAACAATTGTCACATTAAAATTTTCTCCATCTATATTCACATAAAATCAATATTTTTCTCATCATATGAATCAATAATTAATTATTCACAAATAATATTACAGAATCACAATATTGACAACTGAGGCGATTCGTGAGAAAGAGGGCTTTCCAATAAGAATTTCTCCTTCTTGGTAGCGCAATTAGGTGACCAAACCTCTCCTTAGATGTAACTTTCTAGACATTGCCAATAATGTTATCTAATAATATTATTCGAGATAATATGAATTATTGCTTCGATAATAAAAAAATATACGTGTAATGACAATTATTGAAACAACAAACAATATAAAATATTACGCAGTAAATTAATAAAATCTTTGATAAATAATTATCGTAACCATTATTGAGTAGTGCCTTCTTACGTAAGAGTCAATAATTGGTGCAATACTGTGTGCTACTATGCAACAACGCGTATTATTGTGTTTTAACCACCGGGTATTCCAATAATAGCGGTAATAACTTACGCCGTTATTTTTAAACAACTTATATTTGTCGTTTTCTTCCTCCAATCGCTTTCCGTTATGGGGCCTACATATGGTACGCTCCGTCGCATACGAATATTCCCCGACGATCTGAATATTCCACGACCAAACGAATATTCCCAAACAACAATGTATGCATATTTTATAACCACTTTGCTTATTTTGTAAAATTTAGCATTTTACCCATAACTAACCACATTAATCAAATCAACCCTTACTATTTCAAAATAATAAATAAAGAAAATTCCATTTTATTTATAAAAATTCGGTCTTACAACCTCCCTCCTTATGAAATTTCGTCCTCGAAATTGGCGACGACGTCTGCAGTGTTTGAAAAGATGAAGATACCTCGCTTTCATTTCCGTTTCCAACTCTCAGGTCATTTCCTCTATAGCATGGTTTCTCCACAAAACTTTAACATGTGGTATGACCTTTACGCGTAGGACATACTCCTTCATATCCAAGATCTTGTGGTACTCTTCGTGACGTTAAGTCTTGACTATCTCTACCGGTTCTAACTCAATGATGTTATTCGGGTCGTTTACATATTTACGTAACATCGGTACGTAAAAAAAATGTTATAAACACGCGATATACTTGGTAGTAAAGCGAGTCTATAGGCCACAGTTTCTACTCGATCGAGTATGAATTAATAAATCGAAGGTTTGAGCTTTCTTCTCTTCATTGACTCTTACTTCTAGAATAACGCCTTCTTGCACCTTCTTCTTTATAGTCATCAGCTCCAGGTCTGTAGCTTGAGCGGATTTAACATTATCGATTAAAGTCGATTCTACTCGTATATCATCACGTGAGTTCCTAGAGTCTTTAACTCTATCTTCATCATTTTTAAGTTATACGAAATGAGTCTTTATGTTATCAACATCGCACTTGTAAACGCATACGATCTTCTACTCAACCCGTCAGCTACCACGTTCGCTCTTCTACGATAATATTGAATGATACGATCATAATCTTCAACAACTCGAGCCAACGTCTTCATGCATGATACGTTCATTTAGTTAAAAAAAAAATATCGAGGGTTTAGGAAATAGGTTTTGTACTTAGGTCAATACAAAATTCGATTTTCATTTCTAGGGTAGGCTAGGAAGTCATCAGGATTACGTCAGAAAATTTATTAACGATAGAAATATCATTCAAAACTGTGACTCTCATCCAAAACTTGGATAACACGTCACATTGATACCTAACAACTTGCCATCGTCATTCACAATGTCTCCTCACGAAAAGTCCGCTTCGTGCATTCCACACAAGGAAGTCAACAACGAAAGGCTCGGGGCTCTTTACTTATGGCTTGATATGACAATGATTGACTTTAGTGGTTTGGTTATTTTGAATTCGCATAATAGGTTGGTTAGGAGTATGAAAGCTAAAAACCTTACAAAAGCATGATGAGTAGTTAACCAATCGATTCCAAAAATCACATCCATGCAAATATTTTCAAATAGATAAGATCGGCGAAGTAACGTGAAAGTGTTGATTTGAATCAAACAAGATTTATAAATAGTAGAGGTAACGAAGGCTCCTACTAACGAAGTTTCAACTAATAAGTCAAAGTTTAACTTCTCCGGAGTCAAATTTAAACGTTGAACACAACTAGGTGAAATAAAAGAGTGAGTAGAACCGATATCTAACACGGTATAGACTTCGCAAGAACTTATGATTAACTTACCCGTGATAATTTTATTCAGGTTCCTCGTCACAAAAAACGCTCTCTTAAACTACCGGCTTTGGCTTGTCTGGGACATCCTTTTGAGTCACCGTCCCCGCTGAACTATGTTTTGCTACTGCATAATCATGAGCGATATGTCCTTCCTTTCCACAATTATAGCATACCTTGAAGCTGTTGTAGGCGGTTTGATCGATATGTCCTTCTTTCCCCATTTGTAGATATAATGGGTGGTCGTTCCTCCCTTGGAACCCGATTCTTTCTTTCATACCGACGTCTTCACATGGTCGTTGTTGAACCTTCTCTTCTTGAAATGTCCACTTGAGTCACCTCTCCTATTATCATGGCCACGATTACCACCCGAGTGGTTACCGCCTTTGTCCGTATTCTTTCCTCCCCGCTGGTTATCATCGTTCTGATGACTGTTGTCACCGATATGACCCTGGTTGTGATCCCTCGGTTGAACATACTCGTTATCACGCTTTAATAATTGAGCCCTGTTTACAACATCTGAATATAAAAAAAATTTATGAGAGATAAGATATTGTCGAATCTCGGGTTTTAGACCCCTGAGAAACATACGCGTCATTCGTTCATCATTTTCCACCAAATGAGGTGCAAACCTGGACAACTTCGCCTCGTATTGAGACACCGTCATGTTGTTCTGCTCCAGTCTAATAAACTCCACTTCCTTCATATGACGAACACTTTCAGGAAAGTATTTGTCATTAAATAGTTCTCAAACGTCTCCCAAGACATGCCGAGCACAATTTGGATGGGGGTACGCTTCATGATTCCCACCGATGAGTACGCTTCGCCGCCACGGAACATAAAGGTGGTGAATGGAACCTTCGTTCTCCGTGCATCCCAAGACATCGAATATCTTGGTAATTTGCTTGACCACGTTTACGCCTTGATCGGATCCGGCTTTCCATGGAAATCTGGTGGTCCCAACTCCTTGAATCGCTTGATTGTGATAGGCCAGCAGCACATTATCATTTTCACCAGTATTATGGGCGGGAGGCGCCTTCGCTCGTTGTTGCATGAATTTCTCCTTAAAAGCGCTTAAGCGGTGACCGCCCAAGAGTTATCAATGTTTTACTGCATTTTGATGGGGAGCCTTCACTGTTGTTGCATGAATTGCATAAAGCCTCGACCATCCCATCATTCACCATTTCACCGGTGTTATTATTTTCATGAGGATTATTGTCTTACGGTTGCATATTATCCACGATTATTGATCTGTGGAGACTCAACGGTCTCTGTGCTCTATTGCTTATCTCAACATTTTCGGATGCCATTTTCAAATACTGCCACAAAACAAGGGTTAATCAAACAAATTATCATATCACATAATATCCCTATATTATGACCGACTAACAAATAAGCTTAGGTAGGACACACTAGCGAAGGATTTACTCGTCTCTCCCTCCTAGTTCTATTCCCGATCTCATGGAGATCATATCCTAAGCTCGACGATACCAACCGTGGCGCCCCCAAAATAGGTATACATCACCCATTCGAGTCGCCAATAACATGGTATGTAAATAACTACAACTTTATTATTACAACATATAAAGCGTGAGTTTAAATACGAGATAGTGCCATCTAGACAATATCCACATACAAATAAATCCTCATCATAATTATTGATACATTATTTTATAAAAATGGTGAGGACTACTAAACAACTCTCTAAAACCATCATTCCATACCCCGACTCGTCTTTTCGCTACATTCTCGCCTCCCGAGAAGAAAAATGGAACAAAAAGGAAAAGGGTGAGCTCAACTAGCTCAATAAAGAATATTATGACTAAGATAATCTGTAACAAATTATCGTTAGTCTTTAACAGGAAAAATTTAATAGAATACAATAGGCAACAAGTTTTAAATCAATACTCGCGAATGAAAATATTAATTCATAGAAGAGTTACGTAGAGGATGAAATCTACTAATATCTATGAATTTAACGATCCATCATCAATATTTTATCCTCGTAACATCAATCAATGCACCTCTTGAATCATATATTCATCCTTGCACTACTGAGGCAAGGATATTCATCGATTAGTCGTGTTCATCTAAACACTGTTCATCTTTTGACTACGGGCCAAAGATATTCATCAGAAATCATTCATCTTTGCACTCACGTGCCAAAGATATTCAATAATATCATCATTTAAGACCGAGGATGATGAAAAATATTTTTAAAGGAAACGAATCCAGTGAAACAAAAGAACAAATATTAAGGATTCGTATTTTAAACAATCCAAGTTCAAAAATACTTCATAAGTAATCAGAGTGGAGTAAAATTCAAGAATGATCAAAACATGGATAAAATCAAAGCTAGTATCCACAATAGATATTTTTTAGGCGAAAAGGAAAAATTTTCATTTTTAGATGAATAGTGCCATATTAAGTGAATAATCAGATATCGTGAATAAGAACTCCAGACACTAAAAGTTCCAAATTTGATTAAAAGTTCAGATCAATACTTGACATAATAATATTAGAATAAATAATATCATTAAAAAAAATAATATCCTTACCTTGGAAAGACAGTATTTAAGCTGGAATATTGGATATAAATTTATAACTTGAACTTTCACCGTATAGCAATACTCAAAGTATACTCAAAATACTCACAAGAATACATTTCGAAAATATAGAGAGAAAACTTGATTTACGGTGTGATTTTCAATTCTAACCTAAGCACCCTATTTATAGGAAATTGCTTAGAACACAAAAAGAAGAAAATTTAATAAATTAATAATATATTAATTAATATTCCTACGCCAACATTTGAAGAACTGAAATCAGTCATTAACATCACATGCAAGACCCACCATTAATGCCAAAAACGTTTTTCTTATTTAAATTATTTTAAACCTCCAAAAATCAATTATTTGAGACTTGAACTTTGATAATTAACAATAAATAGCCCTTTTGTCGGAAAAATTCAAATCTCATGAGTTTTTATAGGAAATTTAATTCTCTACAACTTTACGGAAGGAAGATTTTCAAATTCCAAGCGAAATTGACCGAAATCCACAAAGCAGGCGATTTTACTGGTATATAATCAAATTTCGATCAAGAAATGGGGTCCACCGACATGAAAAAATGTTTTAAATATTTTTGGTAACAAAATACTCCTCCTTCACATATACTCATATATCCCACATTCATCGTAAAAAATATCATCATTATTATATTATTAAAATATAATAATATATTTAAATGAATTATTTTATCAGAAAAAGATAAAATTTCAATTTTCAACAATTGTCACATTAAAAATTTTCTCCATCTATATCCACATAAAATCAATATTTTTCTCATCATATGAATCAATAATTAATTATTCACAAATAATATTACATAATCAAAATATTGACAACCAGACAGTTCCTAGGAAAGAGGGGGCTTTTCAATAAGAATTTCTCCTTACTGGCGCGCAATTAGGTGACCAAACCTCTCTTTAGACAGAACTTTCTAGACATTGCCAATAATGCTATCTAATAATATTATTCAGATGATATGAATTATTGCTTCGATAATAAAAAATACTGTGTAATGATAATTATTGAAACAACAACAATATAAAATATTAACGCAAAGAATTAATAAAATCTTTGAGCGAAGAATTATCGTAACCATTATTGAGTAGTGCCTTCTTACGTAAGAGTCGATAATTGGTGCAATACTGGTAATATTCTTACTCTGCAACAACACGACATCGTGTTTTAACCACACGGGTATTCCAATGATGTAAAAGCGGTAATAACTACGTAGTTATTTTTAAACAACTTATATTTGTCGTTTCTTCCTCCAATCGCTTTTCGTTATGGGGCTCATACACATTCGCTACCGTCGCACAAATATTCTAAACGATCACGAATATTCCACGATCAAACGAATATTCCCCGACAACAATTAATATTTTATAACCACTTGCTTATTTTATAAAATTTGCGCACCCTATAACTAACCACATTAATTAAATCAACCCTTACTATTTCAAAATAATAAATAAAGAAAATTCTATTTTATTTATAAAAAATTCGGGCTCTTACAGAAGTTATCCTAGATATAGGAGAAAACCCCTAGTTATGGAGTAAATTGGTGACCAAAAGATTAAAATCAATACACTTTTTTATTTTATTTATAATTAATATACAATTAATAAATTAAGGAAATAGTATCTCCAAAAATAATTCACTCGAGTTTTTATTTATATTGATTATTATTATTTTTTGAATCTTGTTATATATTATGATAAATTTATGTCGAAATACAATTACAAAATTTATCAATACATAAAATTGATAAAAATTATAAGAATATTCTACTTATTACACATATTTACAAACAAATTTTTTACTAATACTTGTACACGTAATTATAATAAAAAAAATCGACCAATATATATAACAATTTTTTTTTCTTCTAATTTTATTTTATTTTTGCTAATTAAACCAAAACACACTTTTGAGATGGACACAGATTCTGTCGGGGATATGGTCCACAGCTGTCACGTCCACATGCATCACCGACAACACTCTCACAGTACGGGCCTACCATTACGGGACACATCACACCGACGAATGACACGTGGAAGCATGCCAGTCAATCATATTCACCCGTGAACTTGTCTTGTAGCTGTCAATTGTCATTAAAAATTAAATTAAATGATTTTAAGGGTGTAATGGAACACTCCTGCGCATTGTAGCAAATCCGCGCAAAATAGGTGGACTATGAATTTGATTGAGTCGGGTCGGGTGGAGCAAATGAGATGGGTTTACACAATTTAAAATCTTTTGTCCTTAAATTGTTAAAAAAATAAAACAATAAAGAAGTTCATTCAATACATTTTTGTATAATTTAGAATTTAAACTTTTGCAAAAGAACTTTTATGAGTGCATAATCAAATGCTATTTTTTTTTATGAAAATATTTTTGTTAAGATTTTTGCATTTTAAGATTATTCATGTCACTACCATACCATACCATACAAACTAACACTTAATTTTGGAGTGGTTTAACATAAGATTCGTTTTTTTGGGTAAGTTAATTGATTGGTACTAATAGAAATCTAAAACAGCATGAGACAAGACTCTATGTGTGTTAGTATTCTACTGACCAATTGATCAATTTATCAAAAAATAAACTTTATGCTAACCGGATCCCTTAATTTCACTTGATCTCATAGTCTTGAGTGATTATAATTAAGTGATTATAAGATGAGTAAAAAAGATACTATTAATACAATTAACTTGAGATTTGTCCCAATTTATTACAATAAAATTTAAGTGTTTGGTTGCAAGGCACATGTTATAATTTTTACAATATGTAGTGTTAATGATGGAGAGATTTTGAATGATAATATGGAAGACCAATGGTTGTAATATCAACCTTAGGATAATAGGATGTGGTAAATACTCCTAGAACGGACAATTCCAAAATGAGGAATCTAATATCACCTATTTTGGTGATCCTCCAAATTAAGATGTTTAATTTCATTCTCCAAAATGGACACTTGATCTTGATACCAAATGCATAATTATTTAAAGAATGGTGATCCTAACATTAGCTGCTTTCGTTCCTGGAAGCAGAATTGAGGATAATATCATGGTTGCCCAGAAATTATATTGAGGTGATAATCGATCTTATGGCTCCCCTAGATGTGCTTTGAAATTGATTTAAGGAAATATTTTGATTCTTTGTCCTGGGACTTTCTACTCAAAGTTCTCCCTTTCTTCAAATTCCCCCCTAAGTTCATGTATTGGATCAAATCATGTATTACCACCACCTGGTTTTCTATAAAGGTCAATGGGGATCTCTGTGGCTATTTTAAAGGCGCCAAAGGCTTAAGGCAAGGGAATCCGTTATCTCCATATCTTTTTGTCATTGCAATAAAAATGCTCTCTATCATCATCCTTAGGAACTCAAAGTCTCCTGACTTTAGGCACCATTGGAGAACTAAGCAAGTTAACATTTCTCATCTATGTTTTGCGTATGATCTTCTCCTTTTCAGTCACGGTGATAGCAAGTCTGATAATGTCCTCAAGCTATGCTTAAACCAATTTTCTACTATTTCTGGTCTACATATTAATGTTTCCAAGAGATTATGCTTTCTTTCCAATGTCCCTGCTAATCAAGCTGATGCCATCATATCTTGTTTGGGGTTCCAAAGGGGTACATTCCCTGCAAAATTTCTTGGTGTTCCTTTGATCACGTCTAAGTTCACGATGTCTGATTGCCAATCTCTTCTGGAAAAGATCAAAGATAAAATCAGCTCTTGGACTAATAATTTTTTATCCTATGCGGGTTGATTACAGCTGATAAAGTCGTTTATTTTTGCAATCCAAACTTCTTGGTCCGCCCACTTTGCTTTGGCTGCTGTAGTTCTGAGAGAAATACAACGTAGTTTGTCTCATTTTTTATGGAATGGGCCTTCTTTGCAAAAGCATGAGGCAAAGGTTGCGTGGAGCAAAATCTCATTACCAGTTTCTGAAGGTGGCTTGGCAGTTAAAGGTCTTAAGGACGAGAATCATACTCTTATAATCCCCCTTCTTCTGAAAGTTATCAATCCTCTTTCTTTTTCCTTATGGGCCACTTGGGCCATAACTTTTCACTTAAAGGAGAAGTACTTCTAGTATACTATGGTTCCCTCCGATTGTTCTTGGGTTTGGAGGAAAGTGTTGAAGCTAACCCATTGTCATTCAGTTCGTTAAGTATCAAATTGGTAATTGTGCTCTCACTAATCTATGCTTTGACCCATGGCTTGTCGGTTCTCCTCTGGCCAACTCTAAAAGTCAGCATCTCATCATGCATTCTAGGCTTGACCACTCTACAAAATTCAGTTTGATTATTCATAACGCGTCTTAGAATTTGCCTCCTCCTAATCGTGCGGTCCTTATTGCTTTTTGACAATCATTCGACCACTCTACTTCATGCAATCTGATGAGTAAGTTTCATACCTACGAATTAAGTGCATTTAGGCTTTAAATCTTTTGTTATTTTCAAGTGTTGTGGTTACTTTTGTTTGCATTTGTGTGTTTTTGTAGGATACCTAACATGGGATTTGGAGTTGGAAGCAAAGGAATAAGTAAGCAAGGAAAAAGGTGTTAAACAAGCGTGATAGGAGTTACGGTTGTCGGTAGCAGTGGCGCTGTGATGTAAAGAAATTAGTGTTGCAGTGCCCCTCCCATATAAATAACAAAGTCAAAACCTCTTCTAAAAGCAAATGCAACTTTAGTTGTGCTCAATATAGTCTATATGGCCTAGGCCCCACCTTTCTCTATTGGCAAAAGGAAGAGAAAAGGTTGTGGGATATGAACATGGTTCAAAAAATAAAATGACTCTCATTTCATTTAATTGTCCGGGGGAGTTTATGATTATTTAAGTCAATGGTTATATCACAAAACAAGAACCCAAAAAAAACTTCTTCGTAATTTAACAAACGTTATCTATAATTTTATAAGGAAAAAGTTATCAAAGACAATTGCTTAGTCAATGTTGGTTAAAATTATTTAACAAAACGAGGTAATTTTATCTCTTAGAGTTAAGTTTTTTACTTTTGGATTCTATAAAAAAATTCTTTGATTTTAAATTTATACAAACTGTGTCGTTTTATTAAGTAACCTTAATCAAGTTTGGCTAAGGCTAAATTATCGTTCTACACACACACACACACACACACACACATATATATATATGTATATATATATGGGTAATGATCCATTATGGATCATTACTAGGTATACACCATTTATATCGTTTAATATAAAAACCAATGACTGTTGGTCGATTTTGCAAACGATAGACACACACAAGTATACGTGGTCTAACAAGTAATACAATTATAAGAAAGTTGTCGATCCCACGAGGAATTATCATTAATATTTACCAAATACCGACTTTATATCGTTTCAGTCTTATTTGAACAGCAGAATAAAAGATGATTAATTAACCTAATTAACACTAAATTAACAAAGCAAATAAATGGCTAACAACTGGTATCAAAGGCGCTACAAGCTAATATCATAACTTCCCCCCACCGCATACAAGCATTTCGTCAAACACTTGGCATGCAATGCTTCAATGAACAACTTAACTCTTTGTTTGGTCTTAGTGGTCACGACAGACTGTTAACCGAGAACTCGTAAGTGTTCGTACTCCTCTTCCGAGGTATATACAAACCTATCCTCTCTAATCTAGCCAACATAGAATAGAATGGAAAGGAACATCCCAACTAGGCAATTCGACACATTCCTATGCGAATTAACCAAAGAAAATGAAATCTAGCACATGTTCTCAATGAGGTCACACGTGACGCACATGTATATTCCTATCTTATATGAAAATTATGCAGTCCAATTGTGTAGACAAACATAATCACATGTCAGATAATCACGGTCTAATCTACAGTCTATTTCTCAATTTCTTATAGATTACCCAATTAATAACTAATTCCTTAGCAATTTAACAATAAGCATAAATATCTGAGCCAAACCATATGGTGCCAACCAAAGAGAAAAGTAATTTAATTCAAATTAACAGTGGGTTCCATTATAATCTTAGAGCAAATATTCAGTTCATAGTTCTTGAAATAAACATAAGTAGCAATATAAATAACATTTATGTAATACAAAATTAAAGGAAATACTAGAGAAGAATAAACTTTGTCAATGCTTCTTTAATCTCCAAGAACTCCCTTCAATTCGTGCTTTCCGTTCCGTGTTGCTATATTTCTCTTGAGCTCCAAGGAATCCCAATCAAAGCCCTAGTCTATCTCCTAAGTATATATACAATGATTATCTACTAGAAAATGGAGAAAAAACTAACTAAAATAGAGAGAGATTATCAGAGGAGAGAGAGCTCAAAAAGAGGTTGCCCAATATATATATATATATATATATAAGTTTCCTTCAGCAACTAGGTCATTTAGCCTTCCTGTCTGCCTGGGAACCGAAGGTGGTGCTGTGGTGCCATCTTTTAGCCTTGGAGAGGTGCTACAGCGTTGGGTCAACAACTTTGGTCAATAAGTGGCGTTGCAGCACTAGTTTGTGAAGGAACTAGTCTTGTTGCATTCTTTGGCTCTGGGCAATCTAACGGCGTGGGGCGGCGCTCGGCTCCCGCTTTATATAGAAATTTGGTGACTATGATGCCGATTGAAAGAAAATGACCCTTTACTCTATAAAAGTTGGAAATGACCTAATAACCCCTGCAAAACATATATTAAGCAAAATAATAATAAAATACTATAAAAGCGATATAACATACGACAAACAAGCAACTTCGTAAGCATTAGAGGATCTGATTTGCAAGTATAAATCTTACTCATCAAATATCCCCAAACTTAAGCCTTCTAAACAAAATCAACAAAAATAAAATATAAACACGAAATAAGCTAAATACTATACACCTGCATCATGGCTTCTACGCTCAAAACAACTATTCTTCGAGAAAACAAAAAAACATAGATATGAGTGAGGTTTCAATCAATCTCAAGCTTAAGACTGTATTCAATTCATTCTGTTTGTGTGTGTGAATACCAATTATCCTAACTAATCATATCTCAAAATAAGCTCACACAATCGATCGCAATAAAAAAATGCTGACTCTATAAATTCAAACAACATCAAGCATTAAGAACAAGACACAGATACAAGAAAGGATCAAAATGCATTAGCGTGAAAACATCTAAATCTGACTTGTGCAATGCTTAATTACTTTAGGCTATTCAAATTTACCCACACAATAAACTTTCGATCAATGACTCCCAAGCCAGATGACTTTAGGGCACTAGGTGTAGAACACCCCTAAGGATCTAATAACTCGAGCAACACAGGCCACATAATAAAACTTAAGCCAAAATATACTTTTATTCTATACATTTTAATAATCATAACGTTTAGGATGACCGTGCAATGCTTAATTATATTAGACTATTCAGAGTTACCCGTTAATGGTCTTTTGATCAATGACTCCCAAGCTAGATGACTTTAGGGCACTAGGTGTAGAACACCCTTAAGGATCTAATAACTTGAGCAACAAAGGCCACGTAATCAGGCTTATTCAACTAAGGTTCTTATTATTTACCTTTCATTCTTTTTTAATTTTTTTTTAAAAACATGAAAACATGCCAGAAACTATAACCACACAAACTATATCAGAAATATAACTAGCTATAACAGTTGGTCAGTGCTCACTAAGAAGAACATATCAATAACAGTCTCAACTATCAACTAAACTAACCCCTCATCCACACATACTTGACATAAACTATTTGAAATAGACATAAAACCAACATGCTTATCATTAGCCACAATCAAAAATTTTTAACTATATAAAACCCTTGCATAATAATAGCTCAAAATAGGGTAATAAAGCCATTAACATGGCATCAAGTATACCAATCTGTATAAGTCCCAAAGATGGCTATAAACTAAACATACATGTTGATAATAATAAAAAGCATCCATATGTAATAAAAAATGATGTTCATGCATCCATACATAATAAAACCAAAACATAATAAGTCTAAGGCTACTCAAGCCCAAAAGATGTCAAAACGCAGTTCATACATAACAACTCATATATAATAATAAAATGAAAATCTCCCCCCAGACTTGAATCAGGCAATGTCCTCATTGTCTAGTAATGTAACAATAAGAATGTGAGGGTCTACCGTGGAAATACATTCACTTGTCACCACCTTGGTCATCGTTGTCACCGTCACCATCGACATCTGCTTCAAGAGATGGTGGTGGAAATGGAGGGAAGACAGGAGGCTCCGGGAACTGAAATGGCGTGAAATCAACATCCTCGCCACTATAGGATGTGTAGATGCTCTGCATAGTGTTGGCGAGCTCAGCCTGATACTGGATCAGGATGTTCTGCCTCTGGGAAACCACTGCTATGTGCCTCTGATGCCTCTGAGCAACTTCATTTTGGTTCTGATGCATGAGGCTAAGAGATGCGAGAATCTCCGCCAATGGTCCTTGTGAAGACGAGCCTAACTTTGGTGACTGAGATGTCCCGGCCTCTAAAGTAGGAGGAGGCTGAGTAGGTGGCCCGTACCCCTCACCTCTGACATGCAAGGCCGCACCATCCCATACACTGAAATGTGAGATGATGTGATGGTCGATGACTGATATAGGTAGTAAAGCTATCTCCTCTGGACCCTATTGAATTCCTGCCTGCTTGCACAACCTGATGATCAAGGATGGATGCAGAAGTCCCCTAGAAGTGGTGCTCTTGATCGCCTTCAGAATGGACTCTTGAATGAGAACTCCAATATCCACGTCTAGACCCGTGACAATGGCAAATAATAAGATTGCTCGATCTTTAGTCACGTCGCTAAGGTGGCGAACAAGGATCATATTGGCACAAACAAAACTATACCACGCCTTCCCATAGCAATTGAGTGCATGCTGTGTAAAACTAGTCTTTTCACCCGTGGTTTCATTGGTTTTCCATGTAGTCCGGGCTTGAAGAGCCTCTTAATGATATTTTCTAAGTCATAGCTGCGAAGCTCCGACTTTAGGTAGTCCTTGCCATCATAGCTAGGCGTCGTAAAAAGGGCGTTGATGGATTGACTATCATATGCCACTAATCGCCCCTAACTTGAACAACAGCTGGACCGTCGACACTAGCATTTGCATAAAACTCACTGATCATAGAGACGACAGCCGACTCAGGAGGTTTTGTAAAGTGCACCCATTTGCACTCAATAATCATGGCCATCAACTCACCATCTTTCATTTAATTAGGCCGAAAACCTCGTTCAGGCACTAAGTTCCTTTTGGCAAAGGATTGCTTGTACCTTTTCTAAACCTCTTCGCTGATGAATTTGGCACTGTCCCATCTTTGTGTCCCTGAAAAGGAGGAACTGCCAACGCTAAGCCTTTGTCTTTTTGGAGCCATTACAAGAATCTTTAAGTGCATATTTAAACTTACAGGCCAAAATTGAGTCCCAACCAAACTTAATCAACAACCAATCTCAACTGAATTCCACTACCCAAGAAAAATGTGCCAACAATAGCCAAAATTATTTCACTAAGTGCCAAATAAAAATAAATGCAATGTCCGACAAAATCCACACCTAACGAAGCCTAAACGAGCCAAAATAGATGTCAATGGTCACTGAGGTAAACTGTCAAACAGTTGGCATGCACTTTCTTCCTTATACCTGGACAGCCCCTGTTTGATTTTCTCTAACCAGATTTCTGACAATGGAAATCACCCAATACAGAAGAGTAAGCAAGCCCAAAATAATCTTCACAAGAATCACAACTCAGAACTCAATTAAAGTATACACTCCCTTTGAGAAGAAAAGAATTTCCATATACCTTTAATGAAGAACCCTAACTTGACAATTCTAAGATCAATCCTTGATGATAAGCTGGATTGGGTTCAATTGGGGTTAGGATGTGCTTCGGTCGAAGGCTAGGACTTGGGCAAACAAGGGCTCGGCTGGGTGGCTGCTGCTATTGAGAGAGATGGGGTGTTATGGACTTAGTTTTCTGTGTACTGCCTAATTAATCCAACAAAAATTCGCTACTAACGCTATGGCGCCAGTTTTTCTTTGTTACGAGGCGCTACAATGCCTGATATTAACACTTGATTTTAGTCATGACGCTGCGGCGTAACTTGAAGAATAATTTGATGCGCCACGAAGCATATTAACAATTGGTTGGGCTTGTTCCAGGCGCGACGATGCGGAAGGATAGGCTTCCAGAGGTGTTGTGGCGCGGCTTGTGAACTCTGGACATTAATAGCGGTCTTACGGCCATGTTTAGGAGTAAATAGTGGCATGGCTACGTGCACTATACTATGAAAAAATTTAAGGTTATCTCTTCAAATGGACCACAACACTTGGCTAAAACTTAGGCCACAAAAAATTACTCCACAATGCATACTTATACAAAATAAAGCTGAATAACGCTAGACTAACAGCTAAAATCAAAAGTTTAACTATACTAAACTCACTGAAACTAACTAAACACTAAGAACTAAAAACCAAAAACTTTTGTATTAGGAAATTAGAAATCACATGGAACCACAAGCATGCCAAACTGAATTTCTCATTGAGCCTAAGCATTAGAACAAAAGCTATACCACAATTTCAAACATATAACTATATCAAAGCTTCACGTTGCTCAAAATTATACATTATACCCAAATTGAACTTATAAGCATAACAACTTGAAATACCAACAAAAGTCTTTTTGAACCTCAAAACAAATGGCTATCACAAAATATTTAAAAGTGAGAACACAAGGATACCATAATGTTAAAAGTATTTGACTTCGTCACGCAAGCATTTCAAGAAATTTTCCACTAATGCTACTACACTATTATTCATAAGTAAAATATACTATTAGCATTAGATAGAAAACTAGAAAGAGAGAAAATGATACTGAGATGGGGGTGCCTCCCCATTAAACGCTTGTTTTAAAGTCGTCGGATTGACTATATCCTTGCCGCTCAATCCGGATCAAACACAAAAATAACCATTACATGCTGCCTATTTGTCAATTCCTTAATGTTAATGGCGGACATGGATGATTGGCCTCCCCCAAACTTCACTTCATCCGTCGGCACTAAGAATCGTTCACCACTTGAATTATCCACTAATTCGCCTTTCTCATCAAATTGAAATCATTCTTTGTGCGCTAGTGGGCCCTTTAGGGATTCAATAACCTTGAGCATGGGTTCCAACTTCTCATCAGTCTTGACAATACACCCACTCATGATCCTTTCTTTTCCTACATCAGAATCCATAAATTGGTCAATACTCACTTCGACATTTCCCTCAACAACTTCTTGAGACTCATCGCCTTGTCCTTGCGTATCCACCATACAATGCTCTTCACCCCTTTCGTTGTGATAAGTAATGACATGTAGACTGCTTTGCGGTGGATTTATGATAGCATTGATGAGTTGTCCCATTTGACTCTTTAAGTTCCGTAATGAGGCGTCTTGGTTCGCCATTCGAACCTCATTTTTATCTATGAAGTTGGTAAGGAGATCCTCAAGCCTTCTCTCTTCTTTTCATTTTAAGTATATGGAAAGGCTCTCATCCAACTAAGATATCACCTCATACTGCGGCAGAGACTGATATTCAAATTCTGTCTGATAGGGAAATTTTGGATCATAATATTGTTCTAGACTGTAGTCCCAGGAGTTTGGATAACCTTGACAGTCTGGATGATAGTAAGTCAGTTTATCGTCAGCTCGTTCCTGACAGTAGGCGTTCTGAGTGGACTGACACTCAAGATTGTCAAAAAACCTTAAGAGGTTTGCAATTTGATCTTGCAATCGCTCAAGTCTTCTTCTGATCTTGGTTGTGTCGTCCTCCTAAGTGGCCATTGATAACAATTTTCGCCCATTACCTGAAAGAACTTGAAAACAAAATAAAGCAAAAAGATTCAATATAAATATACACATTAAAATTAAGATGAAATTGATTGAAATCAATATTGGACAATATTAGAATATTAATACCTCGGTAACGGTGCCAAAAACTTGTTGATCAATTTCACAACCGATAAATATGATCAAGTATACACGGTCTAACAAGTAATACAATGATAAGAAAGTTGTCTATCCCACGAGGAATTATCACTAATATTTACCAAATACCGACTTTATATCGTTTCAGTCTTATTCGAATAGTAGAATAAAAGATGATTAATTTACCTAATTAACACTAAATTAACAAAGTAAGTAAATGGCTAACAACTGGTATCAAAGGCCTTACGAGCTAAGATCATAACTTCCCCCATCCACACACAAGCATTTCATCAAATACTTGGCGTAAAATGCCTCAATTAACAACTTAAATCTCCATTTGGTCTTAGTGGTCACGACGGACTGTCGACCGAGAACTCGTAAGTGTTCGTACTCTTCTTCCGAGGTATATACAAACATACCCTCTCTTATCTACCCAACAAAGAATAGAACGAAAAGAAACATCCCAACTAAGCAATTCGACACATTCCTGTGCGAATTAACTAAAGACAAGGAATTCTAGCACATGTTCTCAATGTTGGGCTTCGGCATAGAAACGCACAGCGGAAATTAAAATTTTAAAGCAATTTTCGAAACCCTAAAACAGGATCCATGCGAAAATCAATTAATTCAGAGGTTTAGAGATTATACCAGATATAAACAAAAAAACGAGAATCTGAAACCGACTGCGCCTCGAATCTCCAACGCCAATACAAACCAGGTTGCGCCTCTACAGTATCCACACGACGCCGCATGCGAACCGTCGAGCGATTCGCAATAAGAAGGACTTGCGGTACTAGCCACCAAAAGGAATGGATTTTTAAAGCTGTTTTCTCTCTAGTCTCTCTCAAGAAGCGGCTAGGGTTTTTCAATTATGATATCTTACCTAAGTAGGTATTTTATATATCATATATATAGTAGTTAAAAGGAATTAATCAAATCAAAACCTAATTTTATAAAATCGAATTTATATATATATCTCTTAATTAAGTCTTACTTAACTAATATATATATATATACAAATTATCCTTTTAATTTAAATTGTGATTTAAATACTATTAATCATATTAATATATTTAAATCCTTAAAATTTAAATTAATTCCCTTTTAAATAACGTTCTATGTGTGTGACCCTATAGGTTATTATTACGTTGGCAATAATTTTAAAATTATATTATAAAATTATAAACAGTGTGAGCGGCATCTAGTAATGCATCACTGCTACCCAAGTAATAATAAGATCGATGATTCGATGCAACCTTTTCGTGACCAATGTTTCAATGTAATTTAATCCTTTTAACCTTAATATCCTAGATTAAACTCGAGTCATGGAATGTGTCATACTCTTCATAATTTAATCTGAGTTTTCTTGATCAATGAGTAGACTATATGAAACAAATCACTATTTGAGCATGGCCATGCATTTCATAGTCCTACTCAATCAAGAGGCCTATGGATATCACCCATAATATATAGGATGGTTAAATTCCATCTAGATCACTCATATTTCTCACACGATTAATGATGAACCCAATAATCACCTTTATAGTCCACCCTATTAAAGGTGACATTTGATGATATCAAAGTACATAAATTCTCGTGTAGTAATATAGCGATTCGTGTCGGAGGACCATTACATCATTGTCACTATGAGAATTGCTAACGACACTTCGCATAATGCTCCATATAGAATTCTCATGGTGGGTACATCCAAAGACATCGTTCTCTAACATGTACCTATGCATTGACTTAATATCTCATATATTTATGACCAATGAGATTTGGTCATCAATCGATCCACATACTAGTCTCCATGCATCATTGTTGTCCCATCAACAATGATACTCGATTAAAGGACATTTAAGAACACCGATACTAATGGTAATATATAATCTCATATTCAAGTCACATACTTGAAACTATATAATTTGTATCACTATTCTAAGGAATTTTATTATGTTAACAATTATATTACGCAGTAAATAAAACCATAATAAAATCATATATTTATTCAATCAAATATAATATCAAAACGTTAAGCAATTATATCAAATAATTGGCCTCTAGGGCATAAACT
This sequence comes from Panax ginseng, assembly GCA_020205605.1. Classification (NCBI taxonomy): domain Eukaryota; kingdom Viridiplantae; phylum Streptophyta; class Magnoliopsida; order Apiales; family Araliaceae; genus Panax; species Panax ginseng. Next base: position 29,622,930 of record CM035136.1, on the reverse strand, counting down.
CTAACACTCAATGAGGTCACACGCGGTGCACATGTATATTCCTATCCTATACGCAAATTAAACAGTCCAATTGTGTAGACAAACATAATCACATGTCAGATAATCATGGTCTAATCTACAGTCCATTTCCCAATTTCTTATAGAATACCCAATTAATTACTAATTCCTTAGCAATTAAACAATAAACATAAATATCTGAGCCAAACCATATGGTGCTAACCAAAGAGAAAAGTAATTTAATTCAAATTAACAGTGGGTTCCATTATAATCTTAGAGCAAATATTTAGTTCATAACTCTTGAAATAAACATAAGTAGCAATATAAACAACATTTATGTAATACAATATCAAAGGAAATACTAGAGAAGAATAAACTTTGTCAATGCTTCTTTAATCTCTAAGAACACCCTTCGATTCGTGCTTTCCGTTTCGTGTTCCTATATTGCTCTTGAGCTCCAAGGAATCCTAATCAAAGCCCTAATCTATCTCCTAAGTATATATACAATGATTATCTACTAGAAAATGGAGAAAAAACTAACTAAAAAAAGATAGAAAGATTATCAGAGGAAAGAGAGCTCAAAAGGAGGTTGCCCAATATATATATATATATATATATATATATATATATATATAAATAAGTTTCCTTCAACAACTAGGTCATTTAGCCTTCACATGCACTTTGAGGAACCGGAGGTGGCAATGCGGTGTCATCTTTTAGCCTTGGAGAGGTGCTACGAAGCTGGGTTAAAAACTTTGGTCAATAAGTGGCGTTGCAGCGCTAGTTTTTGAAGGAACTGGTGTGCTCCAGTGCTGGCTCCTGGGCAACTGTTGATGTAGGACGACGCTATGGCTCTGCTTTATATAGGGGCTGAGGCGCTACGACGCCTATTGAAAATTCCTAAAAATATGGATAAAGCTCAACCCCAACTTATAGGGTTAAAAAGGGTGAGGGGGGGGGGGGGAGGGTAGGTGAGGGTACCCTCACTTCTTTGGGGTTTGACCAAGAAGCTGTTAGGGAATCCATGGTTTACCATCTTATTGTAGATGAGTTTCCTTTCAAATATGGTTAGAAGGAGGGTTTTAAAAGACTTATGTAAGTTACATGTCCTAGGTTTCAGTTGCCTTCACGTTTTAAATTTGCTAGAGATTGTTCGTTTGTATGATAATGTGAAGATTAAGTTAGAAACAATCCTTAGAAAAAATTGTGAACTTGTTTGCCTCACAACTGATTCTTGAACTTCTAATCAACGCTTGAATTATAAGTGTGTTACTACATATTTTATTGATGGAAAATAGAAAATGCATAAGAAAATCTTGAATTTTCGAACCATCACAATTCATAATGGGCCAAAACCAATAAATATTCAAAGTGCCTTTGAAGATATTATCTCTGAATCATCAAATGCTAATACTCAATCAAGAATCACGCATATAAATATGGAGATGAAGAAATCTTATGAATATTTAATGAAGCTCCATGTTTTGTGAAATGATTATCAAAGGATTTTTTTATCATAGATCCTCTCATCTCATGTCAACAACTATAAGAATGATATACGTAACATGGAAAATCAAAGAGAAATGCTTATATCTTAGATTGAAGAACAAATCATCACTTCGACTGCAGAAGATTAAGCCAAAGAGCTAGACTTGATGTTTTCCATACCAATCAAGAAGATTATAGGAATTCTCTATCCATATTATGTGAACTTCTTCTCTCCACAAAGGAAGGCGAAACATGAAAGATAAATGTGTGTTATTTGATGATAAAATGAATAATAAATCAGCTACTCTCTCATAATGGTAAAATGAAAAGAGGAGAAAGACCAAACTCAAGGCTCTGTTGTCCTATATATTATAAATCTTCCTTCTATAAACAGTCAAGCCATATATGTTATGAAGAAGAAAATGTTGATAAGATGGTTGTGAAGGAATCAACTCCTGAGCCAAAGTAGAAAAGGACAGAGTTTGTTCTTGCTGCATAAAAGTTAAAGGAGATGAGAATTTTGGATACGATAAAAGAGAAATAAGCTGGTTATGAGGGGGAATATTGGCCGACTACTACTGTGACGCCCTTAAAATAGGTCCACACAACCCATTTTGAGTCGCTAAAATACATACTACATAATTCAAATATAAAATTTCCTATTTCCAACTATTAAACTATCTTGCAAAATACTACAACACACATATTGTGAGTTTCAATAAAAATATTGTACCATATATATCTAGTATGACAATATCCACACTCAACTTAAATTCTTAATACAATTATTTCTACACTATTTTATAATGTATTGAGATACTTCTACAATTTCAGACCATCACTTCATTCCCCGGCTAGTCCCAACCACACTCTTATTTCCTTAGAAGAACAATGAAACAAAAAGAAAATGGTGAGTTCAAATAGCCCAGTAAAGTATATCATGACTAAGATAATAAAAATTAAATTATCTTTAGCTTTCAATGATTGGTTATTCCGTTGTTAGGCCCAACAATGATTGGTTATTTCGGCGCCGTTGTACGAATATTCCCTGACAAAACAAATATTTCCTATCAGGAATATGCATGAGAATGTTATTCCTTATTTATATAATTTGATGATGAAGATGATGAAGTTAATGAATGAATATGAAAATGTGTCTGCATTGATAAAAGCTGTAAAGTCCTTAATAGATGATAGATAATATGGACAAGGACTTAGATTGAAATGATCAAATATGTTAGGTTGATCTAATATGAATGAATGCTTTTGTAAAAGTCCTTCAAAAGATCGTGATGTACAAGGACTATGAATAGAAAGATCAAACTTGTTAGGTTGATCTTATAAAGTGTAATAGATAGGCTTGTCTGATCGAAGAGCACTGCGTTAGTCACTATTGTCTGCCAAGAAAGTAAAACAAGAATCATAAGCCTCACTCGATATCATAGAGTTCACAAGTCAGAATCGTAGTCTGACGAACCAGCCAAGAGATTGTTGAAGCCAAGGAAGAATCGCAGTGTGTTAAAGAAAGTCACTCTCGAGATTGTAGAGACAGTTTTCCGAGTGTTTGCTGAGCCAAGTGAAGAATAGCAGGCTTCACTCAAAATCGTGGAGTCTACAAATCATTACAAATATAAATAGTAGTCAGTCAAGTGCTCGCAATACTAAAGTAAAATCGTAGAGCACTCTAAGATTCTCAATAGATGAACAATCCTGAAGTGCATACATAGATCTAATCGTCTGATAAGTGTAATCAAGTTTCAAAATGCAATCTACTTGAAGAATATCAGAAATCATTCTCTGGATGGCCCGAAAGAAAACAGAAGATCAAACACAAACTCTACAGCAATGCTACTGGAGAAATGGAAAGCTATTCATAAAGAGTCTCATCAGAAGAGAATGATCGTAGTATTAAGACAAAGATCGTAGTGCTTACAAAACAACAAAAGGATCTCATAAAGAAACTACATAGATAATGGTAAACCTATCACAGAGTAAGCAAAGGACAAACTAGGAGGATGTCAATGCTCAGCCTCATCACGGAGTATGATCAAGAGATCACAAGGCTGAAGGTTAAAGAAGTTGAGCATAACTAATCAAAAGGGATATGTAAACCAAAGTGTCAAAACAGTCAATCAACTTGTTTGTTCTTGAAGCAAGGCAAGACAAGCATGATCGTAGAACAGACTGCAAGAGCAAAGTACAAGATGGTACAACTTTGAGCACTCTAAGAATCATAAGAGATGTCAGGGTCAAGTCATCTTATTATTTCCACAGACAAGTTACAACTAAGTAATCGTAGAGTTCATAAAGGTTAACATCAGCATCGTAAAGGGCATTTGTCTGATGTGTGAGAATATCTAAACAAAGAAGACTGACAATCGAACGTTGTGAATTGAGGATCCCGATATACTCTCCAAACATCCTTGATGTAAATCAAGAAAACAAAAGAAAAGGGCGACTGCCTACTAGTCTGTTGAAGGTGACGTTTCAGAAGTGTTAAATGATAAAGCAGACTGTTGTGTCAGGTAAGTCAAAAAGGAGTTGTCACATCATCTAAGTATGTTTACATCAAAGATTTCAGAATAGCTAAGGCATTAAATGCTCTAAAGAAAGCTCTTCCACGGAAGACTCCCAACGGCTATGTTCCAACGGGAAGATGATAGATAAATTTATAAAGAGCTGAAGCTTCAAAGAAGACATAGTTGTTGACTTGGGATGAAGTTAGTCATATAGAGCTTAACAGAGAAAAGGTCTTAGTGAGAGTGAGACCACCACATAAGGGTGAATTACAACTAATGAGAGTCTTACAATGAAAAAGCTTCACTCAATACAAATGAGTATGACAACGAAGTGGCATATGTACTGAGAGCCGGGAGGCTAAGAAAACAACAACTAGAGTGGCAGATTAGAAAGTAGAATACTTAAGCCACTCTACGTTTCACCATGAACACACTAAGCTGAAGAGAAGAAGATACAGAGCCGAATCTGTGCACAAGACAACCAACATTCAAAGACTAATAAGTACCCAAATAAGTCAAGCTAATATGCAAAGACTTATCAATACCTTAATGGTGACAATGTGCAATGCTGAATATCAGATGAAGACAAACATCAACAACAAATAACAATATGACCAAGGGATGAATTAGACTACTAAGTACCAACAAGATGTCAAGCTGAATGTACATCTTAACAGTCTATTAGATTTAATCAAGTACTAATGTTGAATGCCTAATGATCACAAGAAGCCGCTAAGTACCAGAAGATGAACAAGCTAAATGTCATCTTAGCATTTCAATAACAACAAATAATAAACAACCACCCAAGCAAACAAGGACGACAAGGTCCTTGTCTTAGTGACTAAATATAAGACACCAACTTTTATGAATAAAAATTAATTTTTCTAAATATTATTTTTAAATAATAAGGTGTGAATTTGATATAATATTATAGTTGTAGGTAATATTTAAAATTTTTGCAAAGTAAGCAAGTTGCTATAAAATATTTGTTTGGTCGGGGAATATTCATTTTATCAGGGAATATTCGTACGACGATACAATCATTGGTGGACCCCATAACAAAACTACTGTCGGAGTGAGAAAATGACAAAAATATCTTTTACCGTTAACTGCTGAATTACCTGGTGATAAAAGTACAGTAATACGCGTGGTTGCATAGCAACACACGATATAGTACAATATCTTTGATTATTGATGCTTACGTGAGAAGTCACTTAGTTTTATTCAATTATTGCCACAATAATTGTTGCATAGTATCTCACGTTATTGATTTAATTATTGTCACAATATTTTATATTATTAAATCAATAATTGAGACGACAAAGTTATTCATATTATTATTTGTATTATTGACGATGTCTAGAAAGTTCTGTCGAGAAAAAAGGTTTGGTTACCTAATTGCGTGCAAATAAAGAGAAGTCACTATCGAAAAGCCTCCTCTTTCCGATAATATTAATGATGAATGTTATCAAAAATGTGTTTTGAGAAGCCAATTGAGTTGTGATAAATAGAGGGGGTTTTATGAAGTATTTGTTGTAAATTTGATTTATTATATGAACCCCCATTTACTCATTTTTCAAAATCATCGGGAGAAAGTTATCTCAATTTTGTTTATATATATATATATATATATATATATATATATATATATTATATTAGTTTTATTTTTTATAAAAAATAGAATATATTATATTTTATTATGCATAGTACTGCATAATGTTGCATAGTACTGCATAGTAAAATAAAATTTTCTGTTGAATTGCCCGTGAACTTCGTCCGTGAAAATTTTCTTCTGTGCACCCATGATTTTATTCAAATAGTGTCATGTCATTCTCCTATAAATAGGATGCTTAGTTTAGAATTGAAAATCACACCAGAATTAGAGAATTCTTCTTCTATAATATTGAGCGTATTTCTTTAGAGTTTAAGGAAGGTTTGAGTGTAGAAAATAGTGCAAGTTTTCTTCAAGAATATCCCCGCCATACCATTCAGAAGTACTCTCCTTTTAAGTTAAGGGATGTTATTTTATGTTCAATATTCGTAAGAAATAATATTTTCTTCCATACTCTGTAGTGTGTAAGTAATATTATTTCGTTTCAGATTCTGAATTCTACCCTCATTTTGTTAAGTATTGCTTCTATACTTCTTGAAATTAGTAGAATATCCGGGAATATTTTTTGAACATTCTTGTTAAATTTTAATCTTTTCATGTCGGGGTACTATTCACCCAGAAAATTGATTTCTTTTCTGTCCAAATTATTTTTGATACATGGATATTATTCTTGAATTTTACTCCATAAAGCAGTTATGATGTTGTTAATTTGGACATTTTTAAACTGGATAAATTAAAAATCTTTAATATTTATCCTTGATTTCGTTTGATTGAACTTTTATATCATTGTCATCATCTTCATGCTTATATTGTGATGAAAGTCATCTTTGGCCCGTAGTGCATAGATGGACTGTTGATTGGTATGATTATGACAAGGATTATTAGGTATAATCATGACCTGTAATGTTACAAATGATATGGTAAAAGTTCTCATTGGCCCGTAGTGCATTGATGGACAGTTGTTGACATGATCATGACCATTGGTGATAATACGAATATCTTTGGCCCATAGTGCATGGATAATTTAGTGATGTGAATTATTTATTGAGCTGTGTTACAACGATAAAATATTGATGATGAACTTTTAAATCATAGAAGATAGTAGATATCATGTTCTACTTAACTCTTCTAATGGATTGTTTGTTCCGCTGTAGTTAAACTTGTTATCTATTGTATTCTATCAGTTTAACACTATTGAAGGCTAACAATAATTTATTCTGCATTATCTTAGTCATAATATTCTTTACTGGGCTAGTTGAGCTCACCCTTTGCTTTTATTTTTTTCTTAAGGAAATGAGAATATAGCCGGGACTAGTTGGGGAATGGAGTGACTGGCCAGATGGTTTTTTTAGTAATCCTTACTATTCTGCGAAATAGTGTGATAATAATTGTAATGAGGATTTTATTTGAGTTTGGATATTATCTAGGAGACAATATTCGTGTTAAAACTATCAGCTTATGTTACACGACAGTTGTATAATTAAGTTTGTATTTGTATTCTGTACCACGTATTTGGCGACCCAAAATGGGTGATGTATACCTATTTCGGGGGCATCACACTAAACCAAAGTCAAGTCTGCTGAGCTTGCTGAGTACCAGAGGGGACAAGAGATTATAAGTCTGTCGGGCTTAGTCTATAGTTTCCAAGGCTGCTGTTCTTGAAGAGTTCTTAGTGAACTAGTGTTCTAAGGTTGCTGGTCTTGAAGGAATCTTAATGATTCAAAGTTAATCAAATTCTTAGTGGAATCCCTGCTTGTTGAAGCAGAAGAGTGGATTAGAAGCATTCAGTCTCTGAACCACTTAAAACCTTTGGTGTCATTTACTTTACGTCATTTACATTCAGTACTATAACTGTTATATCTGCTTGCAACTATATAACTCAATATTAGAACTATGTTTAATGTTATATTCTTGAAGGGGATCTTAATCTATTCTGTTGTGCATAAATTGATTCCTCTATTCAGTATATGTTTATCACTTAACTAGATAAAAGAAAAAGAAAAAGTTTTAAAGGATTTATTCAACCCCTACTTCTAGATCTGTTGTGTGCCCCAGGAACTAACAATTGGTATCAGAGCAGGTTCTCACATTGTATCCAAAAGCTAACGCTTTGAATTTTATCCGTGGCACTAATAAGTTCAAAGCTTAGTATTAGTTGTAAGTGACTTCTGAGTAAAGATGAACTCACAAGTTGAAAATTGTTTGTGCAGGTAAATATATATATCCACCTGTCACAATTCAGATTGATCCATGAGCAAAAGAGAAATAACCGTCAGATCAATCTAAAGTTAAACTAAAGTTAATCAGTAGTCTGCATCTCCAATGAAGGAGTTAGAGAAACTTTTCAAATGCACAATCGTCAAAATCTATGAATCCGAACATTGAGGTTCAAAAGCTTCAAAGAATTTGAGATCCCAAGACTTTCCTCTGATCATAACTCAAAGACTCTGCTTGAATGATCTAAAGCCATATTGAGCAACAAATGTTGTCATATTGACAATACAAAGTTAAACACAACAATGCCTCATACCACTATGCAAATAAACAGAACAACTAATTGTCAAGATACTGATAGTAGCAAGGTAAGTATCCTCATCACTGTATACATTCATCATATTGAGGTTGGAAACCTCTCGTTGAAAAACTCTCTCCGCCTATGTTGAGGTTGAAAATAAATTTTCTTTGAAAGATATCTGATGTATGCCTTATGTTAAGTAAAATCTAAGCATTCTAAGTTGCTCGACCTTTGCTAATGGGTTGGTATGTATGGAAATTTTAACAAATAAATGTTTTGTGTTTTTGATAAAACATAGAGTGTGATCAACACTACAGTTGTATCTCGAAGGTTCCTGAAGACTGATCAACTCCACGAACCAACTAGATGCAAACTATAGAACTGATCCTCACTCTATGAAGGTTCAAAATCTATGAACATAGTAAAAACAAAAAGTGATTCAACCAATCTATCAATTGCTCAAATCATACACACACTTAAAGTTACATGTTATAAATGTCATTATTCACATGTATGCATGATTTATGGTTGGCAATGCTTATCCCCGTACATATTGGGAATTCAAAAGTCTGAATAACTAGGGCTTTTGAGAAGACTAACATAGCAGGACCCAAATAACAATGGGTACCAAATTAGAAAACCGTTTAACCTACAGGTATCTGGTCTATTTGACCTTATTTAGAAAAACTGAAGCACATGAATTCAGTTATCAAGATCCTATCAATTGCAAGTTCAAGATTCCTCAGAAATGTTCTAATTCAAGACTATCTAAGGAAGTATGAAATTCATGACAAGAAGTAGAAGACTGTACAAGCTCATCTATCCAAAGCATTTCAACTCAAGAGGACCAAGAAGGAAGATTACATCTGTAATCATCTGCCAATAGTAATGAAGTATGAATCATAGGAGTGAAACTCTACGAGTACAAAAGACGCTAAAAGTCTGAATAATAGGACCTACGTTCGTAGTGTCTAGTCATCAAATCGTGGAGTAACCAGTTCTAAAGTAAGTACTTTACAGTCCAATGGATCTGATTCAATTATGAAGATATCAGACCAGCTTAGAAGATTCCAGCTAGAAGGAGAAGTGCAAGGCAACCTTACAAAGATGTATATATAGAAGTTACCCCATCTACCTAAGATGGAAGTATCAACTATGGGGGATCAATAGTCTGCTAAAGCCTAGTAATGCTCAAATTGAGAAGGATTACATTGAAGTTGAATCTCACAGATCTCTCAAACAATGAAGGCAGCTAACCCTGATACTCAGGAAATAGTAGACATAAAAATTATGAAACTGCACGATAAAGAAGATGAAGAAGAAGAAGTGGAATTCATTGCCAACTTCATAGATGAGCTCGGGAGACAGTTTATCCTCCCTCATATCTCTGATAATGTAATGACCGAGAAATTCAGATCCTTTGTAAAATACTTAAAAGAATTAAATAATGAATAAATAATATTATTTGTTATTATTATGTGTTAATATGATGTATGTCGTTCTATAACCTAGAAACGTCGGAACATCATAGTATTTAAACCACATGAATGAATTAAGGTGTTTGAATTTCCAAGACGAAAATAAAAGTTTTTCGAGAAAGTTTACGAAAAACACTACATCATTTATCGCTCGGGAATTATTTTTGAACTTTCGAGAAATACGTAACGCTATAATATCGAGGCGAGATGGAATATGTAATAATAATCTAAGTATGGAAAACGCAATAATTTGTATGCGGACTTAAATTGAGAGCATTGGGAAATTAATGTCTAAGGAATGAACTTGTATAATTTAGTGGGATATGCAAGCTCATTAAGCATTAAGGGATAAGCCCAAGTTGTAGCAATATCTAGCCCAAGTGTTTATTAAGATAAGCCCAAAGTAAATCAAAGCAAGCCCAAAGATAAGTTAATTAATTTAACAACCAAGCCCAATAGAGGATCCATTAATTAAATAGGATCCATGGGGCAACCATGGGTGTAGTAGTGGGCAAGTACTTTATGTGATGATCAAGTGTTGTGATGAGCAAGAAAAAGGAGTGGCTAGCAAGATTACTTAGTGGTTAAGTAGATGAAAAGTAAGGAGGTTAGTTGAGGAGGTGGGTTAATTAATGACTAGTATTCCCTCACCTTGGCTCTCCTATAAATAGAAGAAGTTGTAAGTCATTATTCATTGTTCAATTTTCATCCAATACAAATTAACTTAAGTGTTAGAGAGAATAAGCACTTTATAAGCCAACACATCCTTTGCTAGATTCTCAAAGAGGAGAGAAGTACAAGTAGTCTTCAAAGGTAATTGATGTTGTCTCTTCTATCTCTTACATAGTAGGGTGATAAGAGAAGTGTAATCTAAATGAACTTAGATGCTAAGAACATAAGAGAAGTGAATAAGCAATGGACTTAAGCCGAAGAAAGTTATGAATAAGTAACTTGAACCTAGATAAGTTATTAACGTATGATGAACTTGTCATATGATTGTCATATGAATTGGTATGTTGGATAAGATGTGAGGACATTGAGTAAAGGACTTAAATCAATAATAAGTCATAATTGAATGAAAATCATGTAGTGAAGAAATTGTTAAGTTATGAGCTTATGAAGAATAAGCCATAACCTAATTTGAATATATGTTGTTGTATCATGTAAGTTAAGATGTCTAGATAATGAAATGAATGTATTTAGAATGATGAACACATCACTAGTAATGGAGTTTTGCCACGATTGGACGATAATCGTCGAATTCGTGAAATTCTCGGAATGGAAGTTGTATTTTGTGTTTGAACTTGGAAATGTTGGTTTTCGATGGAGACAATTCATATTTGGCATTATAGAGTTGCGGACTCGAAAATGGCCGGATTCCGACTTAGAATGAAGAAACGAGTGTTGAACGTTCACGAACGTTTATCGTTTTCGTTAAAAATGGACTAATAGGTGAAATTTTAGCAAACGAATTCGAATAGATAAAATTCTTGCATGAACACATAGAGTATATGATTTGTGAACCGTAGGCTCTTGAACAAGCCAATTCGGACTTATAACGAAGAAGTTACGAGTCCGGGAATCTCACAATTTGAAAAATCTGTCAAAAATTTTTGAGGCTTATAGTCAAGCGTGCCATAGCTGACTCAAGCCAAAAGTTGCGCCTTGACTCCAAAGTGGCCTCGTGTCCCTATGAAACTCATACTTGTTGTCATGAAGGTAATAAAGGGACTCATGTGCAGCAGCCCGAGTCCCGGTTTCTAGGCAATAATAGGTTCTGTGCATGTTGGCAAGAAGTAATAAGCCGTGGTAGAAGCGCCCGACCTAATGACCTAGATAATGAAAGAGGTTTACGTGTTGAATATGAAGAAGTAATTGATGAACACTTACATAAGGATCTTAATCAAACATTGTTAAGACATAATTAAGCCTTAAGTATGAACACTTAGGGTTAAGTTAAGTCAATTATATATGAACATAAGTATGACGTAACGGAACGCCGAAACCAATAATAACAAATCTAATACGTAATTAGATTGAGAAGAAGGGTAAGATTCTTTAGGAACCATGTATGTTTATTCATGACCTAATTTGCTATGTGATGTTATCATTTACTGTAGAGACCCTAAAGACTTAAAGTGCACGTGTTATATCTGTAAGCAGAAGCTAAAGGCAAGTATTCTAACCCTTGTTCCAGTTCGTTCTGGACAAGTCTTTATGATTCATGTATTCTTCGCATGAGTTAATGTATGATGAAGTCAACGCCAATTCCTTCGTCTAGACTTACGATATGTTGGATTCTTTTAATCTTTCAAGTATAATGATTTACCAAACTAATATTGTTGTGGTTTTCAAAAGTAGACTGAATATGCTAAATTGTTTTGTCGTCAAACGACAGGCACGTGAGGTTGCCACAACTTAAACGTATACACGTTTAATGAATGTAGTATTGATCAACATAGAGTACTATAAGCTGACCACCTAGACGTGCTCGTAAGCTATGCCGAATTTACGGACTTAGTGTCGGGACGTCCTTTTCAAAGTACTTATGAAATACTTACGGTCTTGCACCGGAATTGATGTTTTACTGAATATTGTTGTTGTAAAAAGTTTTGAATGAAAAGAAGTGCTATTTTGAATTATCAATAGTACTTCGTAACTATTGTTCAGTTATTGAAGATATACGATCCCTATGTCTCAAGCATGCTATTTTCCTAGAATTGTTGTACTTGCTGAGCTAGTTAGGCTCATTCTTGCTTGAACCATATGAATGCAGCTAAGACCGAAAGGCAGATCGATGGATCCAAAGAGGATAAAGGGGAAGTAAGGCGAACCCGTAGATTACATATGTAATAGTATAGGTTTTGTAAGAATAATATTTGATATTATGACAAAGGCAAATGTATTGGTTGTAAAGAACCTGGGGAATGTAAATATTTTTTTTATATATATAAAACATATCTGTTCTTTTGAGGCATTTCAATTGAATGTTTATGTGAACTGTAGCACCGTGTAGAACCATCTGTCGGGTTGGAAGATACCCGGATTTGGGGGCGTCAAAGATAATCAATCCATAGAGCATTAATACACATCTATCAAAGTTTGTATGAACCAGCAAAGTACACTCAAATGTACTCGTCCAAGAATTCTCAAGGATGCTTAGAAACTAACCATCAACTATTCATCTTCAATTCTTAAACAGAAGGTTCAGAGTCCAAAAACTCTGAGGCTGATTAACCAAATGAATCTTCATCTTCGGTTGTAAAGTCTCAAAACTTGCAACTGATAACAATATCAGCCATATTACCCCATTCGTAGAGTACCTACAATCAACATCATGATCATAGATCATAAAAGCATAATGATCCTACGATCGTAGTCTATACAAATACTCCTCCAATACACTATCCTGACCATACAAGTTGAAGAACTAAAGCACTTCATTGTTTCTCACTTACAAATACCAATATCATAGTGCGTCCGAAGTTGGTAACTGAACTCTGGCAAAAAGGCATGCCGTGATGACATTCTTACCACCAAATCTAAACATTCCTTCGTCTGATAAACGCCTCAGAGACAAACATAGCCCTAAGTTTTAAACTAAGAGGCCAACCCTTTTTGAGCTTCCTTAACGTAGAAGAAATACTGAAATAGATTGCATTGCAAGAACCTCTGCAAAGCCTATAGAAGTCTCTCAGGAGAAGATGTTCCTAGCTAATAAGTTGAGAGGAATAAATCTTGGAAGACAAGAGAAGAGTTCAAGCTGTTGATGAATCATGCAACTCCCAGTTGAAGACAAGTGAAGAGTTATTCACTAAAGCATGGTTACTGAAGATGATCGTTGAGTAGATAGAAAATCATAAATTCTATAGCTATCTCATCAAGCTACTCTACGAATTGGAGAAGTCAACGGTCAACTAAAGGCAATAATGCTCATATTCTTAAAAGGAAAGTCAAAATAAAAAGCTAATCAGTTTATGGGAAATTACAGTTTTTTTGTGGGGCATCGTGCAACCAATGACTTTTTGACACGTCGCATTTTCTGCAGAGTTAGAGGGAACTGTCATAAAGGAAAATTCAAACTAATTGCATCTTCCAAACAGTTATCAAGGTCTATCAACTTCCCTCTTTGAACCCTAAACTCTAAATACTCTTCAAAGCCAAAATCCATCAAACCTCGAGCCATATCCAAATCACCTTCAATTATCTCCTGCAAAATCCTTGAAATTGAATACCCATACACTTTGAACCCTTAAAATGGAAAATTGGCGTATTATCACTGGAATTCAACTCGGCTGTAAGAAGTTCAAAAATTAGAAAAAGAAGTTCAAAGATATTCTTGAGCTCGTAAAGAATGCTGGTTTTTCTGAATGCTTAGAAGCCAACACTCCAATTTATTCTGACTTGGCAAAGGAATTTTATTCAAATCCAATGATAGATTATAGGCTTCTATATACAAAAGTCAAAGGAGTAAATTTGAAGATAAGAGCATCAGACATCAACAAATGTCTAGGGTTTCCTAACCAAGGTCTACTAAATCTCGAAGAAGTCAACATTGAAGAAGGCATGAGGTTAATGCGCTCTAAGAGAAATTCAAATCTGAAAGATATATATGAAGAAGAAAGAGTTTCCTGAGGAGTTTGAATTTCTTGATGAGATTATGGGAAAATGCATCTTGTGCAAAGATACTGCACACGATACAGTTAGCGATCTACAACTAAGAATCATGACTGCAATTGTTATAAAGCAATAGATAAATTTTGGGGCCTTACTGATTGATTGGCTATCTAAATGGGTAGAAAAGGCTAAGAAGAAGAAGTCTACAGATAAACCCCTTGCAAATATTTTTCATGGAAGACTCTTGAGCATTATCCTGAAGAAGAAACTGAAGAGCAAGATAAGGGATGATGAGGGAGAACCCCTTAATATTCACAAAGTGATATCTCCAAAGCTGTTTGAAAATTGGAAGAAATTGTAAAATCCCAAATTTTACGAATAAAGATTTAATTTTCTCGAAATATTTTTTTTAATAATATGGTGTGAATTTGAGATAATATTATAGTTGTGGGTAGTATTTATAAATTTTGCAAAGTATGCAAGTTGTTATATAATATTTGATTGGTCGGGGAATATTTTTTTTATCGGGGAATATCCGTACGATGGCATAATCATTGGTGGACCCCACAACAGAATTATTGTCGGATTGAGAAAATGACAAAAGTATTTTATTGAAAATAACGGCGGATGTTTTACCATTAATACTGTTGAACTACTCGGTAGTAAAAGTACAGTAATACGAGTGGTTGCATAGTAGCACACGGTATTGATTATTGATGCTTACGTGAGAAGTCACTCAGTTATACTCATATCTCTCATATTATTGATTCGATTATTGTCACAGTATCATCTGCATTATATGATATATTCTTAAGTCAATAATTGAGATGACAAAGTTATTCATATTATTAAATTACAATATTTACAAGGTCTAGAAGTTTTGTCAAGGAGAGGTTTGGTCACATAATTGCGCGCTAATAGGGAGAAATCCTTATTGGAAAGCCCCTCTTTCACGGAAGCTACTGGTTGATAAATATTGTGAGTTATAATATTAATGATGAATGTTATTAATATTGAAGTTGTGTTCGGAGTTGAATTTGGAGACGCGGATGTGATATTTGAGTCTGGAACGATGAAATTAGTAAAAATAGACTATAAACATAAAATTTACCGGTTTTTACTATTTGGTCAAAAAGTCAACAGTTGACTTTTTTGGGAAAAGTCAAACTTTGAAATTTCAAAATTTATATTTTTGATAAAAATAGTTTCATTATGTTGGAATTATTTGTGTTAGTAAAAATCGACATTTATTTCGATAAAAATTGATGTCTGGAGGTTATTTTGACTAATCGAATTATTTAATGGGATAAATGAGCAATTGATTGCTATTATTTCATATGATTATAACTATTTGTTCACATGTGTATACTATTTTTTCACATTCTTGTACTATTAGGGGAGTTGGTGAAAAATTGATAATACTTACATGACTAAGTTAAAAATGGAGGTACTATACTGTAATTCGTATTTTTCACATGATTATACTATTGATTCACATTATTTACTATTAGGGGAGGTGGTGAAAGTTTGATAATACTTGCAGGACTAAATTAAAAATGAAAGAAAAGTTGGAGGTATTGTACTGTAATTTTTCGACCCCCAAAAAGTGCAATTATCGAAACTATATTTTCCTATAAATAGAAAATCATTCTTCCTTCATTTCTCACCAATTCACAAAAGATTTAGAGCGATTATTATAGAGAGAAATTATAGAAAGAAGAAAGAAGAAGTCTGCTATACCTCACTATTCCAAAGATCCGAGCTTTTCTAAGGTAGGAGTATTATTTCTTTCTTATATATGAAGAGAACTTCGTTATTCCATTCTTTATTATTACGTTGGAATAACTCAGATATCGCTGCCACTACCCTATACTTGGTGAAATTCTTACGTTATTCCATTCTTTATTATTATTTTGGAATAACTTTTATCATGCAAATACTACATACATGGTGAAGTTCTTCTAATATTCCATTATTTATTATTACATTGGAATATCACATCATACATGCGTTTCTACCGGGACACGGTCCCGTTATTTATTATTACATCGTTGAATATATCACATGCATGCGTTTCTGTGGGACTGGTTCCGTTATTTATTATTCATTGGAATATCCGTCGATGCATTTTACGCCTTGACACTGGTTCCATTCTTTATTATTCATTGGAATATCTTGTCATGCATTTTATGTGGGATTGGTTGAATTATTTATTATTCTGTTGGAATAACCTGCCTGTGCGGTCTATTGCATGCATGGTGATTTCTTTTGTTATTCCATTATTTATTATACTTAGTTAGTTAAAACTTTGACTTCTATACTCCATGAAATTAGTAGAATATTCTTGATATTTGCGCTTCATCCAGTATCTTTTCATGGAAATATTCTTACGAGCATTCTTGAATTTTACTCTACAAAAAAAGATCATGTTGACAATTTGGACGTTATCGGATCCTAGATAAATTAATTCTTGAACTTGTTTTATTGAATTCTTATATCATTGTCATCATCCTCATGTTTATATTTTGTTGAAAGTCATCTGTGGCCTGTAGTGCATAGATGGACTTGGTATGATTATGACCAGGGATTATTTGGTATAATCATAACCGTAATGTTTCAAATGATGTGAAAAAAGTCCTCATTGGCCCGTAGTGCATTGATGGACAGTTTTTGGTATGATTATGGCTATGGATTCTCTTTGTCCGTATTGCAAAGATGAATTATTTTATGGCATGATCAATACCGTTGATGAAACCATGATTATCCTTAGCCGTAGTGCATGGATAATTCGTGGTCGTGATACTAAAGAATATCCTTGGCCGTATTACAGGGGTGATTCGGTGATGTGGATTATTTATTAAGCTGAGTCCCAGCGATAGAAGTGTTGAAAAACCTTTTAAATCATAGAAGATAGTATATTTTATTCCCTACTTGACTATTCTAATGGATTGCTTGTTCCGTTGTAGTTAAACTTGATAGTTATTATATTTTATCAGTTTAACACTGTTGAAGGCTAACGATAAATTATTCTGCATTATCTTAGTCATAATATTTCTTACTGGGCTAGTTGAGCTCACCCTTTCTTTTACTGTTCTCTTCAGGAAATGAGAACGTAGCTGGGACTAGTCGGGGAACAGAGTGATGGTCCTAGATGTTTGCATTAGTAGTCTTCACTATTCTGTAAAATAGTGTGATAATAATTGTAATGAGGACTCCTTTTGAGTTTGTATACTCTCTAGTAGATAATATTTGTATTTAAACTCACAGTTTGTGTTTCGTCGTATTGTACACAACTGTTGTATATTAAGATTATATTTGTATTCTGTACTATGTATTTGGCGACTCGAGATGGGTGATGTATACCTGCTTTGGGGTCGTCACAGTTGGTATCAAAGCTTAGGGATATGATCCCTGGCTAAGATGTGAGACTAGAACTAGGAGGGGAGAGACGGGGAATTCCTTTGCTAGTATGACCTACCTAAGTTTATTTGGTATTTAATTGGTTGGTCAGAATATAGGGATAATATGTTACATGTCGATTAACCTTTGTTTTATGGCAGTATCTGAAAATGACATCCAAGAATGTTGAGAATAGAAATGGAGCACAGGAGACCGTTGATTCTCCACAGATCAATAATCAGGACAATGTGCAACAGGATGGCGATAATCCTCCTGTAAATAACAACACTGATCAATTGACGAATGACGGTACGTTTAGGAGCTTTTTATAATTCATGCAACATCAAAGTGAAGGCTCCCTGCTCATAATCACGGGGAGGAAACAATGGCAACCCACGGTTGTCACTGCTAAGCAATTCAAGGAGCTGGGACCACCGAATTTTTTGGGAAAGCCAGAACCACTTAAGGCAGAGACGTGGTTAAAATAGATCACCAAGATATTTGATGTCTTGGGATGCTCCTAGAGAAAAAAGGTTCCTTTGCCACCTTTATGTTGCGTGAAGAGGCGGTTCCTTTGGTGGGAATCAGTAAAGCGTACTCGACTGGCCGACTCAAGATGTCTTGGGAGAAGTTCCAAGAAACATTCAATGACAAGTACTTTCCGAAAGTATTCGTCACATGAAGGAGGTGGAGTTGATCAAGTTGGAGAAAAACAACATGGTAGTGTTGCGATCTGAAGCCAAGTTTTGCGAATTGTCCCGATTTGCGTCCCATTTGGTTGATAATGAGGAGAGAATAACGCGAATGTTTCTAAGAGGTTTGAAGCCGGGATACGTCAATATCTTATTTCTCATAAATTGTGTTTGTATTAGGATGTTGTAAATAGGGCTCGATTAGTGGAGTAGCGATAACGAGTCAACGCAACCAAAAGAGGCGGTAGAAAAATGATAATCTGGTGATAATGATCATCAAAGCGGTGACAATAAGCATGGAGGAATCAACATGCCGAAATGGTAACCACTTGGGTGTAATCATGGTCAAAATAATAAGAATGGACATTTCAAGAAGAAGGTTCAACAATGGCGTGAAGACGCGTCGACAAAGACACTGTTTCAAAGGAAGAAGAGCGACCACCGGTCGTATGTTTCAAATACTCTGGATGGGAGGACACATCACCCAAAGCGTAAGCGATAATCCAAAGCGTGTTTTAATTGCGAAAAGAAGGTCACCTAGCTTGATTTTGTCGTATGGTGAAGTCAATTCCAATTTGGGATAGTGATGCCAAAGGATGTCCCCGGACAAGCCAAAGCCAGGTAGTTTAGAGAGAGCATTTTTTTGTGTGACGAGGAACCTGAATAAAATTATCACGGGTATGTTAGTCATAAACTCTTGCGAAGTGTATACCGCGTTAGATACCGATTCTACTCACTCTTTTATTTCACCTAGTTGTGTTCAATGTTTGAAGTTAACTCCGAAAAAGTTAGACTTTGATATATCTGTTGGGAGAAACCTTCGTTACCTCCACTATTTATAAATCTTATTCAAATCAACACTTTCACGTTACCTGTCGATCGTATCTCTTTGAAAATACTTGCCTTTGATGTGATTTTAGGAATCGATTGGTTAACTACTAATCATGCTTTTTGTAAGGTTGTTAGCCTTCATACTCCTAACCAACCTGTAATGCGAATTCAAGCAACCAAACCACTAAAGTCAATCATTGTCATATCAAGCCATAAGTAAAAAGCCTCGAGCCTTTCGCTGGTGACTTCCAAGTCTAGGAATACACCGAAAGCCGGACTTTACGTCAGAGGCAACTTGAGTGAATGACGATGGTAAGTTGATAGGTATCAATGTGACGTACTACCCAAGTCTTGGATGAGAGTCACAGTTTTTAAATGATATTCCTTTTGTTAATAAATTTCTTGACGTATTCTAGAAGACTTCTTAGCCTACCCTTAGAGCGTGAAATCTAATTTTGTATTGACCCCAGTATAAAACCCATTTCTTCAACCCTTAAATATTTCTTCAATCAAAACGAACGTATAACGCATAAAGGCGTTGGCTCGAAAGCTATTGAAGATTATGATCGTACCATTCAATATCATCGTGGAAGAAGCGACGTGGTGGTGACGCGTTGAGTAGAAGATCGTATGCGTTCTGAGTGTGCGTTGTTAACATAAAAACCCATTTTCGTATAACTTACAAATGATGAAGATAGAGTTAAAGACTCTAGAGACCCACATGAAGATAGCTAATATACGAGTAGAATCGACTTTAATCGATAAAGTTAAAGCCTCTCAAGTTACATACTCGGAGCTGATGAATGGGAAGAAGAAGGTTCAAGAGGGCGTTATTCTAGAAGCAAGAATTGATGAAGAGAGGAAATCTCAACCCTCGATTTAATTGGCCCATTTGAAATCCTCGATCGAGTAGGAACTATGACTTATAGACTCGTTTTACCGCCAAATATGTTGCGTATTTATAACGTTTGTCACGTATCGATGTTACGTAAATATATGGACGACCCGAACCACATTATTGATTTAGAACCGGACGAGATAGCGGATAATTTAACGTATGAAGATGTACCTGTTAAAATCCTGGAATATATTCTACGCTTAAAGGTTATACCTCAAGAGTTAGAATCTGGTGAAGGGTACTCATTTGTTCAGCATACCAGGTACGTACGTAAATTTCGAGGGCAAAATTTCATAAGGAGAGGAGATTGTAAAATCCCAAATTTTACGAATAAAGATTTAATTTTCTCGAAATATTTTTTTTAATATTATGGTGTGAATTTGAGATAATATTATAGTTGTGGGTAGTATTTATAAATTTTGCAAAGTATGCAAGTTGTTATATAATATTCGTTTGGTTGGGGAATATTCTTTTTATCGGGGAATATCCGTACGACGGCATAATCATTGGTGGACCCCACAACGGAATTATTGTCGAATTGAGAAAACGACAAAAGTATTTTATTAAAAATAACGGTGGAAGTTTTATCGTTAATACTGTTGAACTACTCGGTAGTAAAAGTACAGTAATACGCGTGATTGTATAGTAGCACACGGTATTGATTATTGATGCTTACGTGAGAAGTTACTCAGTTATACTCAATTATTGCTATAGTAATTGTTGCATATTATCTCATATTATTGATTCGATTATTGTCACAGTATCATCTGCATTATATAATATATTCTTAAGTCAATAATTGAGATGACAAAGTTATTCATATTATTAAATTATAATATTTACAATGTCTAGAAGTTCTGTCAAGGAGAGGTTTGGTCACCTAATTGCGCGCCAATAGGAGAAATACTTATTGAAAAACCCCCTCTTTCCTGGGAACGACCTGGTTGATAAATATTGTGAGTTATAATATTAATGATGAATGTTATTAATATTGAAGTTGTGCTCGGAGTTGAATTTGGAGACGCGAACATGATATTTGAGTCCGGAACGATGAAATTAGTAAAAATAGACTATAAATACAAAAATTTGCCGGTTTTAAATATTTGGTCAAAAAGTCAACAGTTGACTTTTTCGGGAAAAGTCAAACTTCGAAATTTCAAAATTTATATTTTTGATAAAAATAGTTTCATAATGTTGGAATTATTTGTGTTAGTAAAAATCGATATTTATTTCGATAAAAATTGATGTCTGGAGGTTATTTTGACCAATCAGGTATTTAACTGGATAAATGAGCAATTGATTTGCTATTATTTCACATGATTATAACTATTTGTTCACATGTGTATACTATTGTTTCACATTCTTGTACTATTAGGGGAGTTGGTGAAAAATTGATAATACTTGCATGACTAAGTTAAAAAATGGAGGTACTATACTGTAATTCGTATTTTTCACATGATTATACTATTGATTCACATGATTGAACTATTGATTCACATTATTTACTATTAGGGGAGGTGGTGAAAGTTTGATAATACTTGCAGGACTAAATTAAAAATGAAAGAAAAGTTGGAAGTATTGTACTGTAATTTTTCGATCCCCAAAAAGTGCAATTATCGAAACTATATTTTCCTATAAATAGAAGCTCATTCTTCCTTCATTTCTCACCAATTCACAAAAGCTTTAGAGCGATTATTATAGAGAGAAATTATAGAAAGAAGAAGAGAAGTCTGCTACCTCACTATTCCAGTATCCAGTTTTTTTAAGGTAGGGAGTATTATTTCTTTCTTATATATGAAGAGAACTTCTGTTATTCCATTCTTTATTATTCTGTTGGAATAAAATGTATACGATGGCTACCCTATACTTGGTGAAATTCTTTTGTTATTCCATTCTTTATTATTATGTTGGAATAACTTGTCTATGCAAAGTACTGCATACATGGTGAAATTCTTCTAATATTCCATTCTTTATTATTCTGTTGGAATATCTTGTATGTGTTTTTTTAGGACCTAATTGGTTCCATTATTTATTATTCATTTGGAATATCATCGTGTCTGCATGCGTTTTCTGTGGGACTGAATTCGATTATTTATTATTCATTGGAATATCATGCGAATGCGTTTTACGTTTGGGACTGGTTCATTTCTTTATTATTACATTGGAATATCTGCATGCATGCATTTTACGCCGGACTGGTTCCGTTATTTATTATTACGTTGGAATAACCCTACATGCGGTCTATCGCATGCATGGTGATTTCTTTGTTATTCCATTCTTTATTATACTCGATTGGTTAAAACTTTGACTTCTATACTCCATGAAATTAGTGGAATATCCTTGATATTTGCGCTTCATCCGATATCTTTTCATGGAAATATTCTTACGAGCATTCTTGAATTTTACTCTACAAAGCGAAGATCATGTTGACAATTTGGACGTTATCGGTTCTAGATAAATTAATTTTTGAACTTGTTTTTTGAATTCTTATATCATTGTCATCATCCTCATGTTTATATTTTGTTGAAAGTAATTTGTGGCTTCAGAGTGCATAGATGGACTTGGTATGATTATGACTGAGGATTATTGGTATAATCATAACCGTAGTAATTATTGCTATAGTAATTGTTGCATCATATCTCATATTATTAATTCTATTATTGTCTAAGTATCATCTGCATTACATGATATATTCTTAAGTCAATAATTGAGATGACAAAGTTATTCATATTATTAAATTACAATATTTACAATGTCTAGAAGTTCTGTCAAGGAGAGGTTTGGTCACCTAATTACGCGCCAATAGGGAGAAATCCTTATTGAAAGCCCCTCTTTCTAAGAACGAATTTGGTTGATAAATATTGTGAGTTATAATATTAATGATGAATGTTATTAATATTGAAGTTGTGCTCGGAGTTGAATTTGGAGACGCGAACGTGATATTTGAGTCCGGAACGATGAAATTAGTAAAAATAGACTATAAACACAAAATTTGTCGGTTTTTAATATTTGGTCAAAAGTCAACAGTTGACTTTTTCGGGAAAAGTCAAACTTCAAAATTTCAAAATTTATATTTTTGATAAAAATAGTTTCATAATGTTGGAATTATGTTAGTAAAAATCGACATTTATTTCGATAAAAATTGATGTCTGGAGGTTATTTTGACCAATCGGGTATTTAACTGGATAAATGAGCAATTGATTTGCTATTATTTCACATGATTATAACTATTTGTTCACATGTGTATACTATTGTTTCACATTCTTGTACTATTAGGGGAGTTGGTGCAAAATTGATAATACTTGCATGACTAAGTTAAAAATGGAGGTATAGATGGAGGTACTATACTGTAATTCGTATTTTTCACATGATTATACTATTGATTCACATGATTGAACTATTGATTCACATTATTTACTATTAGGGGAGGTGGTGAAAGTTTGATAATACTTGCAGGACTAAATTAAAAATGAAAGAAAAGTTGGAGGTATTGTATTGTAATTTTTTGACCCCCAAAACGTGCAATTATCGAAACTATATTTTCATATAAATAGAAGTTCATTCTTCCTTCATTTCTCACCAATTCACAAAAGCTTTAGAGCGATTATTATAGAGAGAAATTATAGAAAGAAGAAGAGAAGTCTGCTACCTCACTATTCCAGTATCCAGTTTTCCTAAGGTAGGGTGTATTATTTCTTTCTTATATATGAAGAGAACTTCTGTTATTCCATTCTTTATTATTCTGTTGGAATAACATGTATACGCGGGCTACCCTATACTTGGTGAAATTCTTCTGTTATTCCATTCTTTATTATTATGTTGGAATAACCTGTCTATGCAAAGTACTGCATACATGGTGAAATTCTTCTAATATTCCATTCTTTATTATTCATTGGAATATCACATCATGCGTTTTACGCCGGACTGGTTCCGTTATTTATTATTCATTGGAATATCATATATCGGTCGTTTTATTTGGACTGGTTCATTTCTTTATTATTCTCGTTGGAATATCTTATGCATGCGCTTTTCTATTTGGACCGATTCCGTTATTTATTATTACGTTGGAATAACTTTTGCTGTGCCTCTATCGCATGCATGGTGATTTCTTTTGTTATTCCATTCTTTATTATACTCGGTTGGTTAAAACTTTGACTTCTATACTCCATGAAATTAGTGGAATATCCTTGATATTTGCGCTTCATCCGATATCTTTTCATGGAAATATTCTTTTGAGCATTCTTGAATTTTACTCTACAAAGCAAGATCATGTTGACAATTTGGGCGTTATCGGCCCTAGATAAATTAATTCTTGAACTTGTTTTTATTGAATTCTTATATCATTGTCATCATCCTCATGTTTATATTTTGTTGAAAGTCATCTCGTGGCTGTTTTAAGGCATAGATGGACTTGGTATGATTATGACAGGGATTATTCGGTATAATCATAATCGTAATTATTGCTATAGTAATTGTTGCATCATATCTCATATTATTGATTCGATTATTGTCACAATATCATCTGCATTATATGATATATTCTTAAGTCAATAATTGAGATGACAAAGTTATTCATATTATTAAATTACAATATTTACAATGTCTAGAAGTTACATCGAGGAGAGGTTTGGTCACCTAATTTACGGCATAATAGGGAGAAATCCTTATTGGAAAGCCCCTCTTCACAGGAGCGACACGGTTTATAAGTATTGTGAGTTATAATATTAATGATGAATGTTATTAATATTGAAGTTGTGCTCGGAGTTGAATTTGGAGACGCGAACGTGATATTTGAGTCTGGAACGATGAAATTAGTAAAAATAGACTATAAACACAAAATTTGCCAATTTTTAATATTTGGCAAAAAGTCAACAGTTGACTTTTTGGGAAAAGTCAAACTTCGAAATTTCAAAATTTATATTTTTGATAAAAATAGTTTCATAATGTTGGAATTATTTGTGTTAGTGAAAATCGACATTTATTTCGATAAAAATTGATGTCTGGAGGTTATTTTGATCAATCGGGTATTTAACTGGATAAATGAGCAATTGATTTGCTATTATTTCACATGATTATAACTATTTGTTCACATGTGTATACTATTGTTTCACATTCTTGTACTATTAGGGGAGTTGGTGTAAAATTAATAATACTTGCATGACTAAGTTAAAAATGGAGGTATAGATGGAGGTACTATACTGTAATTCGTATTTTTCACATGATTATACTATTGATTCACATGATTGAACTATTGATTCACATTATTTACTATTAGGGGAGGTGGTGAAAGTTTGATAATACTTGCAGGACTAAATTAAAAATGAAAGAAAAGTTGGAGGTATTGTACTGTAATTTTTCGACCCCCAAAACGTGCAATTATCGAAACTATATTTTTCTATAAATAAAAGCTCATTCTTCCTTCATTTCTCACCAATTCACAAAAGCTTTAGAGCGATTATTATAGAGAGAAATTATAGAAAGAAGAAGAGAAGTCTGCTACCTCACTATTCCAGTATCCAGTTTTTCTAAGGTAGGGAGTATTATTTCTTTCTTATATATGAAGAGAACTTCATTATTCCATTCTTTATTATTACGTTGGAATAACATGTATCTGTGAGCTACCCTATACTTGGTGAAATTCTTACATTATTCCATTCTTTATTATTATGTTGGAATAACTTTTGTCATGCAAAATCTTGCATATATGGTGAAATTCTTCTAATATTCCATTCTTTATTATTACATTGGAATATCCGATACATGCATTTTCTGTAGGATCGGTTCCGTTATTTACTATTACATTGGAAATATCACATGCATGCGTTTTCTTGGGACTGAGGTTCCGTTATTTATTATTACATTGGAATATCGTATGGGGTGCGTTTTATGTCGGACTGGTTCATTTCTTTATTATTACATTTGGAATATCACATGCATGCATTTTACTTGGGACTGGTTTAGATTATTTATTATTCGTTGGAATAACTTTTGTCATGATCTATCGCATGCATGGTGATTTCTTTTGTTATTCCATTCTTTATTATACTCAGTTGGTAAAAACTTTGACTTCTATACTCCATGAAATTAGTGGAATATCCTTGATATTTGCGCTTCATCCAGTATCTTTTCATTGAAATATTCTTCTGAGCATTCTTGAATTTTACTCTACAAAGCAGTATCATGTTGACAATTTGGACGTTATCAGTTCCTAGATAAATTAATTCTTGAACTTGTTTTTATTGAATTCTTATATCATTGTCATCATCCTAATGTTTATATTTTGTTGAAAGTCATTTGTGGCCTGTAGTGCATAGATGGACTTGGTATGATTATGACCAGGGATTATTCGGTATAATCATAACCGTAATTATTGCTATAGTAATTGTTGCATCATATCTCATATTATTAATTCTATTATTGTCTAAGTATCATCTGCATTACATGATATATTCTTAAGTCAATAATTGAGATGACAAAGTTATTCATATTATTAAATTACAATATTTACAATGTCTAGAAGTTCTGTCAAGGAGAGGTTTGGTCACCTAATTACGCGCCAATAGGGAGAAATCCTTATTGGAAAGCCCCCTCTTTCCTAGGAACGACCTGGTTGATAAATATTGTGAGTTATAATATTAATGATGAATGTTATTAATATTGAAGTTGTGCTCGGAGTTGAATTTGGAGAGCCTTGAACGTGATATTTGAGTCACGGAACGATGAAATTAGTAAAATAGACTATAAACACAAAATTTGTTCGGTTTTTAATATTTGGTCAAAAAGTCAAATGATTGACTTTTTGGGAAAAATCAAACTTCAAAATTTCAAAATTTATATTTTTGATAAAAATAGTTTCATAATGTTGGAATTATGTTAGTAAAAATCGACATTTATTTCGATAAAATTGATGTCTGGAGGTTATTTTGACCAATCGGGTATTTAATCTGGATAAATGAGCAATTGATTTGCTATTATTTCACATGATTATAACTATTTGTTCACATGTGTATACTATTGTTTCACATTCTTGTACTATTAGGGAGTTGGTGCAAAATTGATAATACTTGCATGACTAAGTTAAAAATGGAGGTATAGATGGAGGTACTTATCGTAATTCAGTATTTTCACATGATTATACTATTGATTCACATGATTGAACTATTGATTCACATTATTTACTATTAGGGGAGGTGGTGAAAGTTTGATAATACTTGCAGGACTAAATTAAAAATGAATGAAAAGTTGGAGGTATTGTACTGTAATTTTTCGACCCCCAAAACGTGTAATTATCGAAACTATATTTTCCTATAAATAGAAGCTCATTCTTCCTTCATTTATTATACTCAGTTGGTTAAAACTTTGACTTCTATACTCCATGAAATTAGTGGAATATCCTTGATATTTGTGCTTCATCCAGTATCTTTTCATGGAAATATTCTTCTGAGCATTCTTGAATTTTACTCTACAAAGCAGTATCATGTTGACAATTTGAACGTTATCAGTTCCTAGATAAATTAATTCTTGAACTTGTTTTATTGAATTCTTATATCATTGTCATCATCCTCATGTTTATATTTTGTTGAAAGTCATCTGTGGCCTGTAGTTCATAGATGGACTTGGTATGATTATGATCAGGGATTATTTGGTATAATCATAACCGTAATGTTACAAATGATGTGAAAAAAGTCCTCATTGGCCCGTAGTGCATTGATGGACAGTTTTTGGTATGATTATGGCTATGGATTCTCTTTGTCCGTATTGCAAAGATGAATTATTTTATGGCATGATCAGGACCGTTGATGAAACCATGATTATCTTTAGCCGTAGTGCATGGATAATTCGTGGTCGTGATACTAAAGAATATCCTTGGCCGTATTACAGGGGTGATTCGGTGATGTGGATTATTTATTAAGCTGAGTCCCAGCGATAGAAGTGTTGAAAAACCTTTTAAATCATAGAAGATAGTATATTTTATTCCCTACTTGACTATTCTAATGGATTGCTTATTAAGTTGTAGTTAAACTTGATAGTTATTATATTTTATCGGTTTAACACTTTGTTGAAACTAACGATAAATTATTACGCATTATCTTAGTCATAATATTTCTTCTTGGGCTAGTTGAGCTCACCCTTTCTTTTACCGTTCTCTTGAAATGAGAACGTAATTTGGGACTAGTCGGAGAACAGAGTGATGGTCCTAGATGTTTGCATTAGTAGTCCTCACTATTCTGTGAAATAGTGTGATAATAATTATAATGAGGACTCCTTTTGAATTTGTATACTCTCTAGTAGACAATATTTGTATTTAAACTCACAGTTTATGTTTTGTCGTATTGTACACGACTGTTGTATATTAAGATTGTATTTGTATTCTGTACCATGTATTTGGCGACTCGAGATGGGTGATGTATACCTGTTTTGGGGGTGTCACAGAAAACCCCCATGGAAAAAAGAAAATAAAGACATCTGGCAGCAACAACAAGGGTACTTCAAAGTAGAGGAAGGCAAACATAGTGAATAGTGAGTCATCTTAATCTGATGATTCCATGTCTCCAGTAAATCCAACCAAGAAAAAAGCTAAGGCTATAAAGAAATCACCAAAGGTACCCCTAAAAAGCTGCTCTGATGATAAAAAAGAATCTGAATTAGAAGAAGAAAAAGCACCTGGATCTCCCATTGCTGAACCTCCAAAAAGAAGAAGGAATAATTGACTACTTCAAAGGCCAAGCTATAAGAATGAAGGAGGACCTTCATCAAACATCATTGATCTTAGTGATAATGATGAAGATGTTGAGTTTGAGTCCGTGAGAAGAATCATTAAACGCAAAAGAAGGATAGATTCCGCTAGCTCTAGCAATGATGGAAGTGAAAAGGCTGCAACTACCAATGATCATGAATTAGAAGATGAAGATGAAGTTGAAGCTAAAGAGACTTTGAAGTCTGAAGAGCAAGGAATGACTGGTGAGTTAGATAGTTCTGAGAAGGATACTGCAGTAGGAACAAATAATGAAAATCAGTTGCAAGAATCTACTGATAAATCAGTTGAAATGACCCTGCATGAGTCTAGCTCAAAGTCAGGAAATGAAGAAATGGAGACAGACTCCAGCTCTGAAGATCAGGAATCAACAGGATATCAAGTTTCTTCACATGCAAGGGTACGAAGAAGATTAGTAGTGGAAGTCATTGATGAGCCACAAGATGTGCTACCAGGAAGATGGATAAACCATGGAAATGAACGACTCAAAGTAGTAACGATGTCTACAAAAGACCCGTTCATCAATTTTCAAGACATGGAGTTAGAACATACTACAGTATTGTACAATCTTGAAAACCACCTGATAAAATGGTTCTACCCATGGATGCCCTGGCTAAAGGCTTACACTACTGGTGATGAAAATTATATCAGTTGGTGTTATTCACATTTTCCTAATTTGGAACTGATCTCTCAGAACTTCCCAAGGGTCAAGATATTTCCAACCAAGCTGATCAAGGATTTCCCTCATTTCAGAGTCTAGCGCCATGCTGGTAATATCTGCATTCCCTACTATCTCTTAAAAAATTTAGATAGTAGAAAGGCTACACCAAAGCTCACAATCGTAGAGGTCTCATACTCTGCTATTGCAAGTGGTCAAGCTAGCCCTGATATCCAAACATCAAACCCCACACACAGTATTCCAAAGCCTCAATCCTATAAGACCCTCTGATATCCCCACTTCATCCAACAATGACCTCTTTGACATTCTCACTACCTTTAAAAACATTTACAAAAATGAGAAACTCAAACCAACTGCCCAAACTCATCAATATCCTAAGTTGTTAAAAAACTCTGAAGAATTGGTTGAGAAATTTACCTATATTATTGATGAAGCAAAGATTATGCCAGAAGGAAAAAACAGTGAGTTCCACAAGGAGCTTCAAGCATTTGTCTCGGATATATATCCATCAAGCTTCATCAGAGAGATCAGATCTATTTGAATCCATAGAGCAACGAAGGAAAAAAGCCCTGCAACTTCATAAGAACAATGAAGAATCT
Source organism: Panax ginseng (assembly GCA_020205605.1). Lineage (NCBI taxonomy): Eukaryota > Viridiplantae > Streptophyta > Magnoliopsida > Apiales > Araliaceae > Panax > Panax ginseng. The sequence goes on along the minus strand of CM035136.1, from coordinate 29,592,851 downwards.
ATTATGTCTCTCTCCGAGAAAATAGATACCCTCAATCAGTCTCTTTCCCAACAACTAGAACTCGGCCAGCAGGAGCTAAAGATTGAAATTAGAAATTCATCCTACCTGCTTGAACAACTTATGACCAATGTCCAACATCTTTTTAAAGTGATTGATGATAAACAGGGGAGAAAAAGAGACGATTAACGAGATATAAGAAGAGACGAATAAAGATACAGGAGGAGAGCCAGAAGAAGAATGAAGTCATGAAGACAAAACCTAAGGGGGAGCCAGAAGAAGCTGAAGCAATGAAGTCATCATCTAAGGGGAAGCAGGAACCAGAAAGATAAGCCGATGAGTAGCAACAACAGACAGAACATATAGAAGATATAAAGGAGCAAACATAAAAAAAAGGAGAAGGTACATCTCTAATTGTAATAGTATGTTCTGGATCCAGAATTTCAAGTTGTTGTGTTATAATTAAATTGTGACGCCCCCAAAATAGGTATACACAACCCATTCTGAGTCGCCAAATACATGCTACATAATTCAAATACAAACTTAATTATACAACTGTCGTGTAAAATACGACAAAACATAGCTGAGAGTTTTAACACAAATATAGTCTCGTAGACAATATCCAAACTCAAATGGAGCCCTCATTACATTTATTATCACACAATTTCATAGAATACTGAGGACTACTATAGCCACCATCTCGGACCATCACTCCGTTTTCCGACTAGTCCCAGCTATATTATCATTTCCTGAAGAGAACATTGAAAGAAAAGGGTGAACTCAACTAGCCTAGTAAAGAATATTCTGACTAAGATAATGCAGAATAAATTATCGTTAGCCTTTAACAGTATAAAAACTGATAGAATACAATAAACAACAAGTTTAACTGCAGCGAAACAAGTAATCCATTAGAATACTCAAGTAGAGCATGATATCTACTATCTTCTATAATTTAAAAGTTCATCATCAATATTTTATTGCTCTAACACAGCTCAATAATCCGCATCATCGAATTATCCATGCACTACGGGCCAAGGATATTCGTTAGTATCACATCCACGAATTATCCATGCACTACGGGCCAAGGATATTCGTTATTATCACTAATGGTCATGATCATGCCAACAACTGTCCATCAATGCACTACGGACCAATGAGGACTTTTACCACATCATTTGTAACATTACGGGTCATGATTATACCGATACATAATTTCTGGTCATAATCATACGAACAACTATCTATCAATGCACTACGGGCCAATGAGGACTTTCATCACAATATAATCATGAGGATGATGACAATGATATAAGAATTTAATTAAATGTGAGCAAGGATAAATTTTAAAGATTTATAATTTAATTTATCCAGAGTTCAAGAATATATATCCAAATTGTCAACATGATACAGCTTTGTGGAGTAAAATTCAAGAATAATATTGTATTAAAAATAATTTGGACACAAAAAAAATCAATTTTTGTCATGAATAGTACCCCATGAATAGTACTTTGTGAATAGTACCCCGTGAATATTTCCCCGGCGTGAAAAGATTAAGAATTAACAAGAATATTCAGAATAATATTTTCGTGAAAAGATACTAGATGAAGCGCAAATTTCAAGGATATTCTACTAATTTCACGGAGTATAGAAGCAATACTTATCAAAATGAGTGTAAATATTTCTTACTAGATGAGTGTATGGAAGGAAATATTATTTATTACGAATATTGAACAAAAATAATATCCCTTACCTTAAAAGGAGAGTATTTCTGACTGGTATGGCGGGGATATTCTTGAAGAAAACTTGCACTGTATTCTACACTCAAAGCTTTCTTAAACTCTAAAGAAATACGCTCAATATTATCAAAGAAGAATTCTCATATTCTGGTGTGATTTTTCATTTCTAAACTCAAAATCCTATTTATAGGAGAATGGCAGGATACTATTTAGAAAAAATCACGGGTGCAACTACTATGCAAGCAAATAAAATATATATATATATATATATATATATATATATATATATATATATTCACACACACAATTATATTATATATATATACTGAATAACTTTATACCGGTTATTTTGAAAAATGAGTAAGTGGGGGTCCATATAATAAGCAAAATTTATAATAAATACTTCAATAAAAATCTCTCTATTTATCTCAACTCACTTGGCTTCACAAAACACATTTTTTAACAATATTTATTTATCATTAATATTATAACTCGCAATATTAACAACCAAACCCCTTTCCTCGATAAAACTTTCTAGAGATTGTCAATAATACAAATAATAATATGAATAACTTTGTCGTCTCAATTATTGATTTAATAATATAAAATATTGTGCAGATGATACTGTGACAATAATTGAATCAATAATATGAGATACTATGCATCAACTACCATTGCAATAATTGAACAAAATTGAGTGACTTCTCACATAAGCATAAATAATCAAAGATATTTATGCAATCTGGTATCTTTCTTATGCGACAGCGTATTCTTGTACTTTTATCACGGTATTTCAACATTTAACGGTAAAATTTTCTCTGTTATTTTTATATAAAGATATTTTTATTTTTTTCTAATTCTGAGTGAATTACATTGTAGGGTCACCGATGATTGTGCCATCGCATACGAATATTCTACGATAAAATGAATATTCCCAGAGCTAAACGAATATTTTATGTCAAAACATTTACTTTACTAACATTTGTAATATATTACCTAACTATAACATTATATCAAAATCATACCTTATTATTCAAAACAATATTTAGAGAAAAGAAATCTTTATTCATAAAATTTGGGGTCTTACATAAATGCTCATTAATATCATTAATATTATCTTTTCTAATAATACAGAAGCTCTGTAAGACCCCAACTTTTATGAATAAAGAATAATTTTCTCGAAATATATTTTTGAATATTATGGTGTGGATTTGATATAATGTTATAGTCAGGTAATAATTTACAAATTTTGCAAAAGTAAGCAAGTGGTTATATAATATTCGATTGGTCGGGAAATATTGCTTTTAACATGGAATATTAAATTGACAAGACAATCATTGGTGGACCCTACAACGAAGTATTGTCGTAGTTAGAAAACTAAAAAAATATCTTTCTATAAAAATAACTACGGAGGTGTTACCGTTAAAAGCGTTGAACTACCCTAAGTTAGTAAAAGTACGATGAATAACGCGTGGTCGCATAAGAAGACACCAGATTAATTATTGATGCTTACGTGAGAAGTCACCGCTTATACTCAATTATTGCTACGATAATGCAAGATCATATCTCTCTCGTATTATTGATTCAATTATTGTTACTGAGATCATCCGCATAATATGTTATATTATTAAATCAATAATTGAGACGACAAAGTTATTCATATTATTATTTGCAATATTGACAATGTCTCAGAAGTTACATCGAGGAGAGGTTTGGTCACTTAATCGCGTGCGATAAGGAGAAATCCTTATCGGAAATCCCCCTCTTTCCTGGGAACGACATGGTTGTTAAATATTGTGAATTATAATATTAATGATGAATAAGTTTGTGTTGATTAAAGATGAATTTTATAGTTCCATTGTGTTGGACTTATTTGTGTTAGTATAATTGATGTCTGGAGGTTATATTGTTCAATCGGGTATTCGGGACACTTTTCGTGTCGGTGTACTATTCACGAGTTACTATTCACGAGTTACTATTCACAAGTTACTATTCATGAGTTACTATTCACGGGGTACTATTCACCCGTAAGATATATTTCTTTTCTGTCCAAATCATTTTTGGGTACAATATCATTCCATGAGGAGATGTGCTAATTTTTCAGACCATTGGTTGAAGATATAATAGTAAATCAATATGGACCACTGGTGGAAATTTATAAGAGTAAATCAATATGGATCGCTGGTTTAAAGTTTTAATAGTAAATCAGTATGGACCATCCGTTTAAAAGTAAATCAAGCTAGACCGTTCATGAATTAGTTACTATTCAGTCCATTCTCCTATAAATAGAAGCTAATTTCTTCATTATTTCTTACGAATTCACTGAAACTCTAGAGAGAGAAACTATAGAGAGAAAGAAGAAAAGTATTCTACTACTTCACTACTCCAATATCCAGTTTCCTCTAAGGTAGGGGATATTATTTGTTGTACTCGTAAGGGGTATTCTTTCTTTCTTATTCATGAAGAGAACTTCTGTTATTCCATTCTTTATTATTACATTGGAATAACTTGTATCATGCAGGATACCTATACTTGGTGAAATTCTTACATTATTCCATTCTTTATTATTATGTTGGAATAATCATGCTATTCTAAGAAATCGTATACATGGTGAATTCTTACATTATTCCATTCTTATTATTACATTGGAATAACTTTGTTTATCACAATCGCATACATGGTGAAATTCTTCTAATATTACATTCTTTATTATTACATTGGAATATCCTATATCGCATGCGTTCTGTGGGACCGGATTCATTATTTATTATTTTGTCGAGAATATCACGTCGTGCATTTTTACTTGGGACTGGTTCCATTATTTATTATTACATTGGGAATAACTTGTATATGCGATCTATCGCATACGCATGGTGAATCATACATTATTCCATTCTTTATTATTACATTGGAATAACTTGTCATGTGGATTACCACATGCGTGGTGAATGATCCTTCGTATTCATTCCTTATTAAATTTTGGAAATGATCTGACTTTGTGGATTACCGCATGGCGGGGGAAAATCCATTTGCAGTTTCATATATTCTATTATACTCAGTTGGTTAAAGCTTTGGCTTCTATACTCCATGAAATTAGTGGAATATCCTTGATATTTGCGCTTCATCCAGTATCTTTTCATGGAAATATTCTTCTGAGCATTCTTGAATTTTACTCCACAAAGCAGTATCATGTTGATAATTTGGACGTTATTGAGTTTAGGATAAATTAACTTATAAATCATTAAAATTTATTCTTGAACTTGTTTTATTGAATTGTCATCATCCTCATGCTTATATTATGTTGAAAGTCATCTTTGGCTTACGTGCATAGATGGACTTGATATGATTATGACTAGGGATTATTCGGTATAATCATGACCGTAATGTGACGAATGATGTGGTAAAAGTCCTAATTGGCATGTAGTTCATTGGTGGACAGTTGTTGGTATGATTATGACCAGGGATTATTAGGTATAGTCATGACCATTGATGATTACATGAATATCCTTGGTCGTGGAGCAAGGATGATTCGATTTTATTTATTAAGCTGAGTCTCAGCGATAAAGTTGATGAAAAACTTTTTAAATCATAGAAGATAGTAGATTTTATACTTTACTTGACTCTTCTAATGGATTGCTTGATCCGCTTCAGTTAAACTTGTTGTCTATTATATTATTCTATTAGTTTAACATTATTGAAGGCTAATGATAATTTATTCTGCATTATCTTAGTCATAATATTTCTTACTGGGCTAGTTGAGTTCAACCTTTCTTTCACTATTTCTTCTTGTGAAATGAGAACGTAATTTGGGACTAGTCGGGGAAATGGTGAGTGATGGTCCTAGATGGTGCATTAGTAGTCCTCACTATTACGTGAAATAGTGTGATAATAAATGTAATGAGGACTCCATTGAGTGTGGATATTGTCTAGATGACAATATTTGTATTAAAACTCATGACCTATGTTTTGTCGTATTTTTTACACGACTATTGTATAATTAAGTTGTATTTGTATTCAGTACCTTGTATCTGGCGACCCAAGATGGGTGATGTATACCTGTTTTGGGGGCGTCACAAACTCATTGTATCTTAAGATTCATTCATCTCATACATATGCATTGAGAGTTTTTGTCATCATCAAATAGGGGGAGATTGTCAGGAATATGCATGAGAATGTTATTCCTTATTTATATAATTTGATGATGAAGATGATGAAGTTAATGAATGAATATGCAAATGTGTCTATATTGATAAAAGCTCTAAAGTTCTTAATAGATGATAGATAATATAAACAAGGACTTAGATTGAAATGATAAAATATGTTAAGCTGATCTAATATTATTGAATAGTTTTTTAAAAGTCCTTTAAAAGATCGTGATGTACAAGGACTATGAATAGAAAGATCAAACTTGTTAGGTTGATCTTACAAAGTTTAATAGATAGGCATGTTTGATCGAAGAGCACTGCATCAGTCACTATAGTCTGTGATAAGTAGGTTTTATACCTACTTATTGGTTACTAGCTCACAAGAATTATGCTCAACTTAAGTAATTTATTATGTTTTATTTGCATTTTATGTTTGTTTTGCAGTTTATGTAGTTGGAACACCTTTTAGCAACCTAAGGCATAAAATGGCAAGGAAAATCAAGAAATGGCATGGAATGGCATTAACATGGCATGGTGGCAACGAACTAGCAAGAACATGGCAAGCTGAACTAGAGCAGTGGAGGAATGAAGTGCAGAAGAGAATGAATGAAGAGCAAGCAAGCAATAAAAAAGAGCAAGCTAATAGCAGACAAGAAGCAGCAGCAACGCGGCTGTGCTGCCATATGACCTTATCATGGCGCGTTCGCGCCAAAGAGAATACAGAAGCGGAAATTCATATCGCGCGACCGCGCCTTATTATCAAAGGGCTTTGGCGCGCCCAGGCCATACAATCGACAAACAAATCCATAGCGCGCCCGCGCTCGTTTTGCATTGTAATCTCTCGCGGCCGCGTGAGTCTTCTTCAGTTAATTTTTTCTGACTTTTTGTAATTTGAAATTAAGCGTGTTTTGCTCAACTGAGACGATATGGTTGGCACCAGACGTGGTTTTTCATCAGTTATCATCAGTTTTACTATTCTTAGGTTTTAGACTATTCTAGAGAGGGTTTTGAGCATTGGATTATTACATTTTTTAGCTCTTCTCTTATTCTAGATTATTAAATAAAATCTAGTTTTCATTTCTGGAGATGGTTGGTGTATTGGACAAGCCTGGAAACAGAACTTGCAGCACGAATTTTCATATTTGATTCTCTTATTTCTTCATAACTTTTGTTTGCTTTTCTACTTTAATGGTTTGCTTCAATCCTGTAATGGCTTTTGGTTCAGAAATTAACTAAACTCCATTATGGGATTCTAATGGATTTTGATGCATAGTTTAAATATGTATATCTGAATGTCTTGTTGAATATTTATCGTTGGATTGCCCATTATAATTATGCAAAATGATTGAATGCTTGATCACCATTCACACTAATTGCTTGTATGGATTTGGAAAATGAAATATAAGTATAGATTATATCATAATGGCATATGTTCATGAGGTTGATTTGTTTAAGCTTTGTGATTCGTTAACCGGATAGACATATACCGGTCCACCGTATGTAATCACGAAAAGAGCCTGCACTTTAATTAATTATTGCTGTAATTTCACATAGACATATAGTGATTTTGGTAATAGTGATGCTTACATGAATTCTATCGATTGTGGATTTTGTGTAAATTAGACATAGTTTATTGAAAAATGGTTATGCTCTACTTTTGTGCTCTTGACTAGCTTTCCATGATAATTAATCAAACATGACATGAGGATTTCAATTTAGATGAAACATTAAATGAAATTAGAATCCCATTCTTCTCCAATTTGATTACATCACTTTAGTAATTATAATTTTTGTTTCGTTAATGAATTTAGAATTCAATTTAATTGTGAGTTGGTCGTTTAAGCACATAGAAAAAGTGATTAAGTTTTTGCATGATAAAGTAGAGTTAACACCTTTCTCTGTGGATCGATACTTTTCTTACTCTGTATTATTTTTTGACCCATGTATACTTGCATGAGTTAGAGTCCTTTTTGTTAGACTAAAAAGGAGGCAACAGTCTGCCAAGAAAGTAAAACAAGAATCGTAAGCCTCACTCAATATCATGGTTCAAAATATGGTCCAGTTTGGGGGTACTGCTACAGATGATCCGAATGAACACCTATTGAGCTTCATAGAGATATGTGATACCTTCAAGTACAATGGGGTGTCATAGTGCAGCAATGATTCGATGATGTGGATTAATTATTAAACTGAGTCTCAGCGATAAAATTAATGATAAACTTTTTAAATCATAGAAGATAGTAGATAACATGCTCTACTTGACTCTTCTAATGGATTGTTTGTTCCGCTGCAGTTAAACTTGATGTTTATTATATTTTTTTTTTATCAATTTAACGTTGTTGAAGGCTAACGATAATTTATTCTGCATTATCTTAGTCATAATATTTCTTACTGGGCTAGTTGAGCTCACCCTTTGCTTTCATTGTTCTCTTCAGGAAATGAGAATAAAGTAGGGACTAGTCGGGGAACGGAGTGACGATTCAAATGGTTGTATTAGTAGTCTTCACTATTCTGTGAAATAGTGTGATAATAAATGAGGACTTATTTTGAGTTTGAATACTGTCTAGAAGATAATATTTGTATTAAAACTCACAGCTAATGTTGTATATTTAAGTTTGTATTTGTATTCTGTACCATATATTTGGCGACTCAAAATAGGTGATGTATACCTATTTTGGGGGCGTCACAAATGATGTCTTTTGGTTTGTGCAATGCCCCAACCACATTTCAGAGGTGCATGATGGCAATCTTTTCGGATATGGTGGAGCAGAATGTGGAGGTGTTCATGGACGATTTTTCAGTATTTGAAGATTCTTTTTATTTGTGTCTAGAAAATCTAGTGATGGTATTTAGAAGATATGTTGAAACGAATTTGGTTTTGAATTTAAAAAAGCGCCATTTTATGGTACAAGAAGGAATAATATTGGGACATAAGGTGTTGAAGAAAGGGTTGGAGGTGGACAGGGCGAAGCTGGAGACCATTGAGAATTTGCCTCCACCAACTTCTGTTAAAGGTGTGCAAACTTTTTTAGGCAATGCAGGCTTCTACAAGAGGTTTATTAAAGACTTCTCCAAGATCACAAAGGCACTTTGCAGCTTATTAGAGAAGGATGCACAGTTCAAGTTCGATGAAGATTGCATGTCTGCATTTGAGCATTTAAAGAGGAAGTTAACTACAACACCAGTGATCACAGCACCAGATTGGGACCTAGCATTTGAGTTGATGTGTGATGACAGTGACTATGTCGTGGGGGCAATGTTGGGCCAGTGAAGGGAAAGGATCTTTCATGTGATATACTGTGCGAGCAAGACCCTTACTAATGCTTAATTGAATTATACCACCACAGAGAAGGAACTGTTAGCAGTTGTGTATGCTTTTGATAAGTTTTGAGCCTATTTGATTGGGACAAGGGTGATAGTTTACACAGATCATGAAGCAATTCGGCATTTGGTGGCAAAGAAATATGCAAAACCTCGGCTAATCAGGTGGATTCTTCTGTTGCAAGAATTTGATTTGGAAATCAAGGACATGAAAGGAACTGAGAATCAAGTGGCGGACCACTTATCTAGACTGGAAAATCCGTGAAGGGGTGTAAATGATAAGGTTTTGATTAAAGAATCATTCCGAGATGAGTAGTTATTTGTAGTTCAAAGTGAAGTGCCATGGTTCGCAGATTTTGCTAACTACTTGGTGAGCAATATAATTCCTTCTGACTTGTTTGGGTATCAAAGGAAGAAGTTTCTACATGATGTGAAGTGGTTCATATGGGATGAACCGTACTTTTTCAAGCAATGTTCTTATCAGATGTTAAGGAGATGCATCCCATATAGCGAGACAGAGGGTATGTTGCAGGATTGCCACGCATCATTGTATGGAGGTCACTATGGTGGTGAAAGGATAACGGCTAGAGTGTTGCAAGTAGGATTCTACTGGCCGACAATTTTTAAAGATGCTTACAGTTTTATCCAAAGGTGTGATAGATGTCAGAGAGTTGGGAATATTTCCAAGAGAAATAAGATACCCTTAAACACAATCCTTGAGGTTGAAATTTTTGATGTGTGGGGGATAGACTTAATGGGGCCTTTCATTTCTTCATGTGGAAATTTATATATCTTATTGGCAGTTGATTATGTTTCTAAGTGGGTGGAAGTGGCAGCTCTTCCAACAAATGATGCTAAGGTGATCTTGAGATTTTTACAAAGAAGTATTTTTACAAGATTTGGGACTCCACGGGCCATTATTAGTGATAAGGGCAGCCATTTCTGTAATCGACAGTTCACAACTCTGCTAACTAAGTATGGGGTGAATCATTGTATTGCTACAACTTATCATCCCCAAACTAATGGCCAATCAGAGGTTTCGAATCATGAAGTTAAGAGAATTTTGGAGAAGATAGTGAACCCCACAAGGAAGGACTAGTCATTGAAGATGTTGTACGGGCTTACAGGACTGTCTATAAGACAACATTGGGAATTCCACCATTTCAGTTGGTTTATGGAAAGGCTTGTCACCTTCCTATGGAGCTTGAGCACAAGGCGTATTGGGCGATAAGGAAGCTCAATTTTGACTTAAAGGCTGAGGGAGAAAAACGTCTACTCCAACTTAATGAGTTGGACGAATTCAGATTGCACGCCACGAGAACTCCAAGCTGTACAAAGAAAAGGTGAAGAGATGGCATGATCGAAAGATTTTGGAAATAATGTTTGAACCGGGACAAAGAATTCTATTATTTAATTCAAGACTCAAACTTTTTCCTAGAAAGCTTAAATCAAGGTGGTCAGGGCCATTTACTGTGAAGAAGGTTTATCCACATGGTGCGGTTGAGATATTTTATAAGTTACCAGACAAGCCTTTCAAAGTGAATGGACAGCGGCTTAAGCACTATTTTGGTGGTGAGGTTGACAGGCAGAAGGTCACCTCCATTCTTTCTTCTACATGATTGAATCAGAGATAGTCAAGCTAACTGACTATAACTTAGCAGTCGATGGGAGGCACCCCATTATTTCTATCCTTACCTCTTGTTTAATTCTGTTGGGATCATGTTTATTTCTAATTCTTATGTTTAATTTCTATAGCATAACAAGTGTTGGTATAAGTTTTGTTGAAGCTGAATGTGCATATTATGATGATTATGAGTAACATTAGAGCATTATTTTGGGATATTCATTCATGCATATTAATTAGTGCATGTTTTGATTTTGGAGAATTGGTATCTCATACTGGTACCTCTGTATATGCAGGTGAATTACAGACTATCAGTAGCCACTTTGTTCTACTTAAAGATTCAATTTCGATTTGTTTTAGGGGTAAAGGGATGCTTGTGATCATGTGATTCAATAAGTCAAAAAAGTCTTACTGTACTTCTCTATAACTTGGTCAACCACGCGCCCGCGTCATTAGCCAGTATAAAAGTCGCGCGACCGCCCCCGAGATCGGACTAAGATTTTTTTTTAAGTTTTTAAGGCGTGTCTCATTCCAACTTCTTATATCAGTTATTTGCAAATGTGTGTCTCTCCACTTCTCACTACAAAATCGACGCACGTCTCTTCTCTTTTCTAAACTGTTCCAATTTCAAATTCTTAACTCCTCACCCCACTACGCACTATACGCATTCAGTTCTCTTATTCAAGTTCAAACTCTTCAACTGATCCTTCATTCAGTTTCAAAGATAAAGCTAGGGTTTGTGAGAGATCTATACAACAGTAAGTTTGTGGGAGTTCGAATACAGAGCACGCATTTTCCTCAGTCAAACTCTTCTCTTCCATTGAGGTTTCTTCTTCATCAAGTATAATGGGGCCAAAACGAGCACGTTCTCGCACTCCAGAATCCTCGTCCTCTAGCAGCTAGAGTGAGGAAACTTTTGATTTCTCCAAGTTCGTTAGCCTTGATGCGCAGATAAAGTACTACAGAATAGTGGCGAAGATATTTATGAGAGAGCGTGGTTTCAAGCCTGAGGCACAAGATGGGCAACTTAAATATATGATCAGATAAAGATGTTGGCATGAAGTCTGTTCTACACCCATACCTACACCCATGGCCATTGTACGGGAATTTTATGCAAATGCAAATGAGACCATGAGTGGATTTTCATATGTCAGAGGTGTTCAAGTAGGCTATCGCCCACAGACGATTCGTGGTGTGTTCAATTTACCCGATCCTCCTACTGGACGTTCAAATTGGGTCAAGGTTGTAAGGTTTGAGACTTACCTCGACAGGGTTCTCACTAACTTATGCATACCGGGTACATAATGGAGTTACAAGCCTGGCACGAATCAGCGTAGGACTTTTCAAGCTTCAACTCTCAACCGTTATGCCAAGGCTTGGAATCTATTTGTCTGTGCAAAACTCATGCCATCATCCAATCAACATGAGATTACGACTGAGAGGGCTATTATTCTGTGGGTTATAATTATAGGAAAATATATTGATGTTGGTCATCTCATTAATCAGAACATGTTACTTTACATGCGGGGGAGCACTACAGGGAGTATACCACATGCCTCGATTGTTGCTCATTTATGTGCTCGAGCAGGAGTCAAGTGGGCTGATGAACAGTTGAAATACCCAAGTCAGGATATCACCCACGCAACGATAACCAAGTTTGAGGACTGGGCAGGAGGTAACCCGCACCCAAGGGGTAAGGGTTTCATACTTCCACCCGCATCATCTATGCCCTCACCACAGCCATCGCGAACAACTAAAGCAAGCACTTCCACTCAAGCTACTGTTGCAAATGATGATCGTCGTCTCCAAAGGAAAGGTCGACGCAATGTATGATAACTTTTCAGCATTTGCCAACGGATTGACGAGGTCCCTAGCCAAGGCTTTTGCGCAGCAGGGAAGCATGCTCGAGTGGCCACAATTTGGGACAACAACGCCATTTCCACTACCAGACTCACCACCCGAAGAGGGTGGTACAGCTGATAATTAGGGAAATTCCTTTAAACCCTTTACCTTCATTCATTGGGACAATGAATATTTTAAGTTTGGGGGTATTGGGTGTTTAGTAGAGTAGTGTAGTTGCATGTAATTAATTTGCATCATTTATGAATGTTTAGTTTAATTTGTGTTTTTTTATGTGTTTAGTTAATAATTGCAAAAAAAATTTGCATTTTTAGTGATTATTATGTGTTTTAGTTATGTGTTTAGTTGCATATCCCAAGTATCTAGCTTTATGGAATTTTAATTTAGCCAATGATGAATATGAATTTGAAGGATTTTTGAATTTAATGGATAACGTGAGCCTAGCTATAATGTTTTACATGATGTAATTAATGCTTGTTGTTTAGATGCTTTCGGTTAGCACGTAGATGTTCATATATGCTTGTGGGTATAAGAATAATGTGTTTTTACTGCTGAGTAGAAAATGTTGTTTTTAAAAATGGAATTGTGTAGAAAAGTAGACATAAACTATGAAAACATTGATAATCAAACTTTGGGAACACATGGGTATGCTTACTATAAATAAATAAAAATCCATATTGGAACCTTCCTGAGTTAAATTATTGAATCTTGTGAAGGGGTGAGATGGAGCGTAAAACGCACTCGCTGTATAAAAATATATATATATATATATATATATATATATATATATATAACAATAAACACCGCGGGAAAGTGCAAAAATCGCCCTCGTGAGTAAAAATAAAGCAGATTAAACCCATTGTTGAACCTTAGTTTGTATTGATGTGTTGGAGTAGTTTTTGTTGCATCAGTATACATGGTTCTTGACTTAGACTTCAATTTTTTGTCTTTAGCAGTATAACATGTGTAGTATTTTCCTTGGTCAAGTTTATTTATGAACAAAACACACACAACATCTTGGTAGCAATTATGGAATATTTTATTGTATGATGTTATGTCTATAGCTTAGTTTGAAACTTTATTCTTGAATTTGGATAATTTTCTGAGGCATAAGTAATTGGAATTCTAATTTGGACTGGAAAACTTGGGACTCACTTGCATCATGGTATAGTTTGCATAGCATGTAGTTGCATTGCATTGTTTATTTTCATATGCATTGCTTGGGGGCAAGCAATAATTCAAGTTTGGGGGTATTTGATAAGTAGGTTTTATACTTACTTATTGGTTACTAACTCACGAGAATTATGCTCAACTTAAGTAGTTTATTATGTTTTATTTGCATTTTATGTTTGTTTTGCAGTTTATGTAGTTGGAACACCTTTTAGCAACCTAAGGCATAAAATGGCAAGGAAAAGAAAGAAATGGCATGGAATGGCATTAACATGGCATGGTGGCAATGAACTAGTAAGAACATGGCAAGCTGAACTGGAGCAGTGGAGGAATGGAGTGCAGAAGAGAAGGAATGAAGAGCAAGCAAGTTGACAAAAAAGTAAGCTAATAATAGCAGAAGCAAGAAGCGACAGTGAACGCTGCCACGCCGCCACGACTCATCATGGTATGTCGCTTGCCATAAAGAGAATCTGATAGAAATTCATACCGCACGACCGCGCCTTATTATCAAAGGGCTTTGGTACGCCCGCGCCATACACTCGGCAGACAAATCCATCCGGCGCTGGCCTTTCGTATTGCGATTGTAATCTCAAGGCATGCGCCACGCGTGAGTCTTCTTCAGTTAATTTTTTCAGACTTTTTGTAATTTGAAATTAAGCGTGTTTTTCTCAACTGAGACGATATGGTTGGCACCAGACGTAGTTTTTCATCAATTATCATCAGTTTTACTATTCTTAGGTTTTAGACTATTCTAGAGAGGGTTTTGAGCATTGGATTATTACATTTTTTTTAGCTCTTCTCTTATTCTAGATTATTAAATAAAATCTAGTTTTCATTTCTGGAGATGGTTGGTGTATTGGACAAGCCTGGAAACAGAACTTGCAGCACGATCTTGCATATTTGATTCTCTTATTTCTTCATAACTTTTGTTTACTTTTCTAATTTAATGGTTTGCTTCAATCCCATAATGGCTTTTGGTTCAGAAATGAACTAAACTTCATTATGGGATTCTAATGGATTTTGATGCATAGTTTAAATATGTATATCTGAATGTCTTGTTGAATATTTATCGTTGGATTGCCCATTATGATTATGCAAAATGCTTGAATGCTTGATCACCATTCAGACTAATTTCTTGTATGGATTTGGAAAATGAAATATAAGTATAGATTATATCATAATGGCATATGTTCATGAGGCTGATTTGTTTAAGCTTTATGATTCGTGAACCGGATAGACATATACCGGTCCACCGTGTGTAGTCATGAGAAGAGCCTGCACTTTAATTCATTATTGTTGTAATTTCACATAGACATATAGTGATTTTGGTAATAGTGATGCTTACATGAATTCTATCGACTGTGGATTTTGTGTAAATTAGACATAGTTCATTGAAAAATGGCTATGCTCTACTTTTGTGCTCTTGACTAGCTTTCCATGATAATTAATCAAACATGACATGAGGATTTCAATTTAGATGAAACATTAAATGAAATTAGAATCCCATTCTTCTCCAATTTGATTACATCACTTTAGTAATTATTATTTTTGTTTTGTTAATTAATTTAGAATTCAATTTAATTGTGAGTTGATTGTTTAAGCACATAGAAAAAGTGATTGAGTTGTTGCATGATAAATTAGAGTTAACACATTTCTCCGTGGATCGATACTTTTCTTACTCTGTACTACTTGTTGACCCATGTATACTTGCATGAGTTAGAGTCCTTTTTGTTAGACTAAAAAGGAGGCAACAGTCTGCTAAGAAAGTAAAACAAGAATCGTAAGCCTCACTCGATATCATAGAGTTCACAAGTCAGAATTATAGTTTGACGATCCAGTCAAGAGATTGTTGAAGCCAAGGAAGAATCGCAGTCTGTCAAAGAAAGTCACTCTCGAGATCGTAGAGACAGTTTCCCAAGTGTCTGCTGAGCCAAGTTAAGAATCGCAGGCTTCTCTCAAAATAGTGGAGTCTAAAAATCATCACCAATGAAAATCGTAGCCAGTCAAGTGCTCGCAATACTAAAGTAGAATCGTAAAGCGCTCTACGATTCTCAACAGATGAACAATCCTGAAGTGCATACATAGATCTCATCCTCTGATAAGTGTAATCAAGTTTCTGTATGCAATCTACTTGAAGAACATCATAAAGTAATCTCTAAATGGCCCGAAAGCAAACAGAAGATCAACACACCAACTTTACAATAAGGCCAATGGAGAAGTGAAAAGCTATTCAGAAAGAGTCTCATCAGAAGACAACGGTCGTAATATTAAGACAATGATCGTAGTGCTTACCAAATAGCAAAAGGGTCTAATAAAGAAACTACAAAGATAATGGTAAACCTTCCATATAGTAATCAGAGGACAAACTAGGAGGATGTCAATGCTCAGCCTCACCATGGAGTATGATCAAGAGATCACAAGGCTGAAGGTTAAGGAAGCTAAGCATAACTAATCAAAAGGGATATACAAACCAAAGTGTCAAAGAAGTCAATCAACTTGTTAGTTCTTGAAACAAGGCAAGACAAGCATGATCGTAGAATAGCATGCAAGAGTAAAATACAAGATGGTACAACATTGAGCACTCTCAGAATCATAAGAGATGTCAAGTTCAAGTCATCCTACGATTTCTACAGACAAGCTACGACCAAGTAATCGTAGAGTTCATAAAGGTTAACATCAACATCGTAGAGGGCATTTGTCTGATGAGTGAAAATGCCTAAACAAAGAAAATTGACATTCGAACGTTGTGAATTGAGGATCCCGATATACTCTCCAAACATCCTTGATGTAAATCAAGGAAACAAAAGAAACGGGTGACTACCTACTAGTCTACTGAAGGTGACATTTCAGAAGTGTTAGGTGATAAAGCAGATTGATGTGTCAGGCAAGTCAAAAAGGAGTTGTCACATCAACTCAGTATGTCTACATCAAAGATTTCAAAATAGCTAAGGCATTAAATGCTCCAATGAAAGCTCTTCTACGGAAGACTCCCAACGACTATGTTCTGACGGGAAGATGATAGATGAATCTATAAAGAGCCAAAGCTTCAAAGAAGACAGAGTTGTTGACTTAAGATGAAGTTAGTCATATAGAGCTTAACAGAGAAAAGGTGATCTTAGTGAGTGAGACCACTACAGAAGAGTGAAAAATAACTAATGATAGTCTTACAATGAAAAAGCTTCACTCAATACAAAGGAGTATGACAACGAAGTGGCATCTGTACTAATATCATATCAATTAATATAAGTTATTGTGTTGTATTATTGTTTTAATAATATAAAATAATGTACAGATGTTATTGTAATAATTATTGAATAAATAATATGAGATACTATGCAGTAACTATTGTTGCAATTATTGAATGAAATACTAAGTGGCTTCTACTGTTGCAATTATTGAATTAATAATCAGAAATATTGTACAATATCGTGTACTACTGTGAAGTACCGCATGTTATTGAGCAATAACGCGTATTACTGTACTTTTATCATCTGCTATTTCAACACTAAACAATAAAAGTTATGCCGCCAATTTTAAAAAAAAAATATTTTGTCGCTTTATATATCCAACAGTTATTCCATTGTGGGGCCCACCAATGATTAGTTATTTCAGCGCCGTCGTACGAATATTCCCCGATAAAACAAATATTTTTCAACAATTGTTTATTTTATATAATTTGCACATATTATCCATAACTATAATATTTATTAAATCAACACCTTACAATTTAGAATAATATTTAAAGAAAAATAAACCTTATTTATAAAAAGTTAGGGTCTTACAACTACTCATCGAGTCTGTCTCATCAGAAAATATCATTGAGTCTGTCATTATAAACATTGGATTTAAAAAGAGCCCTCATGTCTCTGAATAACTTGTTGCATCAATTGCGGGGGAGTTTTTCAGGAGAATGCTCAGAATTCTGATATCTTGAAGAACTTAAGAAGAATGGAGATGAATGTGAAAAGTTAAGTAAAGAGAGATGATCATTGAATTGATTAAGTCGTAGAGTGAAAGTTGGGTCAACAAGTCAACAGTTGCCTAAAGAAGTTAAAAATGGTCAAGCTGAAAGGAAGTGATGTTCACGCTCTAGGAAAGAAAGTGAATCTTGGTAGATGATATTTAATAACTGGAGTTTCAGAGTTTGAAGAGACAGTCGCTCTTAATATAATTATGGCATGTGTCCCATAGTGCCAAATTGGAGGGAATTGACATAGGAGGCATTTCAAATTCTGACTATTGTTTTTCCCAACCAATTACCTAAACCTAGTTTTCATCATAGTCTACAAACCATTCAGCTTTCCAAAGTTATCGATCTCTACAAACCATCAAATCATTCTAAACTTCCAAACCCTCAAAGTCTTCAAAAAACTCTAAACTCTCTTAACTAAAACACGTTTAGCATCATATCAATCTCAAATCTTTCTTAATGGGAAACTTCAAGATCAAATGAAAAAGAAATGCCAATGAGTATAAGGAAGAGAAGCCTGGAAAAGGGAATGCGCATTTGATTATCCCACATTATGATGCATCAGATAGTCAATCAGTGTGGAAAAACAAAAAATTAATGAAAAGGAAAATGTAAAGTCTGAAGAACCGGGTCTCCGAAGTTCTAATCTAGCTTTGTCTAAATCTCAAAAAGGAAAAAAAGATGACTCCAACAAAATGGTACTAAGGAGTGGGATAAACATAATATTGTGACGAAAATTGAAAAGTTCTATCAACTCTGAACCTTTACATGTTGTCAAATATGATGAAGAAAGCGTAGAGGACTCATCACCTGAGCTAAATTTTTTCAAGCAAGAAATGCAGATTAATGCTTATGAAGAAGAAATTGATGTGAAGGCTTACTTATCTGAGCCTCAAGAAACCAATAACCAAGCCATGATGATACATAAGTTAAGGAAGAGAAAAAGGTCAGACCGGAAAGAAGAAAGAAAGAAAAGAAAGCTAAGGAGATTGCAGAAGAAGGAAGAAAAAAGACTAAGAAAGATTCAACAAAGAGAAGAAAGGAAAATGAAAAAGTAGATGAAAGCCAAAAGGAAACTAGATAAGACTTTCATGAACTTCATGCCACTGTTGCCTCTGCTGAAGACCATGACATTTCATGATGATAGCTACATTAGTTGGTGTTTCTCTAGCCTCCTAAACATCCACCTAGTCACAAGTCTTTTCAAGAGTATCTACTCTTGTAACTCTGCTAATCTCAAACAAGCCCTATTATCACAACTATTGTTACTTTTAAGTATTCTCCAAATCTAATCTCTTTGAATATCATTCAGATATGATGTCCCATCTATCTCGACTCAAAATAATTAGATCGTAGAATCTCCTGATATGGTTCTCAAAAGATATCTGAACAATTTGAAAGTAGAATTTGAAAATTCCAGTTTCAAAGACTTTCCCCAACCCACTTTCAGCTTTCAAAAAAATGTCTATTAACCAAGACATCATCTTTCCACTTGAACATATTCCATTCACTGCAAATTTATCACACCATTCTACGATCGAAGGATTTCAATATCCTATGATTCATGATTCCATTGCAGTTGCTCATACACTAACTCCTACTACAATCAACAATTTGTTTCCTAGCTTATTAATAACATCAGAATTCAATTTGCCAAATATGTCAAATCCTTTTTCCTCCTCATATATCATTGTTTCGCAACCTCAAAAAAAATAGTATTTGTGGCTGTAGAAAACCTTTCTAAATATGAAACAATGATATCCCTTTACAATGATATGCCAATTAGGCTTCAAACCTTGAAAGAACAAAGGCCTATTGCTCAGGATATTTATGATGAGAGCGTAAACTTTATTGACATTTTAAATGCCAAGGTTCTTGAACTAAGTGTTACGCTCGATGATGATCAAAGGAGGTGATTGCTTTGACAGTCCATGCCTTTTCCCAACTGATGATAACAAAAAGGAGGAGAAAAAGGCTTGTCAGAGAAACAACTTTACAAGGGGAGAAAATGCATATCTGAGGATGTAGCCAACACAGGGGGATGAATTGAAGGTGTAGAGATAGCAGAAAGAAAGGAAGGATGGAAACACAATCTTGGAAGGTACAAGTCTTGGAGCTACCAAATGAATAGTTTTTTTAATTACAAACTATGTGAATGTGATTATTTAAACTGTGCTTAAATTACTGGGTATTAAGTATTTAAGTTTTTGGTTATTTTTGGGTTGTAATACTTTAAGACTATTATTTTTATTTTTATTAATTATGCATGAATGGTAAATTAAAATTACTAGATATATGAATGTCATGCTAAATGTACATCATTTTATTCATAATTGTTGGTCTAGCAATACAATGGCTTACTATATATTAAGTCATTCATAATCATGCATATACATTAAATGAAATTGATTAAATGGGTTGCTATACTATTTTTGTCATCATCAAATAGGTGAAGGTTGCTTCATTAAGGGGGAGATTGATTAGAATAACCCTCATTAGATTCCAAATGTATATGATTTGATAATAAAACACTTAAAGTATATTTGTATGCATAAGTTTTGTATAGTCCTTAACTGAGATATATATGTACAATGACTTAGAATATAATGATCAAACTTGTTAGGTTAATCTTTAACATGTCTTCATATGTAATAGATATAATCAATTGTAAAAGTTACTCTGCATATAATTAGTATAGTCAGTAGAGAAATCTACATATGCTTAAAGAGAAATATGATTAATATATATTTGTATAAATAAGTTTTGTAAAGTCCTTACAAATGAATTGATGTATAAGGACTTAGATTAGAAAGATAAAATAATTTTAGGTTGATCTTATTGAAATTGATCTGATTTATAGATGATAGAAAGTCGTTGATTATAAAGTTATTCTGCCAGTTTCGTAGTATGGAGATACATTGCAAAGTTAACTCCATCTCATAAGACGAAGATCAACTCGTAAAGTGAACATATGATATTAAAACTGCAAAGCTATCTTAAACCTGAAGGAAATATAGCAGAACTGTTACGATCATCATAAATATCACTTAGCGAAGTAACGACCAACTTACAAAGCGATAAGTGAATCGTAAGATCAAGTAATCTCTTTTTGTAAATGCTGAATGTGGAATACTTCAAGCAGACGCTGGATGAAAGTCATATTGTAAAGAGAATTCCAAGATCATTCGGTGAAGCCAAGATCGTAAAGTCAGCCTCAGAACCGTAAAACATAATTTGTAAAGCTGACCATAGAGCTAAAGGTGTTTGTAAAGATTACTTACGTGTCATGGATATAAGTTAAAGGCCAATCAAGAAGAAGCTGATAGTAGAAGAACTCTGAAGATGTATAAGTATAGTTCTCACCAAAAGGAATCTCTAGAAGAAATCTATAAAGTTTACATTGTAAAGATATTTTTCCTGGTCATAAAGCTAGTAATAGTTCGCAAAATAATCAGGATTTCGTAGAAAAGCAGTTGGAACTGTGAATCACAAAGAGACAACTAGTTCAGGAAGTTATTTTCAAATTCGTAGAGCTGCTAAAGTGTTAAGAGAACGAAGAAGAGTTTGCACATCAAGTCCAAGCATCATAAAACAATCAGATAGCAGAATAAAAGATGATATCATAATTGTAGTGATAATGTAGAGCATAAGTCTACGATTTCCATCATTCTTCTATCAACAAATAGAAGTACAGAAAGATCAAAAGAACTTAAAGCTTAACTCAATGATTCTTAAATCAACAGATCGTAGAGTCAATTCAAGTCTGACAAGAGGACTAACAAATCAAACGTTGTGAGAAGAAGATCCCAAGGTGTCAAACAATATCCCTGGGAGAAATCAAAGGTGTGTCCACTAGCTAGTTTGCCGAAAGCGACTTGTTAGGGAAGTTGGTAAAGCTACTGATCGATGTGACAAGTCCTAAGTCAGAAAGTACACTAGCACAAAGCTCTACAGAATCAACATCAGAGATATCAAAATATCTGAGCATTAAATGTTTCAACGGATACTTCTCAACGAGAAGATTTCAATCGGATTATAAAAGGAAATATCATTTGAAATGAAAGATGTTGACGATGGGCAATTGAACGACCAAGAAAATGATCATCATTGAAAAAGAACATAGTACTGAAAGATGGAAAACATAGAGTAAATATCACTCTACGATTGAAGATATGTTCAAGGCTTCCAAGTACAAAAAGAAAAGGAGATTAAACGTCATCTTGGTAGCATATCATCATACCATAAAAAGTTGACGAGCACTTGAAAAAGCCAGAACCGCAAAGCCAAGAGCCAAAAGTAAAGAGGCAGAAAGCTATAAAGCCATAGCCTAAGAGCCAAGATAATTGAGGACATTGCAAAACTAAAAGCCAAAGTATGAATAAGCCATCTAGTTGATGTAGGTGACGTAAGAGTAACAAATCAGAAGGCTAATCTCAAGTATCACTCTGTGTTCCACCAAAAACACTCAGAGTCAACCAGATGAAGACGTAGAGCAAAATTCTACGACCCAAAAAGTGTTTAAGGCTGTTAAGCACAAAAGATGTAGAGCTTAATTGAATAACTTAGCAACACATCAACTATGATCATGAGTAGCTGCAGACAACCAGAAGAGTTCAAGCTTCAACGACAAAGTTCAGCAAGCACCAAGGAGATGATCAAAAATGATGATAAGTACAATAAGATGAAGAGCATACAAGCTATCTTAGCAACACTTCCAACACAGTTTAATAAACAAGAATTGGGCTCAGAGGATACTGGTCTTAGTGACCGAATTGCCGAGACTTAGTGACTCGAAGAAACCTTAGTGGTTCAGTTGTAAAATTGTCTGTTGGGCCTATATCCTTATTGGATATCCTACTGGTCGAGTAGAAAAGTGGACTAGGAGTTGTTTAGTCTCTGAACCACTTAAAACTCCTCGTGTCTTATACTTTACGTCATTTACATTATGCAAACTATAACTGTTATACATGCTATGTGTTTATCTATCCATAAGACTTATCGATTTCTTAATAAATCTTCAAAGGGAGTTTTCAAACTTATATTCCGTTGTGAATAAGATAGTTTTAATTGATTAATTATTTGGTAATATTTCAATAAATAATTGAATTTTTTTAAAAGATCTATTCAACACTTATTGTGCCTTTGACAAATAACATCTTCAAAAAAAATATCAACTCAACTTCAAATTATATGTTGAAGTTATTGGAATAAACAAATAATTCCGGGTTTGTTAACCATTTATTGAAACAAAATTTAAGGGATTTAAGGATTGTTTGGATGTTCATATGCGTATCACCAGCTTTTAAAAGTTTTTCTTATTGTAGTCTTGTAGACATTCTAATTATTGATAATGCTACAAATGCATACCCTATAGGTTTTTCTTGATCAAACAATTCAAAAAACTGTAATATATTAAAATTTTAATTTGTTACAAAAGATGAAAGTGTTAAATTATTATTTAAAAAATATATAATAAATATATTATATGTTATTCATATAGTTAACAAATGAATTGATTCAGTTGGATAAGAAAAAAGAGTTGTAATGTTAAGGACTTGAGTTCAAGTTTAATTAATTAATTAATTAGGCCAACATTTAAATGATGAAGCAATTTAAATGGGTGTTTGAAAACCTATAGATAGGTTATCAATCTACCCAAAATGAAAACTTCAAAAAAAATCATTCAAAAATCTTTTTCAAGTTCTTAGAAAAATTATCATTCTAAATAATTTTTCTTTGTTATAATTTTTTTCCCTCATTTATAGTTTTGTACTAGATTTATTTCTACACAACAAATTCTAGTACAGAGTAAACTGAGTCTGTTTATTTTGGGAGACTAATTCGAATTCACCATGTGTATCAAAAGTTAAGGATGAATATAGTTTTAAGGAAAGAGTAGTCAACCATTTAATTCAAACGGTAATATTGTTGTTCTATATCATCTTACAAAGTGGGTTACAACAGAAAAAATTACAAAAAACAAGTTTCAAAAGTAATTTTTTCAAATAAAATAATAGATAATCAGGAAAAAGAATCAATCGTAGCACGAACGCTATTGGATACCAAATAAATTTTTGAAATACATTCATATCCCAAAAAAATAGAATACGTGAATTTAAACAGTTCTTCAGCGTGACAACAAAAAAACAAGCTGCAATAGAAGCGTCTCATCCAAATCTGAATAATCCATCTTCAACAATTCATGCATGGGAAAAAATCTCACGAATTAAAAAAAATCTCAAACGGAATAAACAAAATTTCTCAAGAAATGATAATGAAATCTTTTCACAAAATAGAAAGAAATCAATTATCTCATTGAGAAAATAAGTCAATAATTTATTATATCAAAATAAGAGAAATTTAAGGGAGAGAATCTCCGAAAGGAGAGTCATCTCTCGTATCTATGATGGAAGTTAGGGTTCTTGACTAAAAAGAAAAGAAAAGAAAAGAAAAGAGAGAAGAAAAAAGAGAGGTCAAGTGATTGGTTTCTTTCAGACCCCATAGGTTATGTTAAGAGAATACATAAATTATCATTTGATTTTCATAAAAAGGCAAAATAAAACTTACATTCAAAACTTATTATTATTATTATTATTATTATTATTATTATTAAAACATTTACCAAGATAACATTGCCAAATATTTATCTTATGTAAGCAATAATTAATCTTCCCCAGCTTATTAATTTCTATGCAAAATCCTACTTCTAGACTCTAGTTATAAATTTCCCGACATAATATAAATTAAAAATAATAAATATGAAACATATAGACAAAATATTGTCATTTGTGTCTATATCATAACTGCCAGTCTGCCATTAATGAGGCTAACTTCAAAAATGACAACCCCATATGCAATGACCAGTGTGAGTTGGATGAGTGATGTTGAGTATGATGTTGTGAACACTACTAATCAAATGAATGAATGTTTTGGGAATACCTAGCTAGCTAGCCCACCTATATTAATTGATCATGGACATAGACATCGACATAGACATAGACATGGACATGGACATGGACATGGACATGGACATGAACATGGACATGGATTCACCCTATAAATTTATTAAATCAGTTTGAATTTTATGGTAAGTTCATTTCATATATAATACAGTGTTGAACTGTGGATACATAGGCGAGAGGCCGATCTCTCCGTCTACGTATCAATACTATATTAAGCATGAAGTGAACTTATCATGAAGTGAACTTGTTAGAGAGATGACATTTTTCTTTTTCTTAAAAAAAATATTTTGTCATTTTTAATTTTTTTTTTTTTAATAAGAGAGCTTTTATCTTAAAATAGTCAGCAGTCTTATAATTGGTATATACATAATTGTAAAGTTTTCTTTTTTTGTTATATTTAACTGAAATTTAATATTCATAATTGTAAAGTTGTTAGATAGATGTGCATTAATTTCAAAAAAAAATACTTATTTATTTTAATTGTTATGTGTCTTTATCAATGTTGGTTTGATCTCAAACTGTTTGTCTTATCCATCCATTTTTTTCCAAAAATATTTGGTTAAAGGGTCTCTTTCAAGATGTTTCTTGAAATTGTGTTGATATCCTTTGAAATGATTGATAATTTAATAAAATAATTTATTTGTTTGTTCTTTTGTTTAATTATGAATAGAATGAATGAAAAAATATATATATTATAAAGAATTATATATATGTTTCGATTCATGTCATCTTGTGAGAGGGCGTATTGAGTTAAAGTTTTATATCGATAAAATTAAATATGAAAACTTGAAACTCATTATGTATATTCTTAATTACCCTTAAAAACTATTTTTTTTAAAATATTTTTTTTATGTTTTTATAAATATGTAAAATTCTAGACAATGACATTGAGCCAAAAATGGTTTTTTTGGGGTTCTAATTTGGCCAAAAATCAGTGATTAAAGATGAAAAGCTGATTCTATTTACTAGAATTATCTTCTTCTTTCTTAATTTTGGGTAAAAAATAATAATAATCATTGAGGAGAATTATCTTTAAATATTGAAATATACCTGCAAATAGAAAATAAAAAATTAGATGGATTTGTCCAATTTCATGTCAAAGGACAAGTTCTATATATGATATTGAATACAAACTCTTTCAGCATTAATTCTGGTGTTGAGTTCATATCAAAAAATAAATTCTGGGTAAAATTAAATATATTTGTATGATTGAAGTTTTTATTTGAAAATTGGCAAATAACAACCATGATAGGAATGTTTGATTGGGAAAGATAACTAATATGTTTCTTCTTGAAGGTCGGAAATTAATACTGGCTATACTACTAGCTATGAATATGAATATATATATATATATATATATATATATATATATATATATATATATATATATATATATATATCCGCTTCTCCAAAGAAATTGAAAAGAAATGACCCAAGAACTAACCTGGCTATAATAACGTGAGTTTTAAAATCGATATTGCATAGAAAGCCGGATTTTTATGATATAGCAACGAAAAAAACCGTCGCTATAGTCGGTTCACTCTTAGTTCGCCGGAGAAAGCCGAGCAATATATATATATACGGTAAGGATCAAGAGTATTCTCCTTAAATAGCATTCCACCTTAAATAGCATTCTTTTATTAAAACTACGTCGTTTTGGAGGGACGCGGTGGTATTTTTATAAATACGCGGTGGCATTGTATTTACAAAAATCCCACCGCGTCCCTCCAAAATGACGTAGTTTTAATAAAAGAATGTTATTTAAGGAGGAATGTTATTTAAGGAGAATACTCTTGATCCTGACCGTATATATATATATATATATGGACCCTTCTTCCATAGCAAGGTTCTTTGTGGGTCTTTATGCAACACCCCCTTTTTGTATGTTTAGTTGATAAAATGAATTGATGGCTGAGATTAGACTTTGTATTTGATAAGCCGGCACAGGTTGTTGTGCCTAATTATCTACCTATATCCGGCTTCTATTTTATTAAGTGAATATTAACTTGTCAGTATAGTTATAAAAAGTGAATATTTATTATTAAAATAATCCCAAGTAGAAGTCTGGTGATCTGGTTTAGTACATTTTTTTTATTTTTTTATTTCTCCCAGTAGAAGTGCAGAGCTCATACTGGTGGCATTAAAATAATAAAATAATCCCAAAGTAAAGACAGTGATAATCTGGTAGTACATTTTTTAATTTTTTTTTTTTTTCAATAAATTCTACGCCATCATCTGGTGACATTAAAATAATAAAATAATCCAAGTAGATGCAGTGATCTAATTTGGTACATTTTTTTTAATTTTTTTATCTTTTAAAAGTGTCATGTGCTCATACAATTTGGTACATTTTTTTTTTAATTTTTTTTATTTTTTTTACGTAATTCTGAGATTTGGTACCGGGTTTTTTTTTTAATTTTTTTATTTTTTTCCGTAGAATCTGACTTATCACTATTTGGTATTAAAAATTGAAAAAATAATTTTATTCAAGCAATTATTTGCTAAATAGACTCGAACTTCATGACCTCAAACTCAAACACTCGTCGTATGACCACCCAGAGCACCACGGGCCTATACATTAATTTAAATTGAGGATATGTCTTTATATTAAAACTTCACCATCCCCAAAATCTATATTCTTGCATTATTATTATATTACGATTTATTATTAATTTACTTATCGAATTTATAAAAGTAGTGAAGTATTATTATAATAATAATAATAATGTGATTATCAATATTAGAAGTCAGATTATACTAATACTAGTACTGCATAACATTAAGAGGAATAGTACATATTACATGTTCATTTTCATAAAATAAAAAAACATAGAATGATTAATACAACCGACGCCTATTTTTTTGGATCAGGAATCCCTAGCACTCGATAGTGATTCGCTTATCGTGGTCGGTTTCAAAGCCACAAATTGTACATTTTCGATGAGTCTTAGAAGGAATGATTTTCTTGAGTGCACTCTTGAATCTAGATTGTTTTTTGCGGCCCTTTGTTTGAGAAATATTAGGCAGCAAAAACTCTTCTTCTTCTTCCACCTCTGCATCTTCATCGTCATTATCGTATCCCATATCATGATTTGGATCTCCAATTGTGCAATCAATGTCATCATCGCCGATTCGATAATATTCTCATCCGGATCATATTAATTGACCAACTCTTTTCCTCGTGCATTCGGTTTAAAACGGTTTTGTAACCTCGAATTTGAAAGCAAGCCGCTTTCTTTCATTAACTCTGGTAATCACCCATCAAATGATTATAGCGCATTGCTTGATTTTGTTCGAAGTCAGCAGATGTGGAGTTAAAGAGTAAGTCTTCACCATTGCTTTTGTTCGCGTCTCTTGTCCACCGATGAAGGATCATGTCGGTCGGTATTTGTGAAATACTCTTTCTTTATGAAATATCTCTCAGATGTACTGCATAATTCACTTTAGAGTGAGAAAACATTTGGCGATTACATATTACCGATCCCGATTGTCGATTGTTGACAATTTCTTTATATCTTCCACCACTTTCGATTGCATCTGCATTATACCTTTGCATAAACCTTAGTATTAGTGACACCTGACTCACTAAGTTTCTGAACATTGTATTTCATGGAATCGATTGAATTGGCGTTGGAAGCGTCTAAACATCTCTTTTTGTGTACACTTGCAAAGATGAACTTCTAAAGATGAGCAAAAGTACCATAATCCTTTTACGATGTTTTGTTATGTAGTCGGCCTTCCTCTCCACGATAAATTTGTCTTTCTAGCCTTTTGACTCTGTAAAGTACAAAACATAGCATACTGTTGGTGCATTAACATACTCATCAAAAAAGGCATTCATGCTTTCGCTTCTTCCGAGTGGTAGTCATTCTCATGCGGCAAAATATCTCTTTGTATATCTTTGGAATCCATTTCGTCAGTACATCATACAAACTTCCAAGCCATTCATTAGTATACAATTCATAGGAACTTATCGAGAATATGCCAACGATCTTCAAATTCCTCGATGGACAATGAGTTATACACACGATTGTTAAAATCATTTTTGAGCGATGGGTGCTTTCGAGAATAAACATGATGCAATTTTTCAGGAAATTTATTGCTAATATGCGAGAACACAATAAATGATGACTAGTTGGAATCACCAGTAGCAATAGCATTACTAATGGCTCTGTCTTGATCGGTGATGATGGTTGTAGGTGCCTTGTAGTCCATGGCTTCAAGCCGTGTCTATAAAACAAGCGAAAGTGTCCTCTCGCTCTCGTCTCGTGAATGTGATTGCAAATCCAAACAATATGGTGATAATGGTGGTTGACCCGCAAATGGAACAAGCGGCATGCCATACTTATTTGTCCCGGTATGTCTTATCAAATGTCTGGCGTCTCCGAGGCTGTTGATACATAAACCTTGATCGGGCGTCAACCCACAAAATACAAGCTATGCGGTTGTTTTCACCGGGTTTCACTCGGGAAAAAAATTTGTTGGCACTTCCGGATGCAAGTTTGTTCAAATGATTGACAGCAACTTGTGCATCATTTTCATCTGCAGAATCACGCCTTAAATCTCGCACCACATTCTCAACATTAGCAGTAGAGAAAGGAACATTTTGCAACCCACCTCCCATTGTGCTCAAAACATTCATCATCTTACTAGGACCAATCTGGGACTTATTTAAAGTGTCGATTAAATTTTTTTGCTTGAGAGTAATATTTACGTGAGTCTCGATCAAATCTACTTTG